>CM038677.1:189736408-190080454 GCA_021605205.1 Aegilops longissima
ATGGGAGTCTGATGGGCGGTGAGGCATGCCGGCAGCCTGAGTCGGCCCGTGAGGAGGAGAGAACACGCAGATCCAGCTGGAGCTTGTTTGGCCATTTGGAGCGAGGAAAGCAGAGATTGAAGAAGCACGGCGGCCGTTGGATGGACATCCAACCGTCCACGCTGTCGTCAACCTTTTTAGGAAAGCCTCAAATCATGGAAAACAACATACAACCCATCTGCCATTATTTCTAATAATTTACAGCCCATTTGCTAATTCTTAAGGGTTTTTGGAGCCCATATTCTTTTTGTTAGCATTACAGCCCATATTGTAGCCGCGGTTAAAAAATAATACAAAATTTGCATATTTGGTGCGGTCCAAACTGTTTTTAATCCGAAATTTGACTCACATTCAAACTGATTTTAAAATAAATGTATATTTATGTAAAATCCAACAAATTCTCCATGCATAAAATTAATGTAATTTAAAATCTTGAAATGAAAAAATATATTTGAAACTAATTGCGGTTTGATGTGTTTTAAAATGTACAACCCATTTCTCATTCTTGATGGGCCATTTTCTTGGCCAGCAGATAAGCTCTCCTCGTCTTGAAAGATTTGCAGCCCAACAGGCACGACAAAGCGACTTACTTGGCAAATCACAAAAAACTGGGCTGTGACCGTGGACCCAGCTATCAGCCTCTCCACGTCTGAGTACTCTTCCGATGGAAGTCGTTCCTTGACCACATTGACCACGCCTTGAGAGCACCTGCGGCGGTGGGCAGCGAAGCCTAGGAAGGGGCGAAGCGGAGCAGGGAAGGCGCAGCAGTGGAAGCCAGCGGAGAGAATCTGAGGTTCTTGGTTCGGCTGCGGTGTGAGGCTGCCGTCGCCCTTGAGCCTGGCCAGCGGTGGGAATAGTAGGGGCGGTGAGGCCTCAGCGGCACCTGCCCGACCACGCAGGAGGCAGGAGCATGCGACACGACCGGCGCTGCTTTGGGCGGTGGAGCAAGAAGACAAGAGGTTGAAGAAGCACTCGGCCGTTGGATGGACATCGTCACAGTCCTTTGGAGCTAGAATCGTTCATATTGACTAAGTTGAAAGCCCTTCGTCCCCATCAACTTAGTAGGCCCTAAGACAGCCTCCCACCAAGGTGGGTCCCAGCTAGCAGGGCAATATTCATTTTGTTGTGCGTAATAAGGAGGCACTTCCGGTGGGTCGGTGACGATGGGGAACATTTTTTTTGTGAAATCGGTGGCCCGTCCGGTGGGTCCCAGTCAAGGGAAGCGATTTTTTAGCAAAATATCGTTGGCCCGTCAATGGGTCCCATTGTCGGTGGAGGAATAATTATTTTCAGCGTAATAAGGAGGCACTTCCTTGCGGCTGCCGTGGACCAGTTTGTCGACCTCTCCACATCTGATACTCTTCCGATGGAAGTCGGTCGTTGACCACATTGACCACGCGGCGCCGAGAGCACCACGGCGGTGGGCGGCAGCGAGCCTAGGAAGGGGCGACACGGGCGAGCCGACCCACGGGAGGCGGGGAAGCGGCGGCATGACCGGCGCTGCTTTGGCGGGTGGAGCAAGACCGAGAGGTTGAAGAAGCACTATGGCGTTGGATGGACATCATCACGGTCCTTTGGAGTATTGACTAAGTTGACAAAGCCCTCCGTCCCGTCAACTTAGTAGGCCCTAAGTCAAGCCAACAATATGGTGGGTCCCGGCTAAGCGGGGGTATTCATTTTTTGGGCGTAATAAGGAGGCACTTCCTTGCGTGCGAAGATATAGCTGGTGGGTCCGACACATTAGCGGGGAACTTTTTCACGAAATCTGAGGCCCTTCCTGTGGGTCCTAGCTATCGGTGGAGGAATCATTATTTTCTTGGCGTAATAAGGAGGCATTTCAGTTAATTGATGGCGGCCCTATTCTTAATGATTGCTTTGAGATTTGTAATAATTTTGGCCATGTTAGTTTTGAGCATTGTGCGCGTGATTGAATCGCGTGGCTCATGAGCTGGCTAGAAGGGCTAGGGTTGATCCTCGGGTGTGTGCGGTGGGGCGGTGAGGCCTGCGATGGGAGATGCGGTGGGGCGGTGAGGCCTCTGGCGCGGCACAACAACCCTTGAGGAGGAGGGAGCGAGCAGTCCGTCGGCGCTTGTTTGGTAATTTGGGCAGGAAGAAGCGAGATTGAAGAAGCCTGACGGCCGTTGGATGGACATCCAACATTATCTGAACCATCTGTTGAAAGCCTCAAATCTGTGGAAAACAGCATACAACCCATCTGCCATTATTTCAAATAGTTTACAGCCCATTTGCTAATTCTTACGGGTTTTTTTGGAGCCCATATTCTTTTTGTTAGCATTACGGCCCATATTATGGCCACGGTTAAAAAATTATACGAAATTTTGCATATGTTGTCTAAACTGTTTTTAATCCCGAAATTTCGAGTCACATTCAGACTGATTTTAAAAATAAATGTAATAAATATAAAATCCAATAAATTGTCCACGCATAAAAATCAATGCAATTTAAAATCTCGAAATGAAAAAATATATTTGAAACTAATTGCTGGTCTGATGTGTTTTAAAAATGTACAACCCATTTCTCATTCTTGATAGGCCATTTTCTCGGTCGACCAAATGAAGCTCTCCTCGTCTTGAAAGATTTGCAGCCCAACAGGCTGATAAAGTGACTTACTTGACAAATCACAAAAAACTGGGCTAGCCATTTTCAAAAGAAAAAAAACTCTGGGCTGGTGCGTGGTAAACATAAAAGAAAAAGGCTGTCTAGGCAGGCGAGTGTCCCTTACAACCCAGTTGACACCTGCTTCCGTCTCAAAAACAAATTAGATAAATGCCACTCCAATTATGGCGATTCATAAAAATTCCTTGCAATTTCCAAACTTTGAAAAATGCCCTGCAATTTTGCAAACTTTGAAAAACGCCACTCCAGTTTGCAAACTTTGAAAACGCCACTCGGACTTCAAAAATGCCACTAGAAATGGCATGAAAGCGACATTTTCAAAGTTTGGAAATTGCGGTGGCATTTCTGGAGGCATTTATCAAATTAACCCAAAACAAAAATAAGCTGGGCGAGCTCTTTGGGTCCACGGTGTCACCGCTTCGTTGTGCAATCTCTCGTTTATTGACTACATTGACAATGGCATGGGACCCGGATGTAGAAATCCACTAGGAGGAGCCATTTTTTATTGGCTTGAAATAAGGAGGCACTTGCTTGCGTCTTGCCATGACCTTGGCGGGTCCCTGCTGTCATCCTCTCCACGTACAATCATCTCCCGATTGTATGCGCGTCAACTTGCTAGGCCAACAAGTCAGCCTCTAAACCACGGAGGACAAATACAACCCATTTAAAAAATAACAGCCCATTCCATACGTTCAAGCGGAAAGTTCAACATTGAGCAAAATAGCAGTCGATCCACATATAAATCTTGAACTTCCCGTTGACAACCATCATAGCCAAGTTAATTATCTACTCCCACTAGACAAGTACTAACACTCTTAGCTAACTAGGCGATGCGGTGGTACCGCTAAACGCCAGCACGGCGTCCTGCGCCTCTCCTCGGACTTGCGGAGGTGCGATAGGGCACATTGCTCGCGCGTTGGCCCTTTCCATGCGGCGTGGTCCACGAAGCTTGGCTGGCGGGAAACCCACTTGGCGAGCTGGTAGTAAAATCGGCATCGCGAGCAGCGTGCGTGCCGTCGACCTCGAGGTCTATTTGCGGGCGCCGGCCTCCACGTAGTCGGCCCAGTTGCGGGCGCTCTGCTCATGAATCAGAGCGTCGGTGCACTGCTGCTCCATGTCCTAAGCGGCACAAATCGGCGATATGCTGCTCCTCCGCCAGGCGGTCGCGCTCCAACAACTCCTGCTCCTCCGCCATGCGGTCGCGCTCAACAACTCCTCGTCTGCGCATTGCCATCTAAAGACAGATAGAATGCCTCCTCCCTCCGTCGCCTTCGGTGAAAAACAGAACACTAGTTCGGCGGTGACCGCCTCGGCGTCGCCTACATGAGCAGGCGGGGCATGGCGGGCGTGGAGGCGGCGTCGGGATGGTGGGGGCTTATGAGACATGGCGAGTTGGGTCACGGTGGCCTTGGAGAAGGCGAAGCAGTACTTATAGGGAAGGTAGCGCGACGGTCATCGGTATTCAATGCATAATGGCTTAGGCGCCCGACTTGCCGTGAAAACTAGGAAACTGAAATTATGACTGTGCCGTCCCATCCCGTCTGGTTCGCGCGCCCGGCATGGCGGTCAAGCAGTGCACTCGAATAATCTCCTCCTTGTCAATAATGATTTCACGGATTTAAAAAGCCGCAACAATTAAAGCGTATCTTTTTTCGCATCGATTAGCTGCCTTAATTACGACCGGCTGCATGCGAGCACTCAGAATCGCTTCGCGGGAAATCTGCGGCGGCATGCAGCAGTCGCAGCCGAGAACGCGCATGCAGCCACTTAAATCGCTGGAATTAATTAGGCTTAAACTTCGCATGCCGTTAATTATTGCCATGCCTTGGTCTTGCTTTGCTTTGCTCACGGGACTCATAAACCGGACGGAGGAGTACCTTGGTTGGTGAGATGTTTGAATTAAGCCACGCAAACCGGAAAGGAGGTACTAATGCGTGCGTGATCCGCTATTTATTTGTGTAGGATCGGTAGGTCGTTTCTTGAATTGAGCCACGCAAACCGGAAAGGAGGTAATGCGTGCGTGATCCGCTATTTATCCGTGTAGGATCGATAGTGTAGCTTGTCGGTTTCTTGAGAGGTAGGCATTTTTATCCGTGTAGGATCGATAGTGTAGCTTGTCGGTTTCTTGAGGTAGGCATTTTATTCAAAAACTGCCACTTTGCATCTTCGTCATAAATAAAACTGCCGAGGAGCTCATTTGTAGCCTAGCTAGTGATCGATCGATAACTTGTAAACAACGGCGAACAGAAATAAGTAGCGTAAGGCATCTCAATGATTCACAGATCATATACAAATATGTAGCTCCAAAAGCAAAGATCATCCACCGGATCTTGCATCGCAACTAAAACTAACTAATACGATTCCCATACATAAGATCAACATGTTAATGCATCTCAATGATTCACGGATCATATACAAATATGTAGCTCAAAAGCAAAGATCTAGAAAAAACATCATTCTTCCTACTAACATGGATGCTTCTCTTGGACAACATTCATTACAAACTGAAAGACAAATTTGTTTGTGAAGTCTACAATTCCTCTTGCAAGCGTAAGTGGTTTCACCAACAATTTGGAACCATGAGAATGAACCACACATGATGGAGGAACATCCTTTGCAATATGATTTGGTCTTCTCTCGATCACACCTTGAGACTATTTTGAATACAAACTTTAACTTAGGAAAATGATGCCCATTGTATAATCAGACCAAAGTAATGAAGCACCTAGTGTTGGCGATAAATAATGCAATTACTACTTTTCTGCAGTCCATGAAGTGACTACCCAATCTTTGTGTCTATTTTCAAATGGCACTTGCATGCGATGACTATACTATTGTCTTGTGCATTTCAACCAAAATTGCGGACACTTTGTTTGTTTGCCAAATAGCAGCAGGCGAGACATCTCTGTCGCACAAATATCAAGCAGCTAGTAAACATATACCACACCATGTTAGCGATGATGGAAGAGGCGAAATCGATACAACGAAATTGAGCATCCAATCATTGAATCCTGTCCTGCACCTCCAATGTAGGTCCACCACCAATAAATTCACATACAAACCACTAGTATTACTATCTAATGATAGTACAAAAAGAGTAGCAAGATAGTAGCAACCATGTACCTTCGTAATGAACAGCTCATAGTGCCACCAATTGGATATAAAGGTTTGGAAAAAAAACATGCTCCTAATGTTGAACCAGTTGGACTTTTGTGCAGCTCCACTAAAATCGAGCATCCCTGTTTGCATAGATATTGAAAGTGTGATTACTATAAAAGTGGCACTAGTTGAAGCATAGACTCACAAATATAAGCATTCCAATTTCTTAATGGGAAAAGGTAGCAAGACTATTTCTAACCACCTGTTTGAAGGAATAAATAAAGCAACAACGGCTAATGTCAGGAAGGCATACATAGTTTTTTCTGAAAAATTGAGCCATTACTGACCTTTCCTCTTCTTTTAAGCAAATTTTGTGCAGTTCTACTAAAATAAAATGCCATCATCGCCTTGACAATTTAGTGACACTGTACAAAAGGAAATGACTTAACATTACATCATGATGTCGGGTATGTAGTAGACAGGCATTAGAGACAAACATACAGACCTCCTCCGATAACATAATGAACATTAATTTTAACAAAGGTGTGACTAGCTTTACCGGGATAATTTGAGTGAACTCTACACCCTCTGTTCCTTAATATAAGAGCGTTTTAGCGGTTCAATTTAAAGTACCCAAGCGTCTAGTATTTGGAAAAACTGGTAGTAGTTTTCTTGAGCACATATCTGGGAAAGCTTGCCACACTTTATTTATGTCCATACGCTAATGCAACACCATTCGAATACTACAAATATACACTAATCCGATGGCTAGTGCAGCGATAGAGAGTAGTTAGTTTATTATAAGTGCAGTACAATGGTTTTAATGTAGAGATTTCAATAAACTCTAGCCTTTGGAAGGTTTCTATAAAATTAACAATACAAAATGTAAAGGTAACAATTTTCAGCATTGGTATACTAGCTGTGCATGAGCATTAAACCAAATCTGAAGTCTGAAGGTAACTAGCATTACTAACTAATGACGGTATCAAAAATTGCAAACCATGTACCTCCAAGGTAAATATCATTTCGAACTTGGGGGACCTTAAAATTGCTATCCCAATCTTGATAATCGATCAAACATAAAAACTTGATCGAGCGAATCAAAGAACAGCCGGAGGAGGAGGTGCCCTCTTGACCTTTCCTCTTGTCTTCATAATTATGCATGCGGTTTAACCAAAATAAAATGACATCAGCGCCTTGGCATTTTGGTGACCTGTACAAAAAGATTAACTTATCTCATGAAAGTGAGGTATGTAATCTATAAGCATTATGAGTGCAAAAATCTGAAGGTAGTAACAAGTTTCATCGTTGGTATCTTGGCTGTGCAACAACATTAGAATGCCTTAGCTGAAAAATCTTTAATACATCCACAATCAACACTAACCCTGAAATGATCCGGTGACATTAAATGGCGCTACTTAAATTTATCTGTGGCATTAGGTGAGAGCAGCATTAGTTAAATGTGGCATCACTTTAGCGAGTAGCATTGCTTGACTTATTGTTGGCGTTATACTAACAGCAAAAAAGTGGCAATAAGAGCATGGGAGGCCCATTAGGACGATGGGCGCACCGATCGATGTACCTCCACAGACCTTGAGTGGTGAGGAGGTATGGTTGCCCGAGCAACAAATATCCGGCAGCATATGTGGATTCGTCCCATTTTTGTTCTCTTTAGCCACCTTTTTCCTATGTGAGGACAACAAACCGATCGACTGTCATTCTCTATTGCGTTGTCATGCCTTTCTACCCTTCTTCAACCAAGAGACACGAGACTCGTTCCTTAGCTACTGATTTTCCCCTTTTCAACCTAGATGCGGGTTCGATGCCTACTCTCTTGGACAAGATCTGAGTCTCCTTCCTTTCCTTATTCAACCCAGACATGCATTAGTGCGCATGAAGTAGGGTTTCCTTTAATAGTGCAAATTATGGTTTTAAATGCGCATGGCTAGCGAGCGAGAGGATAGCAAATTGGGAAGATGGTGGAGTGGAAAAAGATCCATATGCAGCAGCGTGCGGATGGGGCAATAGAACAAGGGTATGGTTGAAAAGAGGTAGCATACACGAGGTCCACGGAAGTGGCTTCGCTCGTGGTCGTCGTCCTCCGCACACACCTCTGATGGCGAGCTTGGGGACGGAGGCCATCCAGCAGAGCGCTAGGTGCGAAACACGGCCTTGTCGTCGGTCGTGACCTCGCTTCGCCCGACGGCGAAGTCGTCAACGCTGCCGTCCTTTTCTTCCCGGCGGATATGTGACCACGGTGAGGAGGGAGAGAGGGCCGTCTTTTTAGATATAGAGAGAGGAGGTAGTGTGAGAAGCAAGTGAGCAGCCCTTGGCAAGAAAGCTGAAGCTCCGGCCTATATATCTTCTTTATACTACTAATCTTGGAGGTGGAGTAGTGGTAGAGTAGTTTATATTTTCTCTGCATACTGATGCCGATTAGTCGTGTTTCAAAACTGAGCAGCACGCCATTAAAAAATAAAGGTCGATAACTAATGCGGCACCTCGGGCCATGCGGCAGATCGCATTTGCGAGAAATTACACACCATGTTTCGTTGACATGTGGTCCCATTCCACATATCGGTGAGGCGGCGGCGAGTAGTAGGAGTATTTCGAACCGGCGTGTAGGCAGGCGCCCTTCGTGAACCGCGGCAAGCGGCAACCGTCCACCGACTCTTCGCCTTTCCCTCTCGATTTGGAACTGTTGTCATACGCTCTTCGTCTCCCTCCTCCATTTTCCTTCAGCCCTTCACCCTTTCTTCTACCATTGTTCGATCGTCTTCTCCATGGAGGAACAGGCGGAAGCGACCCGTTATTCTTGCCCCGACCGAAAGATGGCGTGGTGGAGGAACTCATTGATCGGTGCGACGTCATCACCTCGGCTAGCATGGCAGGTTCGCTCAAGCCCATTCTCGACTCAACTAATAACATCATTACAAGGAACCCAAGAGTCAAGGAGTGGTTTGATCTCCCCTATCTTCTTCGTCGTGACCACGATGGTAGCATCGTCACGACGGAGGCCTCGCCAATGCAAGTTTATGCCGCTTGATAATGATCGTATGATGTTAAGATGCCATCACTTGAGGGCAAGGCTTGGGCAAGCGCAAATGGAGATTGGGTTGTTTACATTGGGTCCAACTGCGAGTGGCAACTTGTGAATGTGTACACTCGTGACGGGTTCCACTTCCAAAAATCTCAGCAGACTGCCCGGAGGTTGAGCACACGGTATTGTACGTGACGTTCAAATACAATCATGGTGACTGTCTTCTCTGGAAGATAGCAATTTCTCGAGTCCCCAACCGCTCTTGGAATTACAACAACTATGAAGTTGTTGCTATCTTCGACAAGCTTGTTGCCGTCCTCGATGGTTTGACTAGATGGATATTGCTCAAAAATCAGTTTACGTACGGATGAGTCTTGTGATGCAATTCAATCGAGGGCCTTATGTTTGCTGCCACCACTCGTGGCACTTTTTTTACATGGCATCCTCGTTGTTTGATGCGTTTGTCTTCCACCGTAATTATAATTGTTTCATCCACATGCATGCGGGTTAGCAAGTTTCCCTTTAGTGCATAGTATCTTAGATTAGTATCATAGGTGGTCTCATTTATTGCCATGCATGACACATAGTAGCATCACATTTATTATGTTCTGGTATCTACCTATGTTACTATAACCATCTCTCTCTTCCTTAATTATACGCCACATAAGCATGTTTGCGAGTCCCAAGTGCATGATACTACTTATGTTACCCCACTATGGCCAGCCTTACTAATTAACCTTCTTCTTGTATTTCCAAGGTCCTATGAACATTCCACCACCTATACTTGAAGATTTTTATAACCAAGGGGGAGATGATGATGGTGATGATCACGAGCATGAGGACGAGCAGCGCCCATATACTATTTGGCGCTGGCAACTAATTCCGATGGATCACCTCTTCTCATGTGTATACAACCCATCGATGATGTTCTTTGCTAAGGAAGTAGGTGTAGTCTCCCATGGTCGCACTCTCGGACCTATTCAACACCCGTTGCATGGTATTCGGGATGGATACTAGTGTGCTAGCGCCAACTCCTTCTCCACATACAGAATTGATAGTCTTGGAAAACTTCGCTCTTCCTTGGACAAAACTATCAATGATAGTGAAAAGCGATCAAGCTGCTGTTGACACAACGTTACTACCATTTATGAGAAGCAAGCGTGTCTATACCTCGGACATTTGGGTGGTTCCCTACCACATGCGATATAGTAGGCTGCTTGACTGGATGAGCGATCTGCGTTGGTCTCGGATCGACAATGGATGGCCCGTCCCAGAGAATCACTTGTGGTTCAAAGCAAGCGTTTCAATGCCGAGGAATGGTTGAGTTGAAGTTCATTTCATTGCTTGTTATTTGTTGTGTGGTGAAACCTTTAGTATTTATAATGTATCCTCGTTGTCGATGTGGGTTGATGACCTGTTCTATGTAATAAAATGATATGCCTGTGATAAACTTACTAAATTTATGAATGACTTTCGAGTTATACGTGAGTGTGGTGCGACGAGGCAAAAAATATTTTCCGAATACATAATTGTACGTTCATTGCAACAGGTTATTGGATGAGGCCAATCAACAATAGTAGTACACTATTTGTACTAGCTTCACATGCTTTGCGCGTCGTGCGGGTGTTTTTACTGTAGCCATATTGTACTACGTAACCAGCACCTCGAATCCTCGATACTAGTAGTACTATATAGTAAGTAGAAGGAGTATTAGGGTGGCATGGGTCAGAACAAGCATTCACATCCAGGAGTACGGCACACGCCACCAGCACAACTTCCATCTGACACCATATTTCTTGGAGTCCATGCTAGAGCAATCTCTTCAACCTCATCGTTTCTCTAACTCAGCCATCACGGCAGGGCGAGATGGGGTTTGCCGATAGTCGGTTTCTTAGCTGCGGTCCCACTTGTAAGGCCAAGCGCAGCGCATGACCCCAAACGGACCTCCGTTTTGCACGAACTCAACGATAATTTTGACTAGAAAGCAAGACCAAAGAAAACAAGAACCACAAGAATACATTTTACTACTCCCGTAAGTTGGATTAGTGCCTTCTCGATGCATTCATTGTTGATCTGCGGAGGCTCGATCTTGCGTGCTTCTTTCTTCTTGAGTGTAAAGAATTAGAGCGTTGCTTCCTCGCATCTACTCTCATGTCTAGCCTCTATTCTAGTACTCCCTCCGGTCCGTTTTTCTCTGCGTCTAGCAGCAACACATATACCAAGTAGGAGTATCAACAAGTGCACTAATCTCATCTATAGCCTCTATGCTAGCTAAAAGTGATAGAACATCTACTAAATTGCGCTCTATCAATATATGGATGTACTCTTCTTCCCAATACAAAAACTTGCATCCATTCCACTCCCTCCATTGCACAATACATGCCTTCTATTTTTTAAAATATATATGTATCTAGACATGTTTTAGTATATAGGTACATCCATTTTTGGACAAATGGAAGTCAAGTATTTTGGAACGGAGGGAGTACACAATAATTTTTTTAAGTTAGCACAACTAGTCTAATCCGAGAGCACAACCGAAGATTTGGTTGGGTTCTTCCTTATGTGACTGACCCAAAATCGGTCAAATCTACGTATGCATACCATCCCAAGATCATCTTTGGTACTCACGGTACATCGATAAAGTAATCAAAGTTCAATCACACACGAATATCATTAATCGATTCTCATATAGAGTCTTTATTACAAGGGAATAAATTAGGCTCAAGGCCAACTCATGAGAAATAAACTAAAATGCTGCGGAGCGTCGAAGGTAAGCAAGTCCATCCGACTCAAGGGCAATCGCCAAGCGGCGGGCGTAGCCTCACTCTGATGGAATATATCTACGCAACATAATACGTTGCAGCCATGTAGGTCAGCTTTTGGAATAAGTGGCAAGTTATGAAGAACAACAATAATAAAGTTACTAACTCTATATGCATATTTGGCTGTGGAGCTCTAAGTTTCATCATTTTGCGAAAAGCCAATTTTATCCTACTACGATGGACTTATTTGCAAATTACTACAAATTGTTGGTAGTTATTGAGATGGTTCCGCCAACCAATATCTCGTTCCCAAATTATTATTAAGTCATAAACCCATCAAATTAATCCATTAGTTTTAGTGTTGAGATATCCGAATACTTCCAAGGTCCAGATGCTCAAATGTCCGTAAATCGGGACACGGCTAATCGATTAGGTTATAACACTCTGCGAGAGGTTTGCGCACTTTCCCAAGAATCATTCCTCCTTTTAAAGTCTTAGCACTTCATGGTGTTTGAAGGCGGGGACGAATAAACAGGTCTTCAAAGAGTTCTTTCGCCTTTGCCGGTACCCATCAATCCTACCGTTCGTCTACTTCTCGTAGTACCGTCCAGCCAGCTTCACTACAAGGGTCAACCCAGCCAGAGCCCATAATGGCTTGCGGCTGCAGAGTAAGCTTCGGTCATGGGGCATCCATCCTTCTCTTCGTGGCTGGGTGAAGCTTTCCGCAGGATGTCATGGCGCTTCTCCATGCATCCGGCCCTGCCTGGGTGCTCCAGGGTGCCCGTCAACCGTCCTCCACCCAGTAGTGATTTTCCGAAGTCCATCTTGATCATTGTAGTCCATGGGTTGTCATCATCATTGACTCTCACATCTTGCTTATGAATTTCACTCATCCCAAATCCCGTCTACGAGCATAGCAAAATAACTACTACGTCCCGGGGTCATGGTAACAAGGGGATTGGTTCATCCTACCACATGATACTACTCAAGTTTAATGACTTCAAGATTTCACTACTGCATGCAATGGTGGGGTGGTGACAACTACTAATGCACAAAAACATGGGTATAGAAATAACATGATCAAAACTTGCCTTGCTGATGATCCTCGTAAGCTAAAGAGTCGTAGTAGCAAGCTTCGCACTCCGGAAACTCTACCGAGACAAACAATAACATAATAAGCATAAAGCAAGAGGATCACACAAGATAACAAAGATAACATAGCACAACGAAACAATCAAAACCAAATCAAAAGGAAAACTCAAAGAAATCAAATTCAAAGTTTTTCCCTATTCCAAACAATAGCAAAATGGTTTTTATAAAACAAGAATTCCTCAACATGACCTAATCATGGTTTTAGGTTAACTTAACAGAAAAGGATTAATTAAGCAACTAGGAGCAAAAAGAATTAATTAAAAGCTATTATAAAACTCATTTTAGGCCTAATCCAATTTCTATTAAGAAAATAATTTAAAACTTTTATTAATTATAAATAAAAGTTCATCTAATGGAATGACAGAAACTAACCTAGAATAACAAATCACAAGTTAAAAATAAATTAATTTACTAATTAATTAATTAGGAAAACAGGAACTAATCAATTAATTAGGATTAATAGGATTCTGCTTAGAATTAATTATTTATAAATCCTAAAATACCAAAGTTAATTTCTAGGGTTTGGCAATATCAAAATAAAGTGATTGCAAAAGAACCATGCAAAAATAATTTTTCTAACTAAAACTATAGCAGATTTGCTATTCTGACTAAAACAAAATTAAAGCATTTTAATTATTTTAACATAGCTAAATATATGTTTTCAGAAACTACATAAAATTTGCAATCCAACAAAAAAAGAATCACTCAAAAATATTAAACAGAATAAAAGATATACATTTTGAAAATTGAAACTATTCGCTAAAACAGAAAATCAAAATAAAAAGAAAAAGCCCAATGGGCCTATCACATGCACTAGGCGTAGTTTAGTCTAAGCGGGCCTAGGGTTAACTAACAACGAACGGTCTAAACAAAATAAACCTAACTTAAAAAATAAACCGCTCGGGCGGCGGTTTTCTAATAAAACGTACCCCTTTGGAGTTCTAATCGTGGCCGCACGTTGGGATCAGACGGGGAGGTGAATCGGGGACTCACGGACTCAGCGACGCCGTCGGCGGCAGCGAGAGTGCTCGAGGCTCGGCGTCGGCGAGCTTGGGAGGCGTCGGGGAGATCTTGAGGCTCTGGGATGGTTCGGTGGAGTTGGGAGGTCGGGGTGCACCAGGCGGCGGCGGCGAGGGTTTTGGCGCGAGGTGAGCTCGGGCTCCGGTGAGCTCGGGAGGGAGAAGGAGAGGGTTCAGCGAGGCTAGGGGAATGGGGTGCGGAGCCTCGGCTATATAGCCAGGGGTGGGCGTGGCGGAAGGGCATCGAGGCGATCGGAGATCCCGGATTCTTGGGATCCAGCGGATCTCCGCGAGGTTCAGCGTGGGCGGGGAAGAAGAGAGGTGGGGCCACGGGTCGGTGAGGGAGAGGGGGGTTTGATTGGTCGACCGGATCCTAGGGGATCGGGCGGGGGGGCGGGCGGTCGGCTGGCTGGCTGTTGGCCTAGTGGGCGGTTGGTGGGCACAGTCTTGTGGGGAATGGTGGCTGGCTGGGCTGGGTGGCTGGCCTGGCGCCAAAAAGTTTTTCTTTTATTTTTTTAATTAAAACAAAACCAAAAATGAAACCTAAACTATAAATATTTTATATAGGGTATATATATACCAAAATGATCGGGGAATATTCCCTTTCATTTGAACATTTTCCAAAGGCAAAATCAACTTTATGAAAATCCATTTTTTCAAATTCAAATAAAACTCAGATTTGAATTCCAATTCTTTTGGCAATGTTTCCTCTGATATTTTTGGAGTGTCATGTTTGCTCCTCTCATACTTTTGATCAAGTATTTATCAGGGTTAGTTTTGGAATTGTTTCCCACATGCCAAAGTTTGGAAATTCAAAATTCAAACTCAAAACTCTCTGAAACTTCAAATGGTATTCAAATTCAAACAGGATGCATAGGATGCTTAGCTACAATTGTAAAACATTCCAAATAGGAAATTTGGGATGTTACATTCCTCCTTTTGCCGACACGTGGGACATCCAACATCCAGGTCGTGTCATGAAAGAAAATAGAGTGGTAGTTGAAGCCACGAGATGTGCATCTTGGGTTAAACTGTAAATAGAATCTTACTACTCCTGAGTAACTCCAAAAGCGGCCACCGAAGATCTTTCTTGGATTTGTTTTTCATCACCAGCACGTCGAGGTGAAAGATGTGCGGAGTTCGATTGGGGTCGCTTGCGTTTTCACTAACATGTGGGACCGCATGTGAGCAAACAGACGATGGGCTCCGCGCGTCCGTTGGCTATCTGAGAAGAGAGATACAGGAGTGCTGAGCACGGACTGCAGGACATTTGTTCTACGTACCTTGATATAGTGGGGTGGCATGGGCCATAACTAGCATTCACGTCTAGCAGTACGGCACACGCCACCCACACGAGTCCCATCCGACACCAATTTTCTTGGAGTCCGTGCTACAGCCATCTCTTCTTCCTCCTGTTTTCTCATCCATCGCGCCGTGGGCGGTATGGGGGTTTGCCGATAGTCGGTTTGCTCAACTACGGTCCCACTTGTAAGTGAAAATGCAACACCGCACGCATGCCCGCTTGAGCGGCGTGCCGGACCAACCGTGTGGGGGTGCGACGCGAACACGGCAGGCTTTTCCTTTTGAACTCGTAACTTGTAAAATTTGGTTTTGCTCCATGGCGCGATCGATAGAGTAATGAGAAGTTTGGTTCGGCGCCGTTCATGCATGGATGCGTAAGAAAATTATGAAGTTGATGCGAAAGGTAAGATAATTACTATAGTATCATATACTACTACATGGATTTGTGGAAAGATAAAAATACATACGGATCCATCAACGACATCCTCACGCCCTAGTGCGCGGGTCACCAACCGGCGTGTGAGGAGCAGCGGCGTTGGCGGCGAGCTCAACGTGCTTACGAGCAGGTTGCCGTCAAGGTTGCCTGCGGTCCAAGAAGGCCAGCGTCCTATCGTCCTCCCCTTGCATGCTTGGCCAGACATGGGTGATTATGTCGATGGTGTCTTGCTGCGCTGAGGAGCGGCTGCCGGCAGCGACCTCGAGTGGACATTCTCGGTATGACGGACGGGCGATCTCGGGGCCACCGGTGCATCGAAGAGGTTGTCACCATAATATTTATTTGAGAGGAGTAGTACATTTTTTGTGACATGCATTACTAGATATTGCTAGTAAATACTAAAATCCAGATGGACGTGGTAGTACTCCTAAATCCAGACGGTGGTGCTACTAGTACTAGTAGTAGTACTACCAATGTAGTACTCCTAGGAGTACTAGCACTGTACTACCGTTGGTCAAATTATTACGTCTGCTCCTCACGGTGAAGTGACAACACCTGCACGGAGATGACACTGAGTATAGGCGCCGTGTTCGCATACCATAGTCAGCCTCACGGTCTGCAGTCACTATCATCATGGCTGTAGAGCTAGCACTGCTTACAACTAGCCCTGTTCGACATAATTTCCGTGCGTAGATGCCGTGCATTGCACGGAACACCAAGATTGGGGTGGGCGGCTCGCGTGCGCCATCGCGCAGATTTTTCCACGGCCTTGTAGATGTGGTGGGGAGGAGATAAGGCTGATTGTGAGAGACAAGGAGTTGTTTGTAAATAGGGAACAAGTGCGGGCATCTTTACGCAAAAATGGAGAAGCTTGGTTTGTATCATGAGATCTAGATCCGGCGGCTATTGGTGAAAGATGGGAGGCACAACATCATCACCAACTCAGGACCTGTTTGATTCGCAGGATTTTGAAAAGCATGAATAGGACACGGCAATATTACAAGTTTCAAACTGATATTACAAATGTTAGGAGTAATGCTGCACCTAGGAAGAGGAATTACTAGGAAGTTTACGTAAGAACTTTCGTTACTTTAGGTGGATGCAGCGTTATCGTACAAACTAAAATCCACCATACGACAAGTCACTAATGGGCAAATAAGTTTTGAGTCTCTGGCCACTTGATGTTTCAAAAACAAATTCAGCCTGCGGAGACTTTGTCATTTAGGCTTAGGCGCTTGCGGTGATCAACACGCCATTCATTGTTGCGCGGAGAGAACGCCAAACCTCATTACCTTGAGCACACTTGCCTCCGAACAAAGAACACAGCCAATTTAATCTCAGATGTGCTGCCTCGGTAGTTGATCAAATCAATTTCTGTAAGATGGAGATCAAGGCATTCGATGAGATTGTTATAGTGCATCACATTTTTCACTTTCGAGTCTTTTTTTATCTGCAAAAGAAGAGAACATATTAGAGCAGCTGGCTGCATAAGATTGCAGTGTCATCAAGAGGTACCAATATCATTCGCTCATACGATAGGGTTGGCTGGCTAGTGATATTTTTCACTCTCTCTCTCTCTCTCTCTCTCTCTCTCTCTCTCTCTCTCTCTATCTTTCTGTTTCCTCTCATTTAACTAGGAGCACGTGAAGAGCTTGGGCATTTGTTGCCTTCCACTATGTGGCCGATGCCATATTTTGCAAAAGTATGCCACATAATACGCATCGATGTCAAATCAAAAGATTTTGGCACCGCTCTCGCGATGTGAGAGAGTTGGCACCGCTATGCACACAGACCCACATGTATAAACAAATCAATCAAACCAACTACACCAGCCGCTCACTCTCCCAAACAAGTTTTTTTTTGCCTCGGTCCTCTCCCTCTCCCACCCAGTGTTTTTTCATTGTGTGAGTTAATTTGGCACCGGAGCAAAGTAGGTGATCCAGATTGGGGCACCAGGTGAGCAATGGAGGGGCATCGATGCCAAATGCATCACAAGTGAATTTTGCACGTGTTTTGGCCTACATAGCCCACTTTTGTACTCCCTCCGTCCCAAAATTCTTGTCTTAAATTTGTCTAAATACGGATGTATCTAGTTACATTTTAGTGTTAGATACATCCGTATCTAATCAAATGTAAGACAAGAATTTTGAGACGGAAAATCTACTCAGTATTTAGTATAAAATTTTGACCATATATTTACCTAAGAAAATGCCAATGCATGTCACTAAAAATTACACCATTTGAAATTATGTTCAAATCTGAATCCAACGATATAGTTCTTAGTGACATGCATTAACATTTTGTCGATTAAATCTATGGTCAAATTTTGATACTACAAAATTGGAAGAGTAAACCAGACGGAGGTAGTACTTGCCCTTAGGGTAACCAATAGAGTTCTTGGAGTAGTCTAAGTTACTTTCCACTATGACTAGCCTAGGCTACTATAGTAGTACAGCATAAAAATGATGCAGGTGATCACGTGAGAAAAAAATACTAAAAACATTTCTTTAGGTGCAGTGCGTAGATGTAGTTTTGAACACTACACTTGTCATCGTAATTTGGGAAAATTACGAAAAAATTGAGCTACGTTGTGATTACCGTTTACTAATAGGTAAGAAGTTTCACCTTGATGAGTAGCTTCTCCGTGCATGGAAAGCATGTAAGGAATCCGACAACTTGATCCAGATTGGGGCCGATAGATTTTAGTGCTAAGATCTTCATTGTGCGCATGGACTGGGTCAAGCTTGTGGGAATCATTTTCTGGAAGACGGTCGTAAATACATCAAGAAGAAATTTAAAAATGTGAATTTCAAGAAGGCGGAGAAGAAGATGAGTGATGTACCGAGCGATTACGGATCCAATAAAGAGTTAGGAGAATTTGGCGAGCGAGTACACCAACGCTGTCAATTTGGTAGCGTCAATGACCCTGATTTTGTTGGACCTTCTAGATCCGATACAAGCAATCTCTCAAGGAAAGGTACATTCTCAATGACCATAACGTGGAACAGCTGGAGTGATCTCTTCCTAATTGATGTCTTGTTGCGGGGCCAGCAAGACACATAAATCCATCGGAGATTCGTCGAGGCGATGTGGAGGCTAATGAACCCGTGGATCTGCTCAAGGCGAAGGTACTTGGCGCAGACAGCAGCTGGAGCAGGTGCTCCATAGCCTTCTTCGAGATGACAACGTCGAAGAGGTCGAGCTGCTTGAGTTGAGGGAGAAGAAGGGGGCGCGACATTAATCTGGGAAGATAGCAGGAGCTGAAGGCTGGCGCGACGCAGCGTTGGCGTGAGGCGAGCGCGGACGGCGGCGAGAGGCGACATCGTCCAGCTTCAAAGCTGAGCTCCTCGAGCTGATCTAGGGCGGGGATAAGAACCACTCGTCGAACTTGGGTTGGACCTTGCGGTTGGTACTGAACATGCGGATGTCAAGGCGTCTGGCTGGCCAGGTGCGATGAAAGGATCTTGGAGACTGCGGCCATGCGTTTGCAATCCCCATCGCGAGGCATTTGTCGACGATGAGGTTGAGGGGCCGCAGCGCCCGGAGGTGCCACCGCCGGAGAGCGAGGCGGTTCGCACGGCAGATTTGGTGGGGAGGAGGCCGATGATGACGAGCAGCATGTTGAAGGGAGGCTCTTGATGAAGTCCAGGCTCGCGGATGCGGTTTTAGCTCGAGCCGCCTCCGCTTGTTGGCTGCCTCGCCGTCCATCTCAACGGGCGGCGACGGTGTACACGTGTGCTAGTGTGTGTTGTGTGTTGGGTGTCTTGTGAGTCGTCCTTACATGCATGCCGCCTTGCGCGGTGGTGGTGTCTTGAAAAGTCGTCCTTCAGCAGCGCAAGAAGTTTGCCCTCTAGTTTACTTATTTTCACCCTTGCCACATGGGCGGCACACCAAGATCTGAACACGAGTGACAACGCAGCATGTGGATTGGTTGACCGTCAACTAAACAATATCTGAGCTATCTGCTGACACGGTGGCGTATAATCCATCGGTATAGAGAGTTCGAGTGAGAGGGGAGGCCCGTGAGAGATAGCAGAGAGAGAGAGAGAAATAGCTACTCCCTCTGTTTGATAATGTAGTTACAACATTTTCTTTTAGGTCAAACTTTTGGAACTTTGACCAAGTTTATAAAGAAAATACTTATATCTGCAATACCAAAGATAAATGATAGTATGAAGTAAGTACATGTTGTGATGAATCTAATGATCGTTCCAGATG
The DNA here is from genome assembly GCA_021605205.1 of Aegilops longissima. Taxonomy (NCBI): domain Eukaryota; kingdom Viridiplantae; phylum Streptophyta; class Magnoliopsida; order Poales; family Poaceae; genus Aegilops; species Aegilops longissima. Next base: position 189,756,113 of record CM038677.1, read on the forward strand.
TAAATGTTTTTCTCCACATATACCTAGTCAAACTTTTACGAGGTTTGACTTTTCAAAACATCCATATGCTTATGGACGTGTGAGTCCCTAACGAGAGAGAGAGAGAGAGAGAGAGAGAGAGAGAGTGAGTGAAAAAGTGTGTGTGCGTGTGTGAAAGAGACATGGACAACACACGATGAAAGTGGAGAAAAGGCGTGCGTGTCTTATGCAAACATATCACACATGCATCTTGACAACGGAGGCAAGGTGAGGAGATAGTGTGTGGTTGTTTGGAACCAGAGAGGAAGACCCTAGCACGTGGCCAAGAGGGGTCGACAAACAAGGAGAGAGGTCGAGAGAGATGACGGAGAAAATGCAGACATGGGGAGGAGAGAGTGTATGTTTGTCATAGAGATCCCCGGAGATCGTGATGGGACTACATGGGTGGGAGATCGAGTGACAAGGTGTGTGCGATAGAAGATGCCCGAGAGATATCGAGATAGGCGTATGGATGGAAGGAGACAATATGTGTGTTCGATGGCTAGTAAGAGATAATCATACTTAGGAGGAGTGCTTGCGCCTATGGCCTGTTTGGATACTCTAACTCAGTTAGAGGTTAGAGTTAGATTCTAACCTGAATTAACTCTAAGTAAAGAGGTGTTTTGATGGCAGGGTTAGATGGAGCGCGGATCTGGCGAGGCACCTTCACAGGCGGTGCGAGAGGGAGGGAGGAGAGGGCGAGAAGCTTGAGGAAGTGGGGGGATCTGCTGCTGGGAGAGCGAGAGAAAAAGTGTTTATTAGTGGTCCCGAGAAGAACTAACCCAAATAAGCACCTCTTGGATGGGTTAGTTTTTTGGATGGGTTAGATGCATCTAACCTAAACTAACCCTCTGTTTGGATCTTTTGGGTTAGTTGACTCCAAACTAACCCAAAATAACTCTAACCCATGGATCCAAACAGAGCCGATGATGGAGTGAGGATTATGGTACTTAGGGGTGCATGTCACATGGAGAGAGAACAAGGCGGAGAGTGTTGGATGTGGCGAGAAATGTGTATGTGTGAACCAGGGAGATATAAGGCCAGTTTGGCTTGCGTCGTGAGCATCTTTTGCGTGGCACTGGGGTTGTGGCTGGATTTCATGCACGCTTGTTTGGTTGCTACCTGTGAAAAAGAAAGCCCGCTGGCTGGGTTCCTTGCACTTTAATTAGCTTTGGCTGAACTCCGGACACTGCAAGTAGCCTGCCCCAAGCGACCAATTTTGAACGCATGGCCGTGCACGGTCGATGCGACCACGAGGCTAACATCAACATGGATGGATATTAGCATTAAATAATTGATGCATGGATTGATTGATGGGACGTTGATGCTTTGCTCGCCGGGCATGAACCAAATGCTTGACACCACACAAGCCTGGCGAGCAGAAATATTTTACATCTCACGTCCACACCGGGCAATATCGGCCATCAAGGCATGAGGTCAGTCACGAACCAAACTGACCAATAAAGTTTGAGAGAGATTGAGGAGCCCGATAAGGCTGAGTGGTGCGTCGAGATAGCTGAGAGGGGAAAGAGATATTCCATCCGCTCGATAATGCGGTGCATGTAAATTTTTAGAAGTCAAACTTTGGAAACTTTGATCAGGTTTACGCAAATGTTATTTATATCTACAATACCAAAGATACATCATACAAAACTACATCTCATGGTGAATCTAATGGTATATGTTTGCCGTACTAGATGTAATTCTTTTCTCCACGTACATGGTCAAACTTTGTGATGTTTGACTTTTCAATAAATCTATATGCTATGGACGGAGGAGAGTGCCTCGATCGAGACAGATCAAGTGCGTGTGAAGGAGAATGAGTAAGTGTGCAAAAGAGTATGTGTGTGAAAGAGAAAGTGACAACAAGCGATAAATTAGAGAGAGTGTGTGTTTTTCGTTTCTTATGCGAACATATCACACATGCATCTCCGAGATGGAAAAGCGAGGCGAGGAGATACATGAAGATAGCTAGTGTGTGATTGTTTGCAACAGAGAGAGACACCCCTGTAGCACATGTCCAATAGAGGTCTGGCCAACAAGGAAAAAAAGGTCGAGAGGGACACATGGATGGCATGGGCGCATGGGGAGGGAGAGAGGTGTGTTTGTGATAGAGATCCCTCGAGATCGTGAGGGGACTATATGGGTGGGAGATCGAGGGAGTGCGTCTTGCGATAGAAAGATGCCCGAGAGAAATCGAGATAGACCATGCACATGTTTGTGATGGAGACTAAGATTAGCTAGTCATATACATATAGGGGGACTGCGTGTGCCTACAATTGAGTGAGAGACCATCATACTTGGCTAGCTGGGCATGAGATTGTGTGTGTGTGTGTGTGCGTGTGAGATGAGAGAGAGAACGAGGAGAGAGATAGAGTTTTAGATGGGCCTATCAGTGCAGTGAGATATGCATGTGTATGTGTGACCCAGTGGATGGAGAGTTTGAGAGAGGGGGGGAAGAGCTCGAGGCGACATAGTGGTGCGTGAGAGAGTTACGGGCAAAGAGCCAAGGAATTTGTGTGCGTCGATGAGTGCACCCAAGATATCTAGCTTGGACTAGCTAGAGTATCATACATAGTGTCTTGAGAGAGACCTATAGATGGTGTATATATGAATGCGAACTAGAAAGACCCCCCCCCCCCACACACACACACACAAAGAGAGAGAGAGAGAGAGAGATAAAGGGAGAGGGACCAACAAGGTTTTTGTGTCGAATGTGTGCGACATAATTGAAGATTGTCGGCGAGAGAGTGAGAGAGAGAGAGAGAACAGGAGTCCGGGAGAGGGGGAGGTCATGTTTTATGCATCAAAGACTGATATAAACCATGTTTCGATATAAACTTGCATTCAAATATTTAAATTGGAGAACATGTTGTCTACAATCCACACATGAACGGATATATGCGTATATCAAACAAGTTCATTAATTTGACTTTCAACATGTTCATGGAGTACTATAACACTGTACAACATGCTACTCGATTGAGGTGTTCAATTTTGGATTTAGTTCACTATTTTGACCTATTGAACGAGCTAGTTCATTGAATCGAGATATTTCATTTTGGGTTTGATTCACGTTTTGAGTGGGTCAACTATTTGTCATATAGTAAATCGCTAGCAACGAGCATGTAAAAACACATTATTCCCGAGCATCATCTCTCCATCTAAAAAAGAAGTGGCAAGCTAATATTTCAAAATTTGATTCAAATCGACTTGGTAAGGTAGACGTGGATGCTCGTTCTCCCAAAATTAGAACGAACCGTTAAACATCCTCTCTGCTCGGTGGAATTCGCCCGAGCAAATAAATGGGAGACGAGAAATTACCGTCCTATGTGGGACACGCATCAATTGGCCGGTTGTACATCGAGGGTAGGTTCATAACTTCATCCAAGCGCGCCTTCTCCTCGGCGAAATGACATGTGCCGAATAATTTATAAACCATGGTCGGCAAAACATGCTCTCCTCGCCCGAAATAGCTCGCGCCCACTATTTCAAAACACGCTCTCCTCGCCCGAAATCGCTCGCGCCCACTATAGTTCAAAACACGCCCGAAATCGCTCCTCCCACTATTTGGGGAGAAGCAAAGTTACTCTACTATTCCCGACCCTCAGTACACAGACCCAGGCCGAGAAGCCTATAGGCAAGGGTAGAACTGTAACTTCCCCTCACATCTCAGACAAATGCGTCCGTAAGACATGGTTCCAATCCCCCCCGCCCCATTCATACCTCGTGGGCATCAAATCACCTTCTCCCGGAAGCTCCCTTCTCCGAGCATGAAACCTCATCCCCACCTCCATGGCGCCCCACTTCACCAATTTCACACCGCCCTCCTCCCTAATGCGGAGACGCTGTCCAATTGCCGCGTGCCTTTGGGTCGTGTGCCTCTTACTCCGTCTTCTTTGGTGCTGCCTCGACGACGGCCGCGTGAACCATACCGGAGCCGATTCATCCCCGCCGTTGTTCACGGCGCCGGAGCGGCTCCAACTTCGGATCCGTCCAGAGTCCTGGCGCTGCTTCCAGGTAGCCGTCGACCGTGGCGACATCGCTCTTTCCCTGCCGCCGGTCGCCACCGCAATCGCGCCGGCCTCACTGACTCGACAGCTGGACCTGCCTACTTCACCATGCCGCCAGGTAGGTCGCACCCTCATCTAAAATCACTTTATTTAGGCGTCAGTTGTCTGAATTTTTATTCTGGGCCAATCGATTCCCAATGGGAAGCAGCACCCCTCGAGGCGTCGGAGCTCCTAGGCTGCCGGTTGGCTGGTGTCTAACGTAAGGGTGCGGGCCGCAAGTTCGTCGCGGAAGCATCGCTTAAGATGGCTATCTTTTAGAGTTGCGTGGGTTGAAGGTACTACCGCCGCCGGATCTGGATGACGGGGAGTCTTTGTGGATTGGCCCGGGGGCGGCGCAACCACGGCAGTGCTGTGGGGAGGGGAGCGGGGTTTTGGCCGGGGCCACGGACGGCAGAGGCAGGCTGCTCTTCCGTTGGTCGCTGGCTCTTCGGGAAGATTCGAGCAGTGTCGGCGGGAGGCACAAGACAGCCATCAAGCCATCCGGCGAGATCGGACGATACCAAAATAAAATAAAATCGTGTGACCCCAATTTAGTCTTGATCAGCAGACGTGTGACCACTCTCGTACCTTCTTGTTGATCTCTTAGTGTATTTCTTGGATCAAAGAGATATGTCGTTCTTAACATTATGTGTTATCTGCATCTTGAGACACACCGTCTTCCGACTCACAGCTGCTCCAACAAGGGAAGCATACACTAGAAGGGAGCTATAGTCCCCACTCAATAGTTCCTGCATCGAATGCGTGCTCGACATGGACAACCACAACAAGCTGCAGGGCCATCGACAAGTCAGCACATGATGCTCACTCCTATGGATGGCAGCCGGATAGGTTGTACCCTCATCTTACTTGTGTGCAACATTTATGGCTTTGTTATTCATTTAAGCACGGAAAATAGATCATCACATTTCATTTGTATATTCATGCTGATCTCTTACGGGTCTTGTTAGGAGTTCACATTGTTCCATAGTTCAGCTAAGATACTTGTTCTTTAGGTAACGTTGTTCCATAGTTATCATCCATCAGCCAATGCTATCCCACAGGCTGGTGATTATAGTATTATACCACTTCTAGTATTACCTATGTTGTTCTTTAATACTTTTGTGTGCCATCTAGTTAATCTAAGTACAAAGCGATACATATTACGTAGCTTTCATCTGTGTTCTCCCTTTAGTTTATGAGACCTGTTGTTGCTAGTTAACCCGGTCCTACTATTTATGTCGTCTCCTACAGGCACTCATTTACATAAATCTAACTACTAGTTGTCTTCCATGCATGTCGATATAATTGCACACACCGATATATCCACAAGAACCTCACGGAGCAATGTAAAGGCCAATAAACTTGATGTCAATGATACCCAATATGATGGAACATGTAAAGGCGGTTCTTGAAGACTTGCGGAAAGATGATGAATCCTCTTCACCCCACAAGGTCCTTGCTCTAACTTGGCCTGTGATATGGGTACAACATGCATATAATGTCTGGAGTGTATCTACTCTGTTGCAATGCCATGTGCTTAGCATGCTGATCATGCATGTAAATATGTCATGCCTTCCTGTTTTCGATACCTATTCCATTCATGATAACATGTTTTCAAATTCAAATCTTGTCATTCTACTCTATCGCAATGCCATCGCTTAATTTGGACATCATGCTTCGAATATCTTATGCATTGTTATTCATCGGTATGTACTTCATCATCTTCCATACCATGTTTTTTACATTGAAGTGTTGTTCTAGTGCTCTGTTGCAATGCCATCTTATTTTCCCAATCATACGTGTATGTTGCCTTAGTTATTCTACAGACGTATCCGCTAGCATATAGTTTTACATTCAACTAGTGTTTTTTTGCTGTGTTGTCTGTCGTATCCTAGCTCTTACACCATACTCCCTCCGTCCGGATTATATGTTGCGAAATGGATAAAAAGGATGTATCTAGGACTGAAATACGCCTAGACCCATCCATTTTTTTCGGATGGAGGAATACATGTCAATATGTCATGCCTTTCTATTCTTGATTACCTATTCCATCTCTCTCGTTGTGCGCATGTTTTATAATTAAAGCACCATTCTTCTATACAAGGCATGCAAGGGGAAGACGACTATGTTAGAATCTAAAGGGTTACAAACAAGGCCTTTGCAAAAGATCCAAACGCCAGGAGATAATAAACCAACTCCAGTTTTATAGATCTTGCTCCAAAGACAGAGAAACCCAACTCCTCACGATAATAAGCGATTCGGTGGCCAAAGAACTAGTCCGCTCGATCGAGCAAAAATATGTCAACTCAATTCTAAGAAGCGTGTGCGTATCCTTGCATCATGAAATTTTATAGCATGCTGATCATATTTTCTACATGTTTCTTAACCATCTCTCTTTTAGAAAATAAGCTTAGAGATAGAAGAATTTCTGCAATGGTATCGTTTATGAGGAAAGATTCTTGCAGAATTCTCGTGCTCAATGTAGATGTAAGTACTGTTGTATATCACTATATTTTACATCAGCATGTATTTTGTTAATCGGCATGAATCCAACCTTTATCGATCTAAATTTAGTTGTAGCAAAATGTATGATTAAAGGCCACAATGTTGATTTTTGTAAGGAAAACTGCACTGGTAGTTTTGCATCCCGAGCTGCATGAGTGTACTATCTCATATCGGTGGGTTTGAATACTTTGGTTCTGCGGTGGGTTTTTCAGTGTTTTTTTCTGTGTTGTCTGTCGTATCCCTAGCTCTTACATCATACTCCCTCCATCCGGATTAAATGTCACGAAATGGATAAAACTGGATGTATCTAGAACTGAAATCGCCTAGACCCGTCCATTTATTTCCGGATGGAGGAATACATGTCAATATGTCATGCCTTTCTATTCTTGATTACCTATTCCATCTCTGTTGTAGCATGTTTTATAACTGAATCACCATTCTTCTATATAAGGCATGCAAGGGAAAACGGCTATGTTAGAATCGAAGGGTTACAAACCAGGTCTTTGCAAAAGATCCAAGCGCCAAGAGATAATAAACCAACTCCATTTTTCATAGATCTTGCCAAAGACAGAGAAACCCAAGTCCCCCGATAATAAGCAGATTCGGTGGCCAAAGAACTAGTCCGCTCTAGTCCGGCAAAAGAATGTCAACTCCATTCTAAGAAGCGTGTGCCTATCCTCGCATCATGAAATTTTATAGCATTCGATCATATTTTCTACATGTTTCTTACCCATCTCTCTTTTAGAAAATAAGGTTAAGCGATAGAAGACTTCCTCCATTGGGATCGCATTCGAGGAAAATATCTTGCGGAATTCTCTATGCTCCAATGCTGATGTAAGTACACATTATATATCACTATATTTTACATCAACATGTATTTTGTTAATCGGCATGAATCTAACCTTTATCTGATCTAAAATTAGTTGTAGCAAAATGTTAAAGGCGCCAATGTTGATTTTTGTAAGGAAACCTGCCTGGTAGTTTTGCATACTGAGCTGCATGAATGTACTATCTCATATCACGCACATTATTGAATCGTAGTGCTTCTCTGGTTGCTCATTCATTCATTGTGTCAATGTTGCTTTCATACTACCTTACCTGGCTGATGATAGCTGTGCCATATTGTGTTAATTTGGTGTAGGCTAGTTGCCCAAACATTCGTTGTGTCAATGTTGCTTTCCTATTATCTGACTTGGCCAATGATAGCAATGCTAGTGTGTTAATTTTGTGCAGGCTGCTAAAGATAAGAAGACAAACTCGAAAACAGCAAGGCAACCCCATTGTTTCTTTCCGATAAATCTAGGCCGGGTAATATGGCAATAACTCATGATTAATCTGTTTGGTTCCGTCCTAATTTATGTTATGATGTAGTGGTGAGACACTTCCACTATCAATAATACAAGCACGCCAAAATCGCCATCTGAATCTTTTCGGTATCCTCATCTCGAATGCAGCGGAATAAATGTATGTTTGTGAACCAATTAATGGCAAAAGCAATGATGAAAATGGTGGATGAATCAGAGGTGCGAGTAAATGCGACACAACAAGCGATCAATGTTTTCAGAGAAAGTGTAGCAAAGCGAAAGAACTTGCCAACATGCTTATGGGCGTCATCTATCTTTGAGGTTGCAGATTGTGGCGTTGTAGATGGTTAGGTTCTGCTCATTTATTTGCACTCGCATCAATCTTTGATTGCCCGGTGGATGTAATTTCCTTAGTATATCTTTGGATGTGCAACGTTATTCCACGTATATCGTACCTTTGCGTGATCGGTTTTGGTCTGTGCATAATTGCTCATCGTAATGGGCTCAAATTATCTAATTTGGCCTAAAGACATGTACGAACTTTAGTGGGCCCATTAAGTTAATGGGCGTTACTAGGCCGAAAGTTAATGGTGGCCCTCTTACCTCCGGTCGTTAACGAGCCGACATCGAAGCGGGCAACAGGTGGCCCCAGTTTATTTCACGGGCGTTAACGAGCCGTTACTAAGTTTGTGCTACATATGGCCCAACTATCTTGTAGGCCTTTAGCAGCCGAAAGAGACATCGAACTTGTCTTTGGACCATGAAGACCATGGGCGCTAAGAGGCGAAAGTCGGTCGTATTGTAAATGGCCCAAGCAGTGTTGTGGGCCTTTAGCGAGCCGAAAAGAAACCGGCTGGTATTGGACCATGAAGGGCATGGGCCATTAAAAGGCCAAAACTAAGGTCCAACTACAAATGGCCCAACTCATTTATGGTCCGTTAACGGGCGAAGGCACACAGGGCGGAATTGGCCCAACAATTAAATGGGTCGCTAAAGGCCAAAACTCGGTCCGACTACAAATGGCCCAACTGATTTATGGGCCGTCAACAGTGAAAGTGACACGGGCGGAAAATTGGCCCAACACTTAAATGGGCCGCTAAAAGGCGAAACTCAGGTCCGACAACAAATGGTCCATCAGATTTATGGGCCGTCAGCAGTGAAAGACACATCGGGCGTAAACTAGCCCACCATTTAAATGGGTCGCTAAAAGGCGAAAGATGTACATCACGAAAATTGGCCCATCCATTAAATGGGCGTTAACGAGCCAAAATCTCATCGGGCGATATTGAGCCCAAATATATAGCGGGTTGTTAGCGGGCTCGAGGCGGCGATGGGCGCAATGGTGTCAAATCTTTAACGGGCGTTGGCGGGTCGAATTGGCACATCTCGTATGGGCCGTGGGCTTAAATGGACTGACACAAGTAGGCCTTATATGGGCTGGCACGCTAATTTTCTTGGGCGGCCTTTTCACAGAATGGGCCTCTGTTGGGCGTGCCACGTGTCGGCGTTCATAGGCGCCTTCCGTCCAATGGGTGGATGACATCTGTCCAACGATGAGCCGACACGTGTTTCCTCCAGCCAATGATGATTTTACACATGGAAAATCCCCATTGGTCGGGGCTGTTAACGGGTTATCGGATCCAAAACCCGACCCGATAGCTTAACGGTGTTCCGTTACGGTGGATGCCATGTGTCGGTCACCCTTGACGAAAGCACTTCTGTGACGCGCGATTTATCGTCATGGAAGTGGACACTTCCGTGATGATAATTTTGGTAATGTCATGGTACACTTCTACGACAGCACAAGTATGACTATCTTGATTCTGTCATAAATTTGTCATGAATGTACATGCATGACAAAAAACGCGACCTACTGTGACAAACACGTATCATCACGGAAGTGTATTTTTTTGTAGTGAAGTACTTCAAAGAGTGCCCCAAAGTTTCTACCGGAGAGTCAAGACGAAAACGTGTGCCAACCCCTATGCATAAGTTCACGGAACTCGCAAAGTTGATCACCAAAACATACATCAAGTGGATCACGTGATATCCCATTATCACCACAGATAAGCACATGCAAGACATACATCAAGTGTTCTCAAATCCTTAAAGACTCAATCCAAAAAGATAACTTCAAAGGGAAAACTCAATCCGTTACAAGAGAGTAGAGGGGGAGAAACATCATAAGATCCAACTATAATAGCAAAGCTCGCGATACATCAAGATCGTACCACCTCAAGAACACGAGAGAGAGAGAGAGAGAAAGAGAGAGAGAGAGAGATCAAACACATAGCTACTGGTACATACCCTCAGCCCCGAGGGTGAACTACTCCCTCCTCGTCATGGAGAGTGCCGGGATGATGAAGATGACCACCGGTGATGGATCCCCCCTCTGGCAGGGTGCCGGAACAGGGTCCCGATTGGTTTTTGGTGGCTACAAAGGATTGCGGCGTTGTAACTCCCGATCTAGGTTATGTTCTGGGGGTTTCTGTATATATAAGAGGTTTTGGCGTCGGGAACAAGTCAGGGGGGTCTCCAAGGCGGCCACGAGGTAGGGGGCGCGCCCAGGGGGTTGGGCGCACCTCCCACCCTCGTGGGAAGCCCGAGACCCTTTTGGTCCAACTCTTTTACTCCATGGCCTTCTTCTGGTCCAAAAATAAGCTCCGTAAAGTTTCAGGTCAATTGGACTCCGTTTGGTTTTCCTTTTCTGCGATACTCAAAAACAAGGAAAAATGTAAAGCGCTTTGGGCTCTAGGTTAATAGATTAGTCCCAAAAATCATATAAAATAGCATATAAATGCATATAAAACATCCTACAAGGATAATATAACAACATGAATACTTCATAAATTATAGATACGTTGGCGACGTATCATTAACCGAGGCAGAGCGTGTGTGATCATTACACCTATCACACACGAGGCTATACATAAAACTGTGTGGGATGTATATACAAACAAAAATGTTTTCCCTCGGCTGACTGTGTGGGATGTACATACGAATGGAAATGTACTTCTTGGATTGACTGTGTGGGATGTACATAAGAACGGAAATGTATTCCTTGGAATGACTATGTGGAATGTACATACAAAAGGAAATGTTTATGCAGGACTTCTTGTGTGGGATGTACTTATGATCGAACCAATTGGGCCTATATAATTGTATTTGATCACTCGCTTGTTGCACATGATCTCATTTTGCCTAGCGTGTGTGACCGGAGGTCCTATCCCCGGCATTTTTTGGGTCGTGTGGGAAGGACCCCCCTATCGCACACACTCACTTGGCAACGGTCCAGAATGCCGTCATGAAAAGGGGTTAAAACCCGTTTGTATAGCAACTCGATGTACCAGTGCTGGACGAACTCTTATATAAAGCAAAGCGCTCCCGAGGACACATGAGAATTATTGTCAAGCTAGTTTTCATCATGCTCATATGATTCACGTTCGTTACTTTGATAATTTGATATGTAGGTGCACCGATGCTTGGGTGTTTTCCTTACTTAGACAAGCCTCCCACTTATGATTAACACCTCTTACAAGCATCCGCAACCACGAAAGAAGAATTAAGATAAATCTAACCATAGCATGAAACATGTGGATCCAAATCAGCCCTTACGAAGCAACGCATAAACTATGGTTTAAGTTTCTGTCACTCTAGAAATCCATCATCTACTTATTACTTCCCAATGCCTTCCCCTAGGCCCAAATCATGGTGAAGTGTCATGTAGTCGACATTCACATAACACCACTAGATGAAAGACAACATACATCTCATCAAAATATCGAACGAATACCAAATTCACATGATTACTTATAACAAGACTTCTCCCATGTCCTCAGGAACAAACGTAACTACTCACAAAGCATGTTCGTGTTCAAGATCAGAGGGGTAATAAATATTATTAAGGATATGAACATATGATCTTCCACCAAATAAACCAACTAGCATCAACTACAAGGAGTAATCAACACTACTAGCAACCCACAGGTACCAATCTGAGGTTTTGGGACAAAGATTTCATACAAGAGATGAACTAGCGTTTGAGAGGAGATGGTGCTAGTGAAGATGTTGATGAAGATTGACCCTCCTTGATGTGAGGATCGTTGGTGATGCGATGGCTTTGATTTCGCACCCGCAGCCGCCTACAAAGTGGATCCGCCATATACCCCCACTACTGCAGGATGCTGCTAACGCGACACTACGATCAGAGACCCTTCAACGAAACTGTGTGCAATGCCATAATGGCAAACGGTGGTGTAAAAACCGTCAAAAAAGGTGCAAAACTTTTGCGATGGAAGATGCATCAAACACGATTCAGACTTTAGTTGCGTGTGTGATGCAGGGCATACAGTTCAGCTCAATTAACCGTTTGCGATGAGGAGGAACAAAAGAAACGGGCAGCCAGATGAAGGTGTGTGCGATGTACAGCATGCGTTTCACTCAGATGAACTGTTTGTGATTAGGCAACACAAAAGAAACGGTCAGCCAGATCAAAGGTGTGTGCGATATACGGCATGCAATTCACTCGGATGAACTGTTTGCGTTGAGACATGAGAACAGAAATGGTTCATATGAACAAGATGTGTGTGATACGAGGCAAAGAGGTCTGTAATCGAAAAAGTGTGCGAAGACCGATAACAACACAGACGATTACTGCTAACAAGTCGTGTGTGTTGTGAGCAAAAGATTGCTGGTATACAATTGTGAGTGATTGATGAAAACATCACCGACGGGTTCCATTGTTTAGTCCGTGTGCGATGTGATTTTCTTTGTCCGAGACAACATCTATGCTCTATCTTTAGAGCATCAACTATATACTTAAAAAGACAGCATTGCATAACCAAATTAAGCATACAATTACACAAGTGACTACACACATAACATTTCCACACACCAAAGTAAGCAATTACATGCATACTAAAGTAGGAGAAACGAGGATCTAATCATCTACTTATTGTTGCGACGACGCTTGCCATTGCTCTGCTTCCGGCTGGATCCCTAGCCGTTTTGGGGAAGGAGGGGCTTCCTCATGTCAATGATCCGCCTGTACATGTCGTAGCTCGTGTACGCCTCCTTGGCAGCGTACACGGCGTGAGCTTTGTCGAGTTTCTCCATCCGGGCGAGTGCGGGCATGCTTGTCCTTGTTGCATGAATCCTTCATGTCTCTATAGTAGGGTCGATGATGGCCTTGGCCGGTGAACGATGAGTCCTTCTCATGCTCCTTGCTGCCCCGATCTTGTATTGGCCGGATATCGACAAGATTCTAGCAGGCGATGCCCGAATTCTTGAGCGCCTTTACATCGTTGGTGATGTCCACCGTAGCGAACATGTAGTGGGGGCTGTTGACAAACCTGGCGAAACGCTCACAAGGCCTTGTGGCTAGGCAGTAGTGGTAGACGAGGACGTGGTGGCGCACGCACATCTGGGTGATGGCGACCTTGGGATAAGACCCGTCACGAGCGCGGGTGTACTTGAGGTCAAACCCGACCACCTTGTACTTCTGCTCGGCAAGCAAAAGCTCCATGATGTGGATGGAGTGGTCCGCCCAGACCGGGCCGTTGGTGTACACCACCGAGAGGTCCATGAACCTTCTGTGAGTGTCCACCACGGCACGCATGGTGAACTGCTGCTCGTCGTCGGCAGCCGCTCGGAGCGCCATTGGAGCCGTGCTGGATACCCTCTAAGACTTTCTCGTGGTGGGTGTGCTTCTTGCAATGGTGGGGCGCGGTCGAAAGGTTGAAGAGACACAAGGGTAGGTTAAATGGCTGTTGTAATAAATGAGGGTCGGCCGGCCTGTAATCATCACGTCTTGTCACGGCGTTCATAGCGGAGGATTCCGGTGCACGCTTGACAACATCGCACCGCACGTGTGGGCTCGAAGAGGCGCCAAATGTATCGTCGATGAGCCTGTTCCTGCGCTACCGTGCTGTTTACCGTGCAAGCTTCCCGCCCGGCTAGTTTGGCCACGCGTCGCCTGGAAGAGGGACAAATCGTGGGCGTTTATTGGCAAAAAGCTTTGTAAAAACAAAGTGTGTGGAATGACTTCGGTCATAAGTTTACCCTTGGGTGATGAGGTCAAAGTTACACAGAAGGGTGATGATGGACACTCGAGTGCGATAATTAATTCTGCACTCTAAAGTGCACACGGTGGAAGAAACCAACTGTGTGCAATAATGTTGAAGATCGCAGTCGAGTTAGCTATACAGACCATGTGATGTGAGATCGACAAGGTAAACTGATTCGAGAATGGTTAATAAAATCTAAGACCATTGCATATTAAGGTCAAAATAGTGCTAGCAATATATGAGTCTCATAGGATGCCATTTCAATGATTGTACCACAAAAGCTCAAAATGTTACAAGGTTCAAATTCCAGAGTTATATGGCTCAAATTCGAAGATTACAAGGTTCAAACTGATATTAGAAATGAAATTAAGCTCATCAGCTGCAAACGCTCGCGCTGATCCGCTGAACATGGATATCAGACAGGTTCAAACTAATATCACCGCTTCTAAGGCTGGCTTCGAAACCTCACATTTTTTGCAAAGGGGTCAGCCACTGAGAAGTCATGTATGGGGTTGACACGATGACTTCTGATTACTCTGTCATCTGAAGTTCGAAAATGAAATTCAACATTTTTGGAGCCTACTCCATTCTGCTGCAGGCGCCGGCGCTGATCAACAAACCATTCATTTTTGCAAAATAAATGTAGGGCATTTCCTTCAGCACCCTTGCTCTAAGAAGAAAGAACCTGACGAATATAATATCTGGTAAGGTCCCTCGGTAGGAGTTCAAAGTAATATCTGAGAGATGCAGATCTAGGCATTCAACGTGATTGTTATACTGTATCACATTATCCACCACTGGGCCTAATCTTATCTGCAAATGAAGAAAATGTGTTAGTGCCTACATGCAGTTTTGAACATTACTACAGGCCTAGCTATTTGGTTTGCAGGATTTGTAAAATGCACTAGCATGCCATCTTCGATCTGGCATGATTAACATGGGTGTTTTATTACATTCTAGAAAAATGTAGCCTTCTTCACAAGAGGTTGGAGTGGATGAAAAGTTCCCTAAGAAAACTAGTCCAGATGAATCCAAAGGAGAAATGCTTATTGATAGTAACCATATGGATCAAGCAACCAATATGGGGGGGACATGTATGTACTGAAATCCTCCAAAAGAACCTTCAGAAATCATAGTACATTGTCATTGTAAACTTGGAAAAAGGTGTCACAAATTGAACTCCCTTATGGTTAACATTTAACAAGAAAGGAACATCGCCTCAATATATAGCTTCTCCAGGCACGGAAAGCATCTCAGGAAACTGACAACTTGCTCCAGGTCGGGCCCAATAGATTCTAGTGCCAAGACCTTCACTGTACGCAGTTTTGGGGTCAAGCTTCTCGGAATCATTTTCTGAATGACAGACGAACAAACATCTTCAAAATTAGAAATAATGTTAATTTGTAGAAGGAGAGGTAGAAGGCGGCTGTTGTACCTGAACGGGTGTTGATCCAATAACAAGTTCAGAGTATTTGTCAGACGAGTATCCCACCACTGCCAATTTCGGCGCAGAAATGACATTGATTCTTGTTGGACCTTCTTGATCAACTACAAGTAATATCTCAAGTGCAGGTGTGTCCTGGATGACCATACCGTGGTACACATCTTGTGATGTCTTCCTACCGCACCAGCAACACACATAAATAGTCACTACAAAAAAAATACACTTCCGTGATGATACGTGTTTGTCACAGTAGGTCACTTTTCTGTCATGCATGTACATCCATGACAAATTTATGACGTAATCAAGATAGTCATACTGTCTTTGTCGTGGAAGTGTTCCATGACATTACGAAAATTATCATCACGGAAGTGTCCACTTCCATGACGATAAATCGCGTCACGAAGTGCTTTCGTCAAGGGTGACCGACACGTGGCATCCACCGTACGGAACGCCGTTAAGCTATCGGGTCGGGTTTTGGATCCGATAACCCGTTAACAGCCCCGACCAATGGGGATTTTCCACGTGTAAAATCATCATTGGCTGGAGGAAACACGTGTCGGCTCACCGCTGGGACAGATGTCATCCACTCATTGGACAGAAGGCGCCTATGATACGTCGACACGTGGCACGGCCCAATAGAGGCCCATTGCTGTGAGAAGGCCAGCCCGTTTGACTTGGTCAAAAGGTGGCGGGCCGGCCCATGGAAAGCCTGTTAACGGCCTGTTCGCATATAGCCCATTTACAACCCGCTAATCCAAAGCCCGTTACGCCCTACTCGAATTAGGCCCAGTAGCGTCATCTGGGCCGTCGTCCAGCCCGTTTTCACTTCTGGCCCATGTATGGCCCATGACGTCTTTCGGCCCATATGAGGCCCTATGTAACTCTTGGCCTATTAACGGCCCGTGGTGAAACTGGCCCATAATGAACAGTGTATCACTTTACACCCATTAACGGCCCGTGGTGGCGGCCCGTATAAACGATGTATCACTTTATACCCATTAACGGCCCGTTATTCCATTGGGACTTTTCCAGCCCATGTTATCTTTCGGCCTTCTCAGAGCCCATTTATTCTTGGGATCATTTCCAGCATTCGTTTACTTACGGCCCGTTACTGTCATTTTCTGCTTGTGGGCCAAATTCAGCTCGTGGTTATAGTCGGCCCGTTTGTGGTCCGTTAATACGTTGGGCCATTTTCATAGCGTCATCAAATACGGCCTATTAATGATGGCCCATTATGGTCGGCCCATGAACGGACGATTCCAACTCTAGCCTGTTTACAGCCAGAATGCGGTCTGTTTGGCCCATGTTTGGCCAACCGATCATACGGCCCTTATAAGGCCCATTGATGATACGGCCCGTAGAAGGCCCATTGTTTCTACGGCACGTAGAAGGCCCATTGTTTCTACGGCCCGTAGAAGGTCCACTGTTTCTATGGCCCGTAGAAGGCCCACTGTTTCTACGGCCCGTAGGCCCAGTGTCACTACTGTGGTGTTTATTGTGGCCTAGTTTTAAAAAAATAGGTTATTGCAGCCACTAGCAAACCGTAGAAAAAGAACTGCACTGACTACAAGCAAACAAATAAACAAGACAACAAGGAAATAAATAAGCAAGCAACTTACACTAGGCTATCACGGCTATTACATATTACATCCTTTGGGCATCAAAGTTCGCCACCGGTGCAAATATAGGGAACATAGCACATATAAACGCCAAGACAAAACAAGTCGAGGCTGAAACCACTTGAAGAGCTCAAGAAACAATATCACAGGTACCCATAATGCTGGCAAGATGCTTAGCAAGCTTATTAACTTTCTCTTGTTTGGCGCTTAAGTCCTCCAGTAACTTTGTTGCACGAGAAAGTATGCATCTGAATTCTGCAGGGACTTCCTCAGTCCTTCGGCTTCCTGTCGCATAACATCTGATCGATGTCTTTCAACTTGAAGTTGAGACTCAAGAATCTGAATTGATTCATGCAAAGAGTTCGAAGAGCTGGTTCCAGCAGTGGTAGCCAGTAACTCGAACACTACATCAAAACAGGACTTTGGGGTTGTCTTAGTATCTTCAATATAGTTTTTATCAGCTTTCTTGGAAACCAACAGTGATGTCTCACTATCTTGAACCTTATCTGTATTACTTCCTTTACCATTGCATAACAGGGTACTCTTCTCCAATATTTTATCCGCGTTCTAAAAGAGAAACAAACAAACACATCTCAGGTTTACAATGTAGTATATGAAACTCATTTTGGTAAACCAGTTCAGTAGTAAGGTGGACAGGATAACAGCATGAAACAAACATATATCTATGTAGTATGGTCCTTTGTATGGTCTATATAATTATAGTTTATGTTTCCAAATCAAGATAGATCTGATTGAATCATATCTATTTAAGACAAAGCAGCATAGACAGAATATAAGTGTGGGAAACTACACAGCAATAACAACACTTGTAATGTGCATGGCATGAGAACATAACTGTTTATTCAAGCTGAAACTAAAATCAACATAGAGCAAGTTACAACACAAACAGCCAAACACGTTGAAGAAACAGGTTTAAAACATACGGTTGCGCCATTGGAGTTTCAATTGCATCCTTCAAATTTGAAATTGGTTGGTATCGATAAATCTGATGATGCAAGAGCAAAGTAGTATGAACCATAGCTACGGAACCTGACCTGAGAACAATTCTTCTTCTGCTTTAAGCGTTGACTTCGGGTTCGGAGTGGTGGTCCTCGTGATTTGGGCACTGCAGTTGCCTTACTAACTTCTCTAGTTTGGGTGCTCTGTGGTGGAGACGGTGCTATGTCAACGGGAACTTGGTGTTTATCTGCTGGGGTTGGGGTTAGAAGGGCTGTAGTTGGTTCTCTGTTCAACTGGGTAGGGGTACAATCTGCATGAGTGTGGGTTATGTGTGGTGGGGCTGGTTCTTGGGCAAGTACAACCGTGGTTCTATCTGCATCGACAGGTAGCACGATCTTTTCTGAAGACCGTGTTTTTACTCCCACAGATACTGCCATCACTCCCTCAAATTGAAATGGCTGATAAAAAAGAAATGTAATTGAATGTACAAACATTGTAAGATAGACATGTGCAATGGATAGTAGGGAAGAAAACAGGGCATGAAATAATTCACATTTATGTTGTCTAAGCAAACAGAATAGCAGGACATAATTTCACATATATGATGGCTAATTAAACAAGATAGCATGACATAATTTCAAATATATGATTTATATACTAAGGAAGTGAGCAGAGGGCAATCACATATATGATGTGTCAACTAAGGAGATGGCATTCAATATTGTGTATATGATGTAAAAACTAAGCATTGCAATACAACATATGCATTATATGAGTAATATAACCCTGCCAAGTTTGAGCATACACCTTAGGGGGATAATAGGACTGGTCATCTGCCTGTGAATCCTCCTCTGAAGACCTATATTTAACCAGCAAGATATCTGCTTCAGCAGGTAGCATTGTCTGCTCTGAAGACCTTGTTTTCACTCCAGATTTCTCCATCACCAATTCAAATGGCTGATGCATAGGAAGAGCAGTTGATTATACAAACATTGTCGACAAAAGCAATGAGAAATACAAAAAAGGACGGCATGATATAATTCACATATATGACGCTTGCCTAAACAGCATGGCATTGCATAATTCACGTACATAATGCCTTGCAACAAGATAACATTGCATAATTCACATATATAATGTCTTGCAACAAGATGGCATTGCATAATTCACATATATGGTAATTAGACACTAAGCGGTGGCATCACACAAAGCATGTCTAAACTAAGCAAATGACATAGCAATGCAAGATACCATACATACGATATGAGCAACATAACCACCGCCAAGTTAGGGCATGCACCTTGGGGGGGATATGACGGTCATCTGTCGTGAATCCTCCTCACGAGGAGCTATCGGTAACCAACAAGACATGTGTTTCGTCGAGATAGCATTGTATGCTCTGAAGACCTTGTTTCCACTCCAGATTTTTCCATGACCGTGCGAATGGCTGATGCACAGGAAGAGTAATTGAATGTACTAAAATTGTTGACAAATTTAACACATAATAAAAAATGATGGCATGATATAATTCACATATAAGATGGTGGCTAACCGGGGAGGTCGCGTTTTATGCATCAAAGACTGATATAAACCATGTTCGATATAAACTTGCATTCAAATATTTAAATTGGAGAACATGTTTCTGCAATCCACACATGAGCGGATATATCGTATATCAAACAAGTTCATTAATTTGACTTTCAACATGTTCATGGAGTACTATAACTTTACTGTACAACATGCTACTCGATTGAGGTGTTCAATTTTGGATTTAGTTCACTATTTTGACCTCTTGAGCGAGCTAGTTCATTGAATCGAGATATTTCATTTTGGGTTTGATTCGCGTTTTGAGTGGGTCAACTATTTGTCATATAGTAAATCGCTAACTTAGCGAGCATGTAAAACACATTACTCGAGCATCATCTCTCCATCTAAAAAAGAGTGGCAAGCTAATATTTCAAAATTTGATTCAAATCGACTTGGTAAGGTAGGCGTGGATGCTCGTTCTCCCAAAATTTGAACGAACCGTTAAACATCCTCTCTGCTTTCGGTGGAATTCGCTAGAGCAAATAAATGGGAGGCGAGAAATTACCGTCCTATGTGGGACACGCATCAATTGGCCGTTGTACATCGGTAGGTTCGTAACTTCATCCAGCGCGCCTTCTCCTCGGCGAAATGACATGTGCGAATAATTCATAAACCAGTGGCAAAACACGCTCTCCTCGCCGAAATAGCTCGCCCACTATTTCAAAACGCTCTCCTGCTTGAAATCGCTCGCGCCCTATAGTTCAAAACTCCCGCCCGAAACTCCTCCCACTATTTGGGGAAGCAAAGTTACTCTACTATCCCGACCCTCGGTACGAGACCCAGCCGAAGCCTATAGGCAAGGTGAAGCTGTAACTCCCCTCACATTTCAGACAAATCGTCCAGTAAGACATGGTTCCAATCCCCCCCCGCCCCATTCATACCTCGTGGGCATCAAATCACCTTCTCCCAGAGCTCCCTTCTCCGAGCAGCGAAACCTCAGCCCCACCTCCATGCGCCCCCCACTTCACCAATTTCACACCTCCTCCCCTAATGGAAGCTTTGTCCAATTGCCGTGCCTTTGGGCCGTGTGCCTCTTACTCCGTCTTTGCTGGTGCTGCCTCGAAGCGGCGCGTGAACCGTCTGAGCCGATTCACCCCGCCGTTGTTCACGGCGCCGGCTCCAACCGGATCCGTCGAGTCTGGCGCTGCTTCCAGGTAGCCCGTGACCATGGCGACATCGCTCTTTCTGCCGTCGCCACATAACCGCGCCGGCCTCACCGACTCGGCGGTGGACCTGCCTACTTCACCATGCGCCGGATAGGTCGCACCCTCATCTAAAATCACTTTATTGGCGTCGGTTATGCGAATTTTTTACAGGCCAATCGATTCCCAATGGAAGCAGCACCCCTCGGCGGAGCTCCTAGGCTGCCGGTTGGCTGGTGTCTAACGTAAGTCTTGGGCCGCAAGTTAAATGGGCAGCGCTTAGATGGCTATCTTTTAGAGTTGCGTGGGTTGAAGGTACTGCCGCTGGATCTGGATGACGAAGTCTTTGTGGATTGGCGAGTGGCGCAACCCAGCGATCTTGTGGGAGGGCGGGGTTTTGCGGCAGGGCCCGCAGACGGCGAAGCAGGCTGCTCTGCGTTGGTCGCTGGCTCTTGAGGAAGATTCGAAGATGTCGGCCGGGAGGCACAAACAGCCATCAAGCCATCCGGCGTGGATCAGACGATACAAAATAAAATAAAATCGTGACCCCAATTTAGTCTTGATCAACGAATGTGACCACTCGTACCTTCTTTGTTGATCTCTTAGTGTATTTCTTGGGATCAAAGAGATATACGTTCTTAACATTATGTGTTACTGCATCTTAGACACACCGTCTTCGACTCACATGCTGCTCCAACAAGGAAGCATACACGGAAGGGAGCTATAGTCCCCACTCAACAGTTCCACATCCGAATGCTGTGCCGACATGGACAACCACAACAAGCTGCGGGGCCATCGACAAGTCGGCATGATGCTCACTCCTATGGATGGCAGCGGATAGGTTGTACCCTCATCTTACTTGTGTGCAACATTTATGGCTTTGTTATTCATCTAAGCATGGAAAATAGATCATCACATTTTGTATATTCATGCTGATCTCTTACGGGTCTTGTTAGGAGTTCATTGTTCCATAGTTCAGCTAAGATACTTGTTCTTTAGGTAACGTTGTTCCATAGTTATCATCCATCAGCCATGCTATCCACAGGCTGGTGATTATAGTATATACCACTTCTAGTATTACCTATGTTGTTCTTTAATACTTTTGTGCCATCTAGTTAATCTAAGTACAAAGCGTATACATACTGTAGCTTTCATCGTGTTCTCCCTTTAGTTTATGAGACTGTTGCTAGTTAACCCGGTCCTACTATTTATGTAGTCTCTACAGGCACTCATTTACATAAATCTAACTACTAGTTGTCTTCCATGCATGAGATATAATTGCACACTGCTGATATATCCACAAGAACCTCCGGAGACAATGTAAAGGCCAATAAACTTGATGTCAATGATACCCAATATGATGGAACATGTAAAGGCGGTTCTTGAAGACTTGCGAAAGATGATGAATCCTCTTCACCCCACAAGGTCCTTGCTCTAACTTGGCTTGTGATATGGGTACAACATGCATATAATGTCACAGAGTGTATCTACTCATTGCAATGCCATGTGCTTAGCATCTTGATCATGCATGGTCTTGTAAACATTTCATGTTTTCAAATTCAAAATCTTGTCATTCTACTCTATGCAATGCCATCTGCTAATTTGGACATCATGCTTCGAATATCTTATGCATTGTTATTCATCAGTATGTACTTCATCATCTTCCATACCATGTTTTTACATTGAAGTGTTGTTCTAGTGCTGTTGCAATGCCATCTTATTTTCCCAATCATACCGTGTATGTTGCCTTAGTTATTTACATGCATTCCGCTAGCATATAGTTTTACATTCAACTAGTGTTTTTTTTGCTGTGTTGTCTGTCGTATCCTAGCTCTTACCATACTCCCTCCGTCCGGATTACATGTTGCGAAATGGATAAAAAGGATGTATCTAGAACTGAAATCGCCTAGACCCATCCATTTTTTCCGGATGGAGGAATACATGTCAATATGTCATGCCTTTCTATTCTTGTACCTATTCCATCTCTCATTTGTCCATGTTTTATAATTAAGCACCATTCTTCTATACAAGGCATGCAAGGGAAAGCGACTATGTTAGAATCTAAGGGTTACAAACAAGGCCTTTGCAAAAGATCCAAGCATGGGAGATAATAAACCAACTCCAGTTTTTATAGATCTGCTCCATACAGAGAACCCAACTCCCTCACGATAATAAGCGATTCCGATGGCCAAAGAACTAGTCCGCTCGTCGAGCAAAAATATGTCAACTCAATTCTAAGAAGCGTGTGCGTATCCTTGCATCATGAAATTTTATAGCATCTGATCATATTTTCTACATGTTTCTTACCCATCTCTCTTTTAGAAAATAAGCTTACAGATAGAAGAATTTACTGCAATGGTATCGTTTATGAGGAAAGATTCTTGCAGAATTCTCTGTGCTCAATGTAGATGTAAGTACATTGTATATCACTATATTTTACATCAGCATGTATTTTGTGTCGGCGTGAATCAACCTTTATCGATCTAAATTTAGTTGTAGCAAAATGTATGATTAAAGGCCACAATGTTGATTTTGTGGAAAACTGCACAGTAGTTTTGCATCTGAGCTGCATAGTGTACTATCTCATATCGGTGGGTTTGAATACTTTGGTTCTGCAGTGGGTTTTCAGTGTTTTTTCTGTGTTGTCTGTCGTATCCCTAGCTCTTACATCATACTCCCTCATCCGGATTAAATGTCACGAAATGGATAAAACTGGATGTATCTAGAACTGAAATACGCCTAGACCCGTCCATTTATTTCGGATGGAGGAATACATGTCAATATGTCATGCCTTTCTATTCTTGATACCTATTCCATCTCTGTACAATTTGCACCTCAACACGCTACAGACACACAAACACCATTTAGACTAGAGTAAGGTACCGTGCATTGCGCATGAGATTTGGCACTCAAATTATGAATAAATACCACATTATAGCATGCAAGCTTTGAGTCATATATGAATGATGTAGATGTTCGTTTAATTCTTATAGTTCATTTCATTAAAAATCATCTAGTTTTTATAAAGCTAATTTATTTTAAGATTCATGGAATTGTGCGTTGTAAGACATAAAGTAAAAACAAATAATGGCAAATCATGTAGAAAAACATTTGGGAAATTCTGATACGGAAGATTCTAGAACAAATAAGAAGTGCTTGTGTTTTGATGTTTGTGCATTATGCTTAAGTTCAACCATGGAGTCTTCTAGATTATACATGTGGCGAAATCTGGTGGAATCTAGATGATATCCAACGGCCAATAGTGCTCAAATTTGCTATCTTTGGACCATCGGATTCGCCTCATCCAACGACCATCTTTCAAAGTTAAAGTTACCCCACACAATATAAAAATATATAATATTATATATATATAGGGGTATAGATATAGATATGTGATCTGAAGCCGCCATCATCTCAATTAGAATAGTGTGTCCATGCACGGATGCGGCGTGGCCAAATGATATACGCCATCGGTATCTCAAATTCAAATCAGTCGACCTTGTTCAATGTGTATACATTACAACATGCTCGTTTCAAACCACACGCGCAGATCTCCGTTATATTCACGCATGCATGGGTTTCAAACATCAGGATCTCTTATTCAAATATTTGAATTCAACTTTACATTGATTATGACCTCACCTATTCTTTTACACCCCACAGTAGTCTTCTCTTTATAATTGTACCACTAACTTTCTCGTGCATGCATGCACACACACTACCGATCGGCATTATCCGCCATACGCATGCAATCTTTTCTTCAGGTCGGTCTCCCATGAAGGCACACACCCACACATCCCCTCTCCATCATATCGGGCATTCTTTATCTCTCACGCGTGCATGCATAGCGATCGATGTTCCTCTATGTATGTGTGTATATAGCTAGGTCTTTCATTGTTTTCCACACAGACCGATCAATCGATATATACAGTGAGGTCTCACCCTCTTTCCCACGTCCACATCGATCAATCTATACGTCTCTACATAGGATTAAAATATATAGATAATACACCCACATTAATTATATATCCAACGTCCCCTCTCATCATCCATGCCTTCGCTTCATCTCTCGAGGCAGCGTGCACAATGGCGAAGGCGAGGCGATGAGGCCCTGCCCCTCCCTAACATCACTATATATCGAGGCTAATATGAATGTGATCATTAGACAATTGCTGCTAAAAAGGTTTAATTTCATGAATTGACCCTCCTCGTAAAGGATTAGCAATGCTTGGCCCCTAGCTCATTTATTTTCATGGCTCCGCCCTGCATTACAACGAGTGCGTGTTCGCCCCCTCTCTCTAAATATCGATCTCACACTTGTGCATTCCTTCATAGTCTCCCTCCACTCGGCCCCTCGCACCATCTTCTAGCCCCCCACCGGATTTTGCCACATGTACAATCTAGCAGACTCCATGGTTGAACTTAAGCATAATGCACAAACCTCAAAACAACAGTGGTTCTCTTTTGTTCTATAATCTTCCGTATCATAACTGCCCAAACTTTTTTTCTAGTTGAATTGCCATTATTTGTTTTTACTTTATGCTTTACAACGCACAATTCCATGGATCATAAAATAGATTAAGGGCTTCTTTGATTCAAAGGATTCTCAAAGGAATTTTGCAGGATTCTAATCATTAGGAATTTTTCCTATCTTGGTTGTTTGATTCGTAGGATTGTAAACCATAGGAATTTTTCCATATGATTCATTTGCACTAGATTTCATAGGAAACATCCCATCCTCAAACCTCTTTGAAAGAATTATGCGTTTTCCGCACAATCAAACACTCGTACAATCTGTATGATTCAAGGCGACATTCCACTATAATCCCATGTTTTCCTATTCGCGTTCTTAGCTTTTTTATAAAAACTAAGAGGTGCTTGGATCAAGGACTTATTTTAATCGACTAAAATAGTCTCTTTAAGAGACTAAAGTTCCAAGCACCCCGACTAAGAGGGCTAAAACTAGTCTTGAGACTAAATTTTTTTAGTCGGGGTACCCCTACTAAAATGTGGATTAGTCCTCTCTCTCCTCATTTAACTCCTCTCCTTTAACAGGCGAGTTACGGATTGGAGGTTTGGAGGATAATAAATGCTCATTAACTTGATTTTAGTCTCCTTAGTATTTGGATCCAAGCATGGATGAGGCTAGCATGTTTTAATCTCACTACTTTTAGTCATGGGACTAAAAGCGTGTCCAACACCCTCTAATTGATGTTGAATGAGATGAACTATAAGAATTAAGCGAAGGGCTACATCGGCATATATGACTCAGAGCTTACATGCTATAGTGTGGTATTTATTCATAATTTGGTTGCAAAATCTGATCGTGCAATGCGTGTACCTTACTAGTACTTGAGTATGTGCAAAACACGTAAATTAGAATACCAATGGCACGCTACAGTGTCTCTCTTACAGTTTATGAAGCCACGTGGCACATGTGGAGGCATTGTCGCGACCTCCTTGCGTGGATTGATCACGATGACGTCTGCTGGTTCCATAAGAATGTACTCGTCCTCCACGAGCCATCTTGGTGGTACATGCCGAAGCGAAGATGTGCGCATACGCACTCATTCCCTACGCTGCTGCAGCAGTACGGCGGACGCAATTTTGTACCAAGATCCACCCATGTGATAATTTGATGCGTGTAAAGTCGTTCACTTCATTGATGGTCAATTAATACAGGGCATGCAAATTGAGTGGACGTGAGGGCGGAAGGAAGACATTATTACTCCACTGCGCGCATGCAAGTAGTTAAATCGTGGGTTGCTAAGTAGTACTTCCATTGGTCTCCTTCATATTTTGTGCCAATTTTGTACAGTAACATAATATTTACGCATTTGAGAAGTGTAGTACTTGAAATTTATGTTCCGCTAAACTCGTCGGGAGCCGTTTCGGGCCTCGAAACCAAAACCATCAATTAATATTTACCTTGTTCCCATCACATTCGAAAGCCTGCTCACACCTACTAGTACGTACCAAACCTGAACGTGTCCCCACTATGCAGGTATTAGTACTAGTGCTAGTACTAGGTTATAAAGGGAACTACCTAACGAAAATTACTCTACCTTTCCTCCTCATAAGTGCTTCTTCTTCATCCGTCGTTGTCATGGCGGTGAGCTGAGATCTAGGTGAGAACTACTCGTAACAAGGGATCGGCAACCAAGGCTGCGGAAAAAAAGAGGGCTCGCCATGCGAGAGACCTCGAAAGATCTCTCAGGCGGCGATGGCTCCCGGGGCGCCCTAGCAGCGGAGGCGAACATGCGAGCCGGCGGAGCTGGGTCGTTATCCCTCGGCGGCATGCCGATCAGCTCAATAAGCACCTCAATAAGCGAAGAGTTCATCAAGGCTTGATGGAGTTCTTGAAGGAGAACCTCGATGACATGCCGCTGAGCTCAATCGGCGGGGGAGTTGACCGCCCGGCTTGGTGATCTTCTTGAAGAAGAGCATTGCCTCGGAGAAGAAAGCGACCGGCGAAATCCTGCGACTTCGGGAGGACAAAGCGAAGCTACTGCCACGAGATCGACCTGTTGAAGGAGAAAACGCCCGGTGGAAGAAGCTACATGAGAATAGTAGTTCCTCGATGAAGATGATGCAGGCCCTCGTCATGGAAAAGAAGGAGGACTTGGCGAAGCTCGCGCCGAGCACCGGCTCTTTGTCAAGTTACGTAATCGGCCGTGGAGCAGATGATGAAGGCTCGCGTCGAGAAATCCGCGTCATGGACAGAATGAAGAAGATGGCGGAGGAGGCGCGCAAGGAGATGGAGGTCATGGGCGATGAAGAAGCGATTCACGACTCCGTGGCGAATTAGATCATTTGGGGTGATAATCTTCCTTCTTCTTTTGCTGCTTGTGTTTCATCTTTTGCTTGGTGTTTCACGCTTGCGTGTCACGTTCTCTGCGAGGCATGAATAGTACAATGTTTTTTTTGAGGAATGAATAGAACAACCTAACAATGAGATGACTAGCAAATTAGATCATTTTTATCGCCATATGGCCTTTGGGCTGCTTGTGTTTCGTGCTCCTCCATTGTAGTACTACTCCGGTGGAAAACTTGAGTATACCGCGGTTCTTTGCTCCTCCTCGATCGGTCGTCGGCGCATTTATCTGACAGTCAAATCACAAGGCCCGCCTTCAGCGTAATGAGCCGTCAAATCGAAAGGCCCTCGCCTCTCGTGAAACCGACCAAGCTAGACTACCCGCCCTCTAGCCTTTTAAAAATGTATACTTTTGTACAGCAGTAGTATCGATGGATTGCGCCATGGAGCAAAACTTGAAATTTAAAAAAGGTGGTACATATAGAGGCGTTGGTGGCCAAATTATGCATATAGTACTATTAAAAGGCTAGTCACAATAATGGTGTCGCACAACCCACCCTCAAATAAAACTAAGCACCACAGAATTCTTTGACAAAACTAAGCACCTGAAATTCTTTGACAACTAAACTGCTGGCTATATGATGTTGGCCATATATATTATCACGTATATAATGTGAAGAAAGCAGTGGTAGTACTATACCAACTAAAATATGAAATGTAAGAAATACTAGTATATACGTCTTGAAGAGTTAAAGTAACAAGAAGAAACATAACATAGATTACTGCTGGGGGCTAAGAACAACACACCCCTCAAATTAAATTAAGCACACGAAATTAAACTTTGCAACTATCTGGTAGACATTGCATTAGAACCACCAGAACAGCGACACTGCCACCTTACTCGGGTCCTCGTCCACATCCTCGACTTCGTCCTTGTCCCTCTTCCTCTTGGCGACACTTCTTTGCTTGAACCGCCAACTTGGTTGTTGCTCTTCATCAACCCTTGTAGATATTGAAACAAAGGTAGCCATCCATTGCAGCATAGTGGATATGGTCTATATCTAGTACATTCCGCTGCCATGCATGGCGATGAAAGCGTGTATGGAGGTTTCTCCGGTTTACGTCTGAAGGATGAACCATGGCTCCTGCCGAGTTCAGCATTGAAGAGTGACGAGAGGACACCGGCCGATTCTTTTGGAGGTCGAAGGTGTTGCCTACAATGAGGCCTATCCGACCACGGGACTTCTTTATCGTTACCAAAGTCTCTGATGATGAATTTGACTAGGTTGCTCTCGAGGAAGTCCTTAAAATCCTGGCACTAGCGTCGGCATGGCATATGTGGTAGACCAAGCATAAGTCATGCACACAAACACTGGATCACGGCGGGCTTCTTCCTCTCTTAGTCCTTTAGATCCTTCTCTCGTCCCGGGGCTGTGGTGTACTCAACATCTAGCCCAGCGACCCACTCATCATCGAGTCTTGAACATGCATCTGAAGCGAAAGGCATCCTTTCACCGTCGCGGAAGAAGCGGGTGTAGATGACGTCGAACTCATCGCCGGTGATGGTTCGACCTTGTACTCACCGCCCGATCGGGGAGATATGGGGCGCCATGGATTTGGGAGGAGGTTAGGATTAGTGGAACTGCCGTAATGTGAATGGGCAGGGCGACTAGGAAGCGAACCGCCGTAGTATTAAAGGGCGTGCGAGGGGCGAGTAGGAAGCGAACTGCCGGCGTCTGACGGCAGGGTAGTGGCTTTCCATTCTCCCATGATCACGGGCTTCGAGAGCCCTTGGATGTGAATCGAGCGGTTGCATGGCATGATTCTAGACCTATGGGTGAATATCCTATCCTTGAGGTTATTACGCAAATTTTCAGCAACTTAGCATGCGATCGTTTGATCTCAGATCAAGGGCTGCTGACAGCCCGTATCATAGTCGTGCCTACCACGGTGTCGGCGTCGCTTCAGCGATCGCGCTCTTGGAGATTTAACACGGTGCGTTAGGCTGTCGATGTTGGCATGTCATACATAGTCATCACTTAGTCACTCATACTACAACAAGGTTGGCTATAAGGTTGGCTATAAGTGTATTTTTACTCCTCTCTATCTATTTCTTCGTACTCCTCCGTCCCATAATATAAAACGTTTTTGACACTAGTGTAGTGCACATCCGTTGCGGAAGAGTGAAATGCATTGATCGGGGTATTGTTTATTTTGACAAAGGATGTGGGGTCATCTCATTTATAACAGGTATCGATAGGTTTCTTGGATATTATTTCATCTCTAGAGCTCGAAACATCCGGGTGAAATAGATAAAAAGTATCTTTTGCAAACAAAAGCGTTCAACTATTCAACCTGCATCAAAACTTGTGAAGAAATAAATCTTATTGTGCTGCGGGAAATGGTTCATCATAAGTCTTTCACCGTACTATAGTAAAAATCATACATGGAAGATTCTAGACTAAACCATAAATGGATACACTTTTATTCATCGCGATACTCCAATAGAGCAAGATCATGCATGGAAGTCTCCACATGCTTAGACAGCGGATTACATTGGCGAAGACTAATGATCAACATTTAACTTAGTAATGCATATGTCGGTGAACCTCCTTGGAGTCCCCATGCACATTGTTGGGGTCAAATAATACCATCGTCTTCCATGTCCACATCGGCGGGAAGGTCCCAGCTCGGCGAGTCAAGTCAACAGCGTAGCGAGTGTCGCCGCCACGGACCTCGAGGGTAGTAATAGTGAGCACGCACCCGTACATCGGCCTCGTGTCGATGTCGGCGTCGGTGGCGTCGCCCTGGCGCACACTACGAAGATGTGGCGGCGGCCTGCCGCGAGCCTCGCCCGGTGGCCACGATCAAGAGGAAGGCGATGTCGTCCTCCTCCGAGACTAGCGGTGGCGCTGATCCTCCAGCGAATCCGGCATGGTGAGCAGGTATACGTCTCGTACTTGATGTTCTTCGCCAAGGGCCAATAGTGATTATCATGCGCTGGGTCGGTGATGCGATGTCTGTCGGCGAGCCCCAAAAGCGACACCGGGCACTCATAGAAGTAGGCGAAGGGCTCCTTGGAGGCATCGACCAGGCCGTCCATGAAGCGGGAGTGGCTGTGGGGATGTTCGCATGATTGAATATATGAGCAAGTTACTACGAGATTTACTACAAAATAAATCATGGCGGCTATAACAGAGATTAAACTAATCATGCGGACTAGCATAGTAGAACAGATCGAGTCTAGGACACGAGTAGAAACATGAATTCTACCACGATTTGAGCAGGAAGGACAGAAACACATACGGTTGCAGTGAGAGCAGCACCATTGGCGTTGAGGTTATCGCCCATGTCGTTGAGGAAGAGGTTGCGAGGTCGGGGAAGAAGTAAATCGTCGGTGAAGTCGGGGCTGCTAGCGATCGCGAGTGCGCTCGAAATGTCAACAGCGCCCGCGAATGGGCGCGAGGAGGGAGTGGCTGTAGGGGCGTTGCGGCCGCCGAATGGAAGCCGAGGAGTAGCCTGAAGCGATAGATGGTGCTCCTCTATTCTTATCTCTATCTCTACTACTCTTCTTTGTTTTTATAGTATACTCCATACTAGTTGTAGTTGTCAAATCAAATAATACTGCGCCGTCCTTTGCCGCCCGGCTGAACCGCCTCCTCGCCTCCATTAAACCCGCATGCAAACCGAAAAACCTACTCCGACGCGGGAGAAATTTGCCGATTGCAGCGGGAGGTTATTCTGCAAATTTTCAGCAACAGCATGCGACCGTTTGATCTCAGATCCAAGGGCTGCCAGCACCCGTATCATGGTCGCACCTACCACGACCATCGCGTCGCCTGTGAGTCGCGCCTATGGAGATTTAACATGGTGCGTTAGGCTGTCGATGTTGGCATGTCATACATAGTCATCCTTAGTCACTCATACTACAACAAGGTTAGCTATAAGGTTGGCTATAAGTGTATATTTTTACTCCTCTCTATCTATTTCTTACGTACTCCCTCAGTCCCATAACATAAGAGCGTTTTTACACTAGTGTAGTGCCAAAAACGTTCTTATAATATAGGACACTGAAATCTTGGTATTATTGCATTTGCCAAGGTGACCTCTTCCAATGAAATGGCGTTGCTAAGTTTGCTTCATTTAATTAGCTATAGACTCAAAATTGTCTTTTCACCTAGGTACCGCTTAGCACCGTTTCTTCCTTGGGTCACCAAACTAGTCTCTCTCTTCTTGATTAACTTGCCACATCGGACTTTATGCCTATGTGGCAAGCTTAGCTTTGTAGAACAAGTAAGTACAATAGTCGCTTTACATGGCATTTTGCATATGTGGAGGAAGAGAGGCAAGGAAAAAGTGGAGATGTGGGCTCTCATGCAAGAGCCAGCCTCTACTACATGGTGGAGCATTGGGAGAGGCACACTGTATGGAGGTGGTCAGGAATCGGAGACTCACGCGGTCAAATGCTTGTGATTAAAATGATAATGGCAAGTCAAATCACGGGGCCCCACCTGTCCAGCGATAACTCGTTGTTAAATCACACAGCCCCTCGTTTGCAGCAGCCTACTCCCTCGTCTTCTCGCGTCTCTGTTGAACCGACTAGGCGGAACTGCCCGCCGCCTACAGCGCAGACAAAAGCCCGCCCTCGACTTTTAAATAGTATCTGATATACTAATTTTGTATCCATGGATTGCGCTGCGCCATGGAACAAAGCGTCTAGAAAATGGCGGTACACATATACGGAGTATCTGACCACGCCCGTCGCGTTAAGTGTCGCACCCAGACGGTCGGTCGATGCAGCACGCTGCTCTCTGAATGGAGCAGCGTCATATTGCGTTCGCACACACATGTGGGGCGGCATTTGAGAACCGACCATAGGCACACTCCCGGCCCGCAAGTCGGGTGACTTAATAGAAGAGGGAGGCGGCGATAGTACTAGAAAGTGTTGTAGTACTACGTTGGTGCTGGGCGATCCACGCAAGACATGGAAGATCGGTTCGTCCATGCATGTGACGGACTCCAGCAGAACACGCTGGATTGGCTATCGTCTACATATCATGCAGGCTGTGTTGTACATGGTTGTAGTTGTGGTGAGAAATCTAAAAAGGTTTCTTGTCATCTCGCAAAATTAGGTGTCATGTGCCGGATCACTACGAGGGTTAAACAGCGACAACTGAGTTGGGCTAGTCATTGGGGGCACATGCACGAAAAGTGACTACTCGGCTGCCATCTAGGTCAAGCGGCTATATTAATTAGGACATCTATCGGCGGACCCCTTTTCTCTGAGTTTATCTTTAATTTGAGCTTTGTTCCTCGTCTAGTTTGTCCGTCGGGATTCATGTTGTCTCCTTTGGGCGGTGAGGTTATGATTTCTTGTCATGTGGAATTTTTTCGTGTTATATGTTATAATCCGGCGCTTGGATCAAAATGGCGACAATTGCGCCTCAGACCCCGTGCATGAAGACTACTCGATAGTCATTAGCGAGTCAAGCCGGCTCACGGTAGACAAAAGAAAACTAGTACTACTCCACTATATAGGCATGAGCCTCGCGCTTGCTTGCTAGTGTTGCTTTCTTCACCTTGTCTCGGCCTCTCGGATCTAAACCACGGCGGTGGCCACACTCTCTCTCTCTGCTCACCGCTGGTCATAGATCCGGCGGATCCTATCTGCCGGGAAGGTGAGAAGGTGCAACGTTCTTGATCGTCCTCGGCGACAGCTCTTCTGCTTGTTGAGCGCGTCCGATCAGCTGCCTTGCCATTCTCTCCCAAGCATTTGGCGAGGAGGCCTCGACCCCTTCTTCCTCGCTGCCGTGGTGTGGGCAGATCCGGCCTCCGCCGCCCACCTAGCGACATCTGGCGACCATCGGGTATAACTTCCTTGAAACCGGCCTTGCTCTACTTCCCGAGCTCTGGCGTCGCTGCATTTGTATCTTTTACTATTTCTCGGGCCCCTCGTAGATAGGATCGATCGGCTGTTGAAAACCACCTATTTTTTTATGTTTAAGAGGTAAAACTAGTTCATGCACTCGAATCTAGTACTACTTGGTTCAAACAAGGAAGAAAGGGGGTGGGGTGGGGAGGATTTGTTACTGAATCTAGGACTTGGTGAAAGAGGAAATAATGGGGGCGAATAGTAGCGAGGTGGCTATCAAGCTGGTCTCTAGGTCTAATAGGAAATAAAGGGAAGCGTAGTACAAACTCAATATAAACCCGATCTATTGGTTGAAAAAGGAAAGAAAGTGGGGGCTGGGGACAAGTCAGCGAGTAAGTATAGCACTAGATTTGCTAGCCTCACACGGTATAAGGTGGCTATCCGAACAAAAATGGGACCAACCTAGATATCTTGTTACGATGTTTGTTGCCCGAGCCACTCTTATGTAATGCCCTTTGGTAAAATTTAGCGATCGCCTTTGTTAAAAAGTAAGGACATGTTAAACCAATGTTGTTTTCAATGTAATGCCTCGATAATATGAATCAATGGTACTTCTTTACATGTCTGCTAAAATTTCCCATTAAGGTAAGTTGGTTCTTTTCATTAGAAATGCAAGCTGTCTGGTCCGCCTACTCTCCGTGCCCAAAGTAATGTCGTATTTAACGGTTGTCATAGTTAATCGTAATGCCCACACTAATATCTAGCAATGCCACTGCTTTATAAATTACTCTTGTCCTTGTAGGATTGCCATTCAGATAAGGAACATGCTTATTTTCATTTGATGCATGTTTCATCACTTATTAGTCACCCTCGTTTCCACCTTTTTGTGCAAACAGAGATATACATTTCACGCTCGATCTTAGTTGAACTGCACAAATGATATCCAAATTATAGTTGAGCATTCCAGGAGCTTCACATCCAACCTTGATGTTGCTCAATTTTATTGCAACTAATGAAGAAGAAGCTTAGTGGGTTCGTTTTCTGATGGAAATGGAACCGAGGCTGGAGACCTTTTCTTAAAAAAATTGAAGAAGAAGCTGCTAACTCACAGGACATTGCTTCATTTTAGGTGAACTGCACCAAAAGGTCCCATGAATTGAACCATCCATGTTGGTATTGAAAGAGCCAGCTTGACATCGATCTAAGCACCCGGCCTCCATCCTTGCGGCCTTACGGTACACCTCGTTTGCCACCTGCTCGACCCGTG
The DNA here is from genome assembly GCA_021605205.1 of Aegilops longissima. Lineage (NCBI taxonomy): Eukaryota > Viridiplantae > Streptophyta > Magnoliopsida > Poales > Poaceae > Aegilops > Aegilops longissima. The sequence goes on from CM038677.1 coordinate 189,790,762, forward strand.
TCAGCGATAAAATGAAGTAATAATCTGATTAAAATAGGCGAGTGTCATCTCTATCATTTCATTTCCAATGTAGATAAAGAAAGTGCTTCTCTTTGTTAAAGTATGTTTCATCAACTAGTCCCATTGTTAATGTTTAAGCGTTTACGCAAAGCTGGGGTGCTTAATTTTAGTTGATATGTACAAAATAGAGATTTGAATGTCTCAAAGGCGCCTCCTTGTACTACCGTTGTACGCTGATGTTCATCCTTTGGCGGAAGGTGTATCTGGGAGACTTGGGGCGATGTCGATATGAGGCATACCGTATGAGGCGTCATGAGGCCCATCTCGCCCTCATGACATGGCATACTATGATACTATCGCAATATTTTCTTGTATTTATTTTGTGTGTTTCATCAACTAATGCCACTATAATGTAATCACGCTTTTCATTATCGTGCAAACAGGGTTATTCAGCTGCATTTTGGTGGAACTGCACAAATGTGCGTATGGAACCGGCATATATGCAGAGTGCGAGGTGTGCCAAGTAAAATTACCGACACCAACCATGCTGCATGCGCATTGGCATCGACCACCACCCGATGGGATGTGTGGCGCTCTCTGTGGATGGATCTTTCTCGTAGCAAATCCTCTAACCAAATACTAGTAGCTTATATTGGCAGTTTTCTAGGAGTACTCTTTTACGAAAGAAGCACCAATCTATTTTTCTTTATTTGTACCTTGTGCACAACTTTGACCCAAAGGTCGAGCTATTTTAGGGTGATTGGCGTAGTACTCGGAGACTGATTGTAAGCATGATTTTCATTATTTGTCACACTGATTGTAAGCATGAGCAGGTGGAAGATTAGGTTAGTCTGAAGCTTACCTTAAACCCTACGCCATCGTTGAAGCGAGGCGGCGTCGAGGAACCGTGGAGAGCGGCGGGGAAGTGGCGTCGCGCCATCCGGCCTTCTCTTGCGGTGGGAGAGCGAATACTCATGTGGCTCGGCTGGCTCTGCACCCTCACGAGCGGCACACCATACTCGATCGATTCGTTATCCTCTGGGTGCTCGACCTTGACCTGTATGCCCACCACCTCCGCTTTGTTGTCACCTCGGCGAATCTGTCCGCTCCATCGCCCAGAGGAGATACTCGATGAACTCGGAGGACTGCGGCGTGACTGCCGCCGAGGAGTACATGTACATCGCCGCCCTCATCGCCGCCGTTTCGCTCTTTCGCATACATTGCCACATGGCCCACCATCCTCGAAATCTCCCACTCATTGTCAAACAAACTAAGGATCTCCTTCAACCTGGCTAACTTTGCAGTGTGCATGGCGATCTGCTGATTCGCTGCTGCATCCTCTCCATGGATGTCCTTACGAGTGGTCGGTGCTAGCTTTGGAAGATGGGAGGAGGCGGTGGTCTTACAATGGAGAAGAGGGAGAGGCGAGGCGGTGGTTTTGGAATGGAGATGATGGAGAGGAGAGGAGGTGGTTTTGCAATGGAGAAGATCGAGAAGAGAGAGGCGAGATGGTGGTTTTGGAATGGAGATGATGGAGAGGAGAGGAGGTGGTTTTGCAATGGAGAAGATCGAGAGAGGAGAGGCGAGGCGGTGGTTTTGGAATGGAGATGATGGAGAGGAGAGGAGGTGGTTTTGCAATGGAGAAGAGGAAGAGGGCGTCTTGGCAGCGATTTAGGATTAGGCGAGAGGGCGGTATGTTGTGACTGGATCAAAATCAAAATCAATTTACCCTTCAATTAAGAAAGCGACCCCATTAACTAGTCTCCCTTTTATTACGGTTCATAATTGACCATGATTTTCGCTTTATAAAATATATGTTATATGTTGCAAAAATAATATAATTTGCAAGTACATTCGAATCTGAACCAAAGCGATACAATTTTTGGTGACATGCATTCACATTTTGCTTGTCAAATCTGATGCGTGGTAAAACTTTGACCCAAAATCATAAAACAACAAAAAATACTTCCAAGACCAGCGTCGCTCTTAGCTCTTCTCCTCTTAAACCACGCCGCTCCTCTCATGTTCCAATCTAAATCCAGCACGCTCCTCTCCTCTTCCATTTCAAAACCACCGCCCCTCCTCTCTGTTCCGGTCCAAAACCAGCGTCGCTCCTCTCCGTTCTAATCCAAAACCAACGCTGCTCCTCTCCTCTTCCATTCAAAAACCACCGCCCGGTGAGTGAAGGTGATGTGGAGAAGTAGATCGATGGAGGAGTACAACGATCGTGAGGATGCAGAGCGGCGACCCTGTGAAGCTAGCTAGGATGTTGGAGATACAATCTTGGTTTGACAACAAGGACCAACTAAGCGGCGGCGGCACATCCATGGCCAAATATCTGCAGCAGAGTGAAAAGTCGGCGATACTCCCGGAGGGAGTCGCGCCGGAGTACATAGAGCTGCTCCTCTAGGACATGGAGCAAACAGATTCACCGAATCCGATCGTGAGGAAGCGGTGGTGGGAGTATCGATCCCAGATGGAGCATCAACAAGAGATTGAAGGATCAAGCATCTACGAGGTGTTGTTTGTGAGGTGTCCTGCGGGCGAGCCGATGGAGTCTTCGTCGTTGAACCCAACTGCAAGAGGAGAAAGCAGTTGGCCGGCAGCGCTTCCCGCCATCGTCTCCCTCGCCGTTCACATCGTCTCTCACAGGCGGTGTCTGCCGCCGAGGAATAGGAGGGCTGCCCCCAGCCCAATAGTCGGGCAGGTTGTGAATTGTCGGGAGGAGCTTAATGTTGTCGATATTGCAGGTTGTGAATTGTGTTTTGTGTTGTGTATTTTGAGAGTACTTTCAGATATGAATGTCTTTTGAATTTCAGATTTGCAGTATTGAGCATATGAAGTATTTTATGAATTCTAGAGATCTATTTTAGCACTTAAAAAATGTAGTTTCATAGGAGTATAAAAGTGCGAGACAATGTGATTCTCGGAGAAAAGCGCAAGTCTCGATTTCAGATAAGCTGCAAGTTCATTCGAGATAAGCTGCAACTTTGAGGCGAGCATTTATATTAACACGGCCTTTTCAAACAGGGTTAACATCTTGTTGGAAGTTTTATTCATGGTGAAAATGGAACTACCAGCCGATTAACATCATGCTGATCAACATTCATGCATAGCACATCTTCATATGATGCCGCAGTCAAAATGCCCACACAATGTCAGTGTGCAAAACACGAGAAAAGCGAGGGACCAAGTTTTGGCAAGTGTTGGGCGTGGTTTTGGGCTGGCCCATGTAGGCTTTCATTTTTAACATCGCAGCCCACGACCTCGGATGGGAGGTCCATAGGCCTGTTTGTATTTTCTTAGGGCCGTCATGTATCGACCGGCCTATGGACCTCCCATTCGAGGTTTTATTTTGGCAGCCCAATTTATGTATATTTTTTAAGAAAAGCAGAGGTCTGTTCTATTTTTCTATATAAGAATAGGAGCATGGGTCCAACTTATGTTTCCCTTCTAACTATATTATATATATTTAAATAATTTTATATGTTATTATATATTATTTTTATTATCATCATATATTTATGAGATACTTACATATGTAAGAAAACAATATCCCACATCTTATTAACTTATAAAAATAATTTCTTAACAAATAAAATCCTGGATTGTTTTGTACGAAAATCCTAGTGATTGTGTACAAAAGCTTGGTAAGATTTAAGGACGAATGTAATAATATCACTTATTATTTAAATATATTTATAACAAAATGCTCAGCCCTTTTATTTTTTGATAACATTGCTGGCCCAACCCAACATTATAATTAGAATTAGCCCAGCAAAATCGTGTATTTCGAGAAAGTGCCAATGGCCTATATCTTTTAGGAAATAAAATAAATGGGCGCATGGGCCTACATTATTTGTTCACCCAGCCCAGCTAATGGTTGTAATTCAAAAAAGATCAAATTATTTGTAAATTCTACCGCGCAAAAAAAGACTATAAATTCTGAAAAAATGGGTTGAATCGTGCCACATTTTTGGAGGCTGAAATGTGGGCCAATAGGTGAAGCCCACATAAGTCGTTGTCAATTTAGTCAACAAATGATTACGACATGTTAGCCGTTGGATTTACATCCAACGACCGACATCCATCTTCAATCTCTCGTCTTCTTCCTCCAGCGCCGCTTGAGGACCACCTCCGCCTCCTGCTGCTAGCAGCTCTGCTTATGCAACCGCTATGAAGTGCTACTCCACCGTTGGCCAGGCCATCCCTCCACCCCTCCACCTCTGTTCTTCTCCACCATTGCCGAACCACACCGCACTAGAACCGAGTTAACCCTCGTACACCTCTCCGTCTGCGACTCTACTCAGCGTCTTCCCATCTCCGTCTCGTTGCTGTCGAGCCTCGCCATCGTCCACCACCTTGGATGCGCTCGTGGCGGCATGGTCAGCGTGGTCAATGAACGACACCATCGAGTAGGCTGTGCGTGGAGAGGCCGACAGCCTGGGTCCACGGACGCACACAAGGAAATGCCTCCTTATTACGCGCAAAATAATGATTCCTCCACGACATCTAGGACCCACGGAAGGGCCTCTGTATTTCACAACGTGCCCCGGCTGAACTGCTATCGGACCCACCAGCTATCTTCTTCGCGCAAGGAAGTGCCTCCTTATTACGCACAAAAAATGAATACTCCCCTGCCGGTGGAACCCGGCATAGTGGGAGAGCTGACTTGTGGGCCTACCAAGTTGGCGAGGGAGACGGAGGGCTTTGTCAACTTAGTCAATATGAGCGATTCTAGCTCCTATTCTTTGTCGATGTTCATCCAACGGCCGTAGTGCTTCTTCAACCTCTGGTCTTCTTGCTCCGGCCGCCCAAACCAGCGCCCGGTCGGGACGCGTGCTCCTGCCTCCGTGGCGGCTGTGATGCCTGGAGGCCTCACCGCCCCTACTACTCCCACCGCTGGCCGGGCCATCCTCTACTCACCCACACCCCTGTTATTCTGCGGCGGCAACAGCCTCACACTGCACTGACCCGAACGGTGAACCCTCGTACTCCTCTTGGCGTGGGCATCTTTGCTGCGTCTTCCCGGCTCCGAGTCGTCCCTTCCTAGGCCTCGTGCCGTCCACCGCCGTGGTGCTCTCGCAGCGGTGTGGTCAACATCGTCAAGAGCGACTTCCATCGGACGTGGACATGCGTGGAGAGAGGTGACGGTGGGTCCTGACCGCTGACAAGGAAGTGCCTCCTTATTAGCGCAAAATAATAATTCCTCCACGACAGTGGGGACCCACCGGACAGACCCTTTGAAAGTGTAACTATCCCTAGGTGGTTTTGGTAATTCATAACAACATATAGCTCATTGAGCTAATGCTATTCCAAGACAAATATTTCAGGAAAGCTCAATGAATGGCATGGCATGGATGATGAAAATTGATCCCTCAAAATATTAAGGACAAAGGATTGGCTCAATCTCAAAAGCTCAAGACTCTACATTTTACATTTTAGTGATCCAAGATCACATTGAATCTATAGGAAAAGCCAATGCTATCAAGGAGGGATGAGGTGTTGCTTAATGAGCCTCTTGCTTCATGTGCTTAGTGATATGCTCCAAAACCCTCAACTACTTTCTCACATCCACATATGACCTAAACCTAAAGTCAAAATCGGTCCTACCGATTCTTTCTATCAGCGCCACGAGTTCAAATGTCATAGCCACTGCCACAAACCCTAGGCAAATCGGTTTCACCGATAGGGATCTCGGTCTCACCGAGATGGGATTATAATCTCTCTGTTTCCCTTCGTAGCGTTTTGGTCTAACGAAGTGAGCGATCGGTCCCACCGAGATTGCAATGTAAACTCTCTGTTTCCCTTCGTAACATTTCGCTCTCCGAAAAAAGCGAATCGGTCCCACCGAGTTCACGACCAACTCTCGGTTAGCTAATTACCAAAATCGGTCTCACCGAGTTTGTAATCAGTCTCACCGAGATTACGTTATGCCTAACCCTAACCATATCGGTCCTACCGAGTTGCATGTCGGTCCCACGAAAACCCTAACTGTCACTAGGTTTCTTGAATCGGTCCGGCCGAGTTTGTTGATTCGGTCCCACGAGTTTGGTAAATTGTGTATAGCAGTTAGATTTTTGTGGAGGCTATATATACCCTCCACCTCCTCTTCATTCATGGAGAGAGACATCAGAACAAACCTACACTTCCAACTTGCCAGTTCTGAGAGAACCACCTACTCATGTGTTGAGGCCAAGATATTCCATTCCTACCACATGAATCTTGATCTCTAGCCTTCCCCAAGTTGCTTTCCACTCAAATCTTCTTTCCACCAAATCCAAATCCTGAGAGAGAGTTGAGTGTTGGGGAGACTATCATTTGAAGCACAAGAGCAAGGAGTTCATCATCAACACACCATTTGTTACTTCTTGGAAGTGGTGTCTCCTAGATTGGCTAGGTGTCACTTGGGAGCCTCCGACAAGATTGTGGAGTTGAACCAAGGAGTTTGTAAGGGCAAGGAGATCGCCTACTTCGTGAAGATCTACCGCTAGTGAGGCAAGTCCTTCGTGGGCGACGGCCATGGTGGGATAGACAAGGTTGCTTCTTCATGGACCCTTCGTGGGTGGAGCCCTCCGTGGACTCGCGCAACCGTTACCCTTCGTGGGTTGAAGTTTCCATCAACGTGGATGTACAATAGCACCACCTATCGGAACCACGACAAAAACATCCGTGTCTCCAATTGCGTTTGAATCCTCCAAACCCTTCCCTTTACATTCTTGCAAGTTGCATGCTTTAAATTCCGTTGCTCATATACTCTTTGCATGCTTGCTTGAATTGTGTGAAGATTTCTTGACTTGTGCAAAGATAGCTAAAATCTGCCAAAGTCTAAAATTGGGAAAAGGTTAAGTTTTTAATTGGTCAAGTAGTCTAATCACCCCCTCTAGACATACTTCAAGGTCCTACAAGTGGTATCAGAGCTTTGGTCTCCATTTGCTTTGATTTCCATAGCTTTTGGTGGTCATAGCCTTGGTTTCACAACCTAGGAGAGTATGGCGTCTAGCGAGGGAAATTATCACCGTAGAAGTCCTTACTTTGATGGCACTAATTTTGCTAGTTGGAAGCATAATATGAAAATGCATATTCTCGGACATAACCCCGCCGTTTGGGCTATTGTGTGTATTGGCTTGCAAGGTGAATTCTTTGATGGGAGAGAACCAAACTGTGAAACTAGTGCGGAGGAATTGAAGATGCTGCAATACAACGCTCAAGCTTGTGATATCCTCTTCAATGGCTTGTGCCCCGAAGAATTCAACAAAATCAGCCGTCTTGAGAATGCAAAGGAAATTTGGGATACTTTGATTGATATGCATGAAGGTACCGACTCCGTCAAGGAATCCAAGTTGGATGTGCTCCAAAGTCAACTTGACAAGTTCAAAATGAAGGATGGTGAAGGTGTCACTGAAATGTACTCTAGGCTTGCTCTTATCACAAATGAGATTGCCGACTTAGGAAGTGAAGAGATGACCGACAGATTCATCATCAAGAAGATCCTAAGAGCATTGGATGGAAAATATGATACCGTGTGCACATTGATCCAAATGATGCCAAATTACAAAGATCTCAAGCCAACGAAGTCATTGGAAGAATTGTTGCTCATGAGATGTCACTCAAGGATAAGGAGGAACTTCACAACAAGTCAAGTGGTGCTTACAAAGCCTCATGTGAAGCCCCACATCATCAAGTGAGAAACAAACCTTCAATGAAGAATTGAGCTTAATGGTGAAGAACTTCAACAAATTCTACAAGAGTAGAAGCAAAGAAAGAAGCTCTAAGTCAAGGTCCTACAATGAAAAAAGATCTTCTAGTCGAGGCGCAATTGCTACAATTGTGGGAGACCGGACACTATTCAATGAGTGTACGGCACCCTACAAAAGAAGAAGATTCTCCAAAAGAAGAAGTAGAAGAAGAATCACCACCAGAGAGAGAAGGAGTAGAGATGATCATTATGAGCGAAAACCCTCACGGAGAAGCAAGGATTAGGAAAGGAAGGACAAGTCATCAAGGATATACACAAAACAAAGACATCAAGCTCATGTTGGTGAATGGGTATCCGGCTCCGACTCGACAATCACTCCGAGAGAAGCTATCACTCCGACTCGAATATACTCAAGATGAAGGTGTTGCGGTCTAGCACTTGTGTTAACCAACTCCTCGACATATTTGACTCACCAAATGAAGGAATTGGAAGATGCTTCATGGCCAAAGGTCCTAAGGTAACACACCCAGTATGTTGATTTTAATAGTGATGAAGATGACTTGTAAGGTGATGATGATTTACTTATTGACAACTCTAGTGATGAATACTATGATGAAACGTCAATTAATCATGCTAATCAAGATGAAACGAATGAAAATGATAAGGAGAAGATTGAGCTTCTAACTAAAGAACTAAACACTCTTAAGTTAGCTCATGAAACTATCTTGAAGATCATCGAGAACTTTTAAGGGCTCATGAGAAGTTACGCTTTGAAAAGCTCAATCTTGAGCAAGAGCATGAGTTCTAAAGGCAATCAATGATGATCTCCGTAAGAAAAGTTCTTCTTACATTGCCAAGTGTTTACTCTTATCTACTTACATGCCTCAAGTCAAGTCTAGTAACAAGAACAAGAAAGATTCTTCCTCTAGTAGTAACAATAACAATGCTAAATCCAATATTGTTGCTTCTAGTAGTTCTCTTGATTCCACTAATGATTCTCTTAGCCAAGTTACACTTGAGCAAGAAAACAACTTATTGAAGGGAATTATAGAAAGGTGTATACAAGAGCCTTGCGGGAGTAAGCAATTGAGGAAATTGTATGCAAGCAAGGAAGGCACCGGAAGAATCAAGGTGTTGGTTTTGAACAAAGTTCAATGCCAATGGAGTTGAGTGGGAAGAAGATCAATACCCAAGACGAAGTTTGTTCCTCAACAAGAGAAGTATGATCCTACTTCCTTCAAGGGAACACAAGCACAAGATGATCTTCCACCACAAGACCACAAGAACAAAGGCAAGGACAAGCTTCAAGAGGAGATTGATGCATTTGAAGAAGCACCTAAGGCCTTGGTCAAGTGGGTTCCCAAGACTACGTCAAGTTCTACTTCATCAAGTACAACTAAAACACCAAGGATTCCCATCAAGATGATGTGGATCCCGAAGAAGAAGAACTAGAGTGTTCTTGAGGGTGACTCCGCCAACATTCTTCACTCATATCATTATGGCAAGGACAAGTGCAATCATCTTCCATATCTTGCACTAGTTCAAGGAGTCACAAACCCTCATGTTGGTAAGGCAAGGGACAAGGTAACCTAATGTTTTCATGGACATCATCTTGTGTGTGCATCACTCTATGTCTATGGATATTCTTGTTTGTTCCTTGTGGGACTAACCCATGTAGGTATTGAAAGTGAAACTCACTCCAAAGGATTGCTCCAAAAGATCTACATCAACATTGAGCATCCACATCTTCAACACCTACATGAAGTCATCATCGACAAAACCCAAGGTTAGTTCATCCCTCTAAGGGGGGGATCTTACATCTAGGGGGAGCTTAACTCTAAGAATTGAGTCAAAGCAACTCTAATGATGTGAACACATAAATGCTTTATGTAAAAGTGGTAACCCCACTTGAGCTTAAACGATGAGTATGACCTATGATCAAATGTTCTCATTTGACTCCTAAGTCAATATACTCATATATAGATGACCTAGTCATCGACAATTGTTTGATAGATGCTAGAATTGTTTGTGCATGCTTTGTCACATATTTCATTTGTCATTTTATTGTGTGAGCATGTTGGTAGCATATCTTACTCATTCGAGGACATCCACTTGTTGTTTTGATTGATTTGATTCTTTTCTTTGGCCAAGTGGACGGACAAGAATGCCTAAGAACCTTCTCTAGCTATCTATGCTTTACTCGTCTCAAACTCTATTCATGCTACATCACAAAATTTGATCAAGTCAGATTGAACCACTCGTGTGAGGAGCACTCGAGTCCCGATTAGTCATAGACTTAAACTTCCAAAACTTCTTTGTGCTTTTCGGTCTAACCGATTCCTCCATTTCGGTCATACCGAGATCACTAAGTCGATCTAGGTTTTCATCTCGGTGCAACCGATTTGAACTTTTCGGTCACACCGAGTTCTTTGTAGCTGTCAGCGATTATGCATCTCGGTGCCACCGAGTTGTTCCACTCGGTCACACCGGCAAGATGTCGGGCTATATATTCACACGGGCAAAATTTTGGAAAACTTTCTCCAAACCTCTTCGCCCGCGCATAGCTCGCTCTGCCTTCTAGGTCTCCGGATCGTCGACTTCGTCGCCAGCCGCCTCCTGTCGCTAGTCTCCGCCGCCGTCAATGGATTTCATCTCCGCCGTTGCCACCGTAGCGAGTTCATCGCCGGACTAGGGTATGAACTCGATCACAGTGCTATCCTCGCCTGATTCTCAGCACATTGTGTTCATTATGATTCTTGCCACGATTGAAACACCTCTATCCAGTCAGAACAATCCTTAGAATAGATGCGATTCAAAAATTTAGGGTTAGATTTCCGCCGAAACCATCTCGGACCCACTGAGTTGAAAAACTCGGTCCCACCGATTCGGCTAACGCCATTGCACTAGTAACTCTCGGTCTGACCGAGAATTGCTAATCGGTGTGACCAATTTTAGAACTTTGTGAAACCCTAGCAGTCTCGGTGCCACGAAGCTGTGACTCGGCTGACCGAGTTCACTAGTTTAGGTTCCAAAACTGCTTGGTATCACCGAGTTTGAAAATCGGTTGATCCGAAATGCTTTACGTGGAAAACTAAAACTAAGTTTTTGAATCATTCTTTGCAAAAATCTCTGCATTTTGTGATGCTCATCCACTCTATCTCATCTATAACTATTCACGGGGTCAGTGATCGATTATGTGTGCAGCATGTCGGACCAAAGTGACAGCGAGAACAAGTCGAGGAGCAGATATAGATTAGTGAGGGCACTAGTCCATCTAGCAGCTCGAGATGATGGAAGCGAAGCACTCCCGACAATTTGCCCAAAGCTGCCACCGGGACAAGGAAGAAGAGAACCTCAGAATCGAGGATGAGGATTATGTGGCAATAGAAGATGAGGCCATTTCAAAGAAGAAAGTGCTCAAGAAGGAGTATAGCTCAAGCTGCAGTAAAGCCGGGGATGAAGATCAAAAGGCCTAGGAAGACAACCAATGTCTAAAGCCGAGTCTCCACTCAAGCATCTTTGGAATCCCAACCCAAAGAGCCTGCTGCAGAAGGAAAGAAAAGGAAGGAAAGGTCAAGAAGACCATGGCGGAGTGATTGGAAAGCCTTCCATGATGGAAGAAGAAGAAGAAGAGTTTCTGCACCAGCACCCAAGGTACAAAAGCTGATGGGTGATGCTATAAAGTCGGGCTGCAACATCAAAGCCCAAATTAGCACCCAAAGCTGCCTCCAAGCCCAAGAGTGCACCTAAGAGGAATACCGAGAGTATACCACTGCTGAAAAGAACAAGGCCCCAGTGCACGATGTTGCTTCTTGAGGAAGATGATGAAGGACAAGTCCTAAGGAAGCTCAAACCCAAGATTCAGACCACAATGATGCTCATCCTGTGGCTGAGAACATGAAGATCAGGAGAGACTTAGGGTTGAGGCTATGGAGAGAGTCAAATCCATATGCCACCGGAGAAGGACTCTTTGTTGATTACGGGTTCCACACAAAGGAACAGCAGGATTTCTATGAGACAATCTTGTTGGACAAGAAGCCCATAGTGTGTGATATGAGGTGGGTCATTGGACCTACATAAAGGAGAATGAAGAACATTATCCTGGAGTGTATGACAACTTCGGTGCGTGTGGAGTTGCAGACTTTGTTGGCGAAGCTCACAAGCTGGAATGATGAGCTCATTATGCAATTCTACTCACTGACACATTTCTATCCGGATGGCAGGATAGTTTGGATGTCGAAGGAGCGAGATACCAATCAACTATTGAGGAATGGGCAAGTCTGATCAATGCCCCAAAGGAGAGTGAAGATGACTTGGGCGTTTATGCCAAGAAAAGATGGATCACAACTCTATGTCACGGATGTACAAGGAGATCCCGGACAAAGCTCTTGAGACTTTCAAGCTTGGGTCAGTCCATTTTCTTCTGTCGGGGCTGCCAGCGATCAACTAGATCCTAAGGCACACTCTTTTGCCCAAATCGGTGACCACAACATGATCGGAGGGCATGCAATTAATTTGCTACACATATTTGATGTGCCACAGAAATTCAAGGTCATGAGCCTCATGGTTGAGACTATCAAGAGGACAGCATGAGACCAAAGAGAAGTTGTGGATATGCCCCATAAATTTAGGAGTTGATTAACTCAAAGATGGGCACAGGAAAGTATCTGTTGGATAAGGAACACTTTGTTCTCCATCCTAACTTTGAGGACAATCAAGTTGTGATGAATGAGAATGAACCATCATCAGTACAAGCTCAAGAGAAGAAGGAGAAAGCAAAGAAAGAGAAGGCTGCCAAGATGCCAACACAAGAGGAGGCATCTGAGTACTTTTTGAAGAGCAAGCAGGACCAGCTTAGTTACTTGATAGCATCAACTTTGAGGATTGAGAAAGGGTTGGCCACCCTAACTCAAAACCAGGAGAGCCTGGAAATAATCATGGAACAAAAATTCTATGATCTTGATGTCAAAGTAACTAAGATTCAGTCAGTTGTGGAGCAGCTACAGGATGACATGCAGGAGAGGAAGGGCAGGACAACTACTGATGCATTTGCTAGAGTGCCTCGAGCTCGAGAGATCAGCTGCAGAGAGCGATGCAGACACGAGTCACTTCATGCTCCGGCTACAGCTCCAGCGCAACCAGCTCCGGCACCAACTCCTTCAGCTCCTTCCACATCAGCTGAAGTCTTCGTCCAAGGAGCCATCTCTCGCCACCACTGAAGACCAAGCACGAGAGCGATATAGTACTATGCATTTTCTAGGAACTTTTGGTAACTTGTTGCCAAAGGGGAGAAAAATGTATAGATCATAAACTTCGAGAGAGAGAGTTTACTTTTGTTCTCTCTTGTCTTCTTGGTTGAACTTTGTTTGCTTTTGATTTCTGAAGATACTATGCTATTATCTGTGAGACATTGATGATCATGTGTTTGATCATAAGCTACACTTATGCTTGTTAGATGATATTATCTTACTTATCCTTATATGATCTTTCACTTTGCTTGGTGATGAGTGCATGTATTCAATCTTTATTATTTTGAGCGCTCCACCAAGATATATGTGACATGGAAGAGTAACCCATGAGCCTAATTCCTTGTGCATTTGCAGTCCAAAGCAAATCTTAAAATATGCACAAATTTAGGGGAGCTCTTGCTTATCACATACTTCTCAAAGCGACGATGTTTTTCAATCTTATTATCATTTGTCGAAGCTTTGATCTATATGTTGTCATCAATTACCAAAAAGGGGGAGATTGAAAGTGCAACTATCCCTAGGTGGTTTTGGTAATTCATAACAACATATAGCTCACTGATCTAATGCTATTCCAAGACAAATATTTCAGGAAAGCTCAATGAATGGCATGGCATGGATGATGAAAGTGGATCCCTCAAAATATTAAGGACAAAGGATTGGCTCAAGCTCAAAAGCTGAAGACTATACATTTTACATTTTAGTGAGTCTATAGGAAAAGCCAATACTATCAAGGAGGGATGAGGTGTTGCTTAATGAGCCTCTTGCTTCATGTGCTTAGTGATATGCTCCAAAAACCCTCAACTACTTTCTCACATCCACATATGACCTAAACCTAAAGTCAAAATCGGTCCTACCGATTCTTTCTATCCGGCGCCACCGAGTTCAAATGTCATAGCCACTTGCCACAAACCCTAGGCAAATCGGTTTCACCGATAGGGATCTCGGTCTCACCGAGATGGGATTATAATCTCTCTGTTTCCCTTCATAACCTTCGGTCTAACGAAGTGAGCGATCAGTCCCACCGAGATTGCAATGTAAACTCTGTTTCCCTTCGTAACATTTCGGTCTCACCAAAAAAGCGAATCGGTCCCACCGAGTTTACCTAACCAACTCTCTGGTTAGCTAATTACCAAAATCGGTCTCACCGAGTTTGTATGTCAGTCTCACCGAGATTACGTTATGCCTAACCCTAACCATATCGGTCCTACCGAGTTGCATGTCGGTCCCACGAAAACCCTAACGGTCACTAGGTTTCTTGAATCGGTCCGACCAAGTTTGTTGATTCGGTCCCACGAGTTTGGTAAATTGTGTGTAGCGGTTAGATTTTGTGTGGAGGCTATATATACCCCTCCACCTCCTCTTCATTCGTGGAGAGAGCCATCGAACAAATCTACACTTCCAACTTGCGGTTCTGAGAGAGAACCACCTACTCATGTGTTGAGGCCAAGATATTCCATTCCTACCACATGAATCTTGATCTCTAGCCTTCCCAAGTTGCTTTCCACTCAAATCTTCTTTCCACCAAATCCAAATCATGTGAGAGAGAGTTGAGTGTTGGGGAGACTATCATTTGAAGCACAAGAGCAAGGAGTTCATCATCAACACACCATTTGTTACTTCTTGGAAGTGGTGTCTCCTAGATTGGCTAGGTGTCACTTGGGAGCCTCAGACAAGATTGTGGAGTTGAACCAAGGAGTTTGTAAGGGCAAGGAGATCGCCTACTTGTGAAGATCTACCGCTAGTGAGGCAAGTCCTTAGTGGGCGGACGGCCATGGTGGGATAGACAAGGTTGCTTCTTCATGGACCCTTCGTGGGTGGAGCCCTCTATGGACTCACGCAACCGTTACCCTTCGTGGGTTGAAGCCTCCGTCAACGTGGATGTACGATATCACCACCTATCGGAACCACGACAAAAACATCCGTGTCTCCAATTGCGTTTGAATCCTCCAAACCCTTCCCTTTACATTCTTGCAAGTTGCATGCTTTAAATTCTGCTGCTCATATACTCTTTGCATGCTTGCTTGAATTGTGTGAAGATTGCTTGACTTGTGCAAAGATAGCTAAAATCTGCTAAAGTCTAAAATTGGGAAAATGTTAAGTTTTTAATTGGTCAAGTAGTCTAATCACCCCCCCCCCTCTAGACATACTTCAAGGTCCTACAGCCACCGTATTTCATGAAAAAAATGTTTCCCCCGACTTACGGGACCCACCAGCTACATCTTCGCTTGCATGAGGAAGTGCGTCCAGGGCAAAAAAAAGCGATTCGCCCCACATTGCTAGGACCCTCCAGCTACATCTTCGCACGCAAGGAAGTGCGTCCGGGCAAAAAAACGATTCTCCCCCCTGTCTGCTGGGACCTACCAGCTACATCTTTGCACGCAAAGGAAGTGCGTCCGGGAAAAAAATTATGATTCACCCCTCTGACTGCTGGGACCCACCAGCTACATTTTTGCACGCAAGGAAGTGCCTGACAGTCGGGACCCACCTGGTTGAAGCGTACATAGCGTTGTCATTCTGGTCGCGAATGTGTACGTACATACTGGTCGTTGTAGAGGCGTGCACGTAGCATGTACTGCGCACGTCTGTTGGGGTGCAAGAAAGAAAATCTGACCCACGTAAGTACATACGGGCAGGGTCTCGAGCGCCTACTCGCGCATCGTCTGGCGAGGGCTCGTGTACATGGCTGGGTCGGAAGGAGAAACAGCGTCGTCGTCGTGTTCATGGGGAGGCAGCGGAATGCGTCGTGTTCATGGGGAGCAGCGGAATGCGTCGTGTTCATCGGGAGGAACAGCAGGCGTGGGAGCCAACCGGCTTGGGCGGAACAGCGATGGAAGCGAGGCTGTCGTATCGCAGAAGCGGAGGAAGCGGCCTTGTGTTCGACCGGCCAAGTTGAAACAGGTCTGTTGATCGGGAGGAGTGCAGTGTACCGCAAAAGCGATTTAAACGGACCTCCTATGGTCGAAACAGGGTCTGTTGATCGGGAGGGTGTGGCGTGCATCGCAAAGCAGACGAAACAAACCTCCTACGGTCAAAGCGGGGTCCTGTTGATCGGGAGGGTGTGGCGTATCGCAAAAGCAGATTTAAACGGACTTGTGTTGGGCCTTCTGGCGAAGCACGGGGTCCTGTTCGCCGGGAGGGTGTGGCGTACGCAAGCAGGACTCCACGGATCTGTTCATCTCCACCGTCGACCTCCTCCAGCCTCCACGGACTATCGTCGACCTCCTCCATCCTCCACGGGCTCCTGTTCATCCAGCCTCCACCGCGTGCTACTCCACCGGCTACTGTTCAACCACCCCTCCACATGCACCCCTCCACCGTCTACTGTTCATCCAGCCCTCCACACCACGGGGTCCTGTTCAACCACCTCTCCACGGCCACCCCTCCACCGTCTACTGTTCATCCAGCCCTCCACACCACGGGGTCCTATTCATCCAAAGGCAACACCACCGCTCACTGTTCATCCACCCCCCCCCCCCCCCGCAAGGCTCACTGTTCATCCAATCGATCGGCTTCAGGTAGCAGCAATAGCGAAGGAATCGCTCCATCGGGTTCAGTTAATAACCATCGATCACTCGGGTTCGATGTCGTAGCTGCGGTGCAATCACTCGGGTTGATTAGAGCCCAACGCCTCGCTTCGGGTTTAGTTAGAGCCAGCGCCTACACACACGCGCGTCGCGTGTCACGAGAAAGAAAGCGCATCGCTCGCCCTGACCTCCCATCTTTGTGGGGAACTCCTGAAATTTTCCTCCCCTCGCTTCTACCACGGTTTTTCCGTCATGGGCGGCCCAAAGAATGTCATGCAGCTGCGTCTCCGGCCCGCCCAGGGCGAAAAGCCCATTTACTGTCATGATTTTTGTCATAAGTAGGAGCCCACCACATCTATGATGATACCGGGTTTTGTCACAATTATCGTCATAGAAGTGTCATATGTATGACAGAAAAAAATCGTTCGGCCCAAAATGTCACGGATGTGTCTTTTTTTTATAGTGAGTCCGGAGAATCATGGAGGTGATGTGGAAGGTACTCAACCCATTGATCACCTGAAGATGAAGGTACTCGAGTGCAGTACAGCCACGGAGCGGGCGCTCCATGTCACCCTTTGAGAGGCAGACGGCAACGAGCTCGAGGTGCTTCAGTCATGGTAGAATAAGAGCGGGCACGTCATTAAGGGGCGGGAAATGACAGTTCCTGAACTTGGCGACGCGCAGCGTGGGCGCGAGGCGGAGTGCGGACGTTGGCAGCGACCGCATATGCCCATCATCAAAAGTGAGCTCCTCGAGCTGATCTAGAAGCGGGGATCGGAACGGTCGTCAAGCTTGGCTCGATCCTTGCCGTTGGAGCGGAACTTGCCCATTCTAAGGCCTTTGGATGGGCCAAGGTGACTGCCGAGGATCTTGGAGAATGCATCCAAGCTTTGCGATAGCCATGGCAGAGCTCGTGGGTGTCGATGAGGTCGAGAGGGCTGGAGTTCCATAGGGGGCGCCACCGCCGAGAAAGGAGGGTTGTCCGTGCCCCATATTTGATTGGGAGGAGGGAAATGATGACTCTCAACATATCATCAGGGAGGCTGTTGATTAAGTGTAGGCTCTTTGGAATCGCTTGCTCTAGCTTCGCCTGCCTCCGCTTGTTGGCAGCCCGTTCTCCACCTCCGAGTCTCCTTGTCGTGCGCTTCGATAGAAATGGGAGTCTGAGGAATATTTAGTTAAAACAGGCAATAGAAAGTGTATTGGTAACTAGAAGTTATTAGGTAGGAATATAGTAAGAAAAGGAATAACAATTGGTTGCTTAAATACTACACAATTCATTTGACATTCTGGATAAGTCAACATATGCAAATAGTTGAAAAGAAAACTTACTTGAACAAAGTGCGGGCGGATGATTTTGTCGGGAAGTTAGCATATATCTCATGACCAGGCCCTTTTATGCGCAGTGCAATTTTAGTGCCAGCTTTCAGTACATAAAACTTTGCAATTTCATTCCAAAAGCCAGTGCCAAAATAGGAGTCACCACGTTCATCAAGTCTTATAGTAGCAATGATTGTAAATCCATGGTTTGTGTGCAGTATGACATCCGTGGAGCCTTGATCTATGTAAAGGGAAAAATTGTGCACTACATAATCTGTTGCATAGGGAGGGATGTCCTGCAGAAAATGGTATGATTGTTAAAGAAAATATACATGCAAATATGGTCCCAAATTGAAAGAACTGTATAGCGGTTGAAATCGAAAGACAAAAATCTATAATTAAACAGATAGGGTAAACATGATGTCATGGAAAAATGAGAGTAATCGAAAGAACAACACATCATTAATTTGCCTAATATAGAAAGAAGAGGGGAAAAATCCCCTTTGACATATATGGTGCATGTGGCACCTTTTATCCAAATGTAGCAATATTTAGAATATGTTCAGAAAAGTAGGCCATGCCAACCGATTTAGGGTGAGATTGAACATACCGCGCGCGTCTTCAAGTTATCTGGTACGATGAGACGGAATCACTAGCGGGGGTCGCAAAGTCCTAAAGTGTCGGTGCACTATACATTCTATGAATGAAATAAAACCCTCAATTCAGCTCGAATAAAAATGAATTCATGGCGATTTCTGCTGGGTGATTAAAGGAGGCAGATGAACTGGGATAAGAGATGAGATAATATCTCGTTAAATTAGTTACCTTGTCGTCCATGAGAAAGAACCCTCAGTACGGTAGATTCCCCAACCGAGCGGAGCTGGGTCGACCACGAGCAGCGTCAAGAAAGTCGATGGCGATAGGCGGCGGCAAGCGGAAGTGGCGAAATGCGGTGGGCTTTGTCGGCAACCTGGCGGCGGCGGCAGGCGTCGAGCTAAGTGTTTACCGCCGCGATAGGCGGTGCCATGGCATAGACGCGGAGGAGCTTGTGCAGGTGTGAATGGGGAACGTACCGGAGGGGCCGAGGGGGTGGCGGGTGGGGTGAGGGTTTTTGTAACATGGGGATAGTGAGGGTTTTCTTTTTTCTTTTTTGAATTGGGTGGTGAGGGTTTTCTATCCCACAAAGAATTTTGGGGGCAACGGTTTGCTAGAGCGAATCGTGTGTGATTGACTCAGCAGGCAAAATGGAAGTCATTGCAATCGGCTTAGGTGACTAGGGCGGCTAGAGGGTGCGTTCTGCAGCGAGAAGAGAGGGGAAAGACAACAGGGCTCACGTAGATCACGAAGCGATGCTCGGGGTAGCCGGGGCGTGCTGAGGATGACGAATCGTCGAGGCGATCGTCGGCGACCGAAGCTTGAAGACGGGTCGAGGCGGTCGTCTTAGGCGTCCGGCGCTTCGGGGCTTGCTCAGGAGGTGTAATGGATGGTGGCGGAGCTTGAGCGACACGGGAGGCGAGGGAGCACGGTAGGCGTGGCTCTGGCGGCGGCGGCAGCTCCGCTTCGGTGGTGAGTGAAGAGCGAGAAGGGAGAGGCCACGGCGAGGAGAGAGGGGTCGAGGGGTGCGTGGCGCTCGGGGAGGCGTCGAGCGTCGGGGAGGAGAGCGGCAAGCAGGAGGTGGCTCGGCGTGCGGCAAGGCGGTGGCCTGCGCCTCGCGTCCTTCAGCGCGAGTGGGAGACGGATGGCGGTTCGATGGGCTGGACCGCTGGAATTGGGCAGTGGGCTGAGAGGTGGCGCCGGTAGGGTTTCTCTCCTCTCTGCTTTTCCTATTCTGTTTTTCTATTTTGTTACATGTTGTTTTAGTTTAGTAAAATACTAAACCATTTTATAAAATCATGAAAATAGTTATGTGGCTAGAACTAAAATATACCAAACCACATAAAATGTTCGATATTATTGGACATATATTATTTATATATCAAATATATATCCAATGCAAATAGTTATTGAATTAATTCAAAGGCCCAAAATAAATGTTTCAGTCACTCCAAAAATATTGGTTTGCATTTTATTCCTGCCAATATTTTTCAAAGCTGAAAAGGAACATTTCCTTGGAAACATTTGAAGCAATTTTTAATGTTGATCATTTTTTTTTAATGATTTCTGAGGCTCTCCAATTCCCCCAATTCAAATTTAAAGAAATTTAGACATGATGCATGGATGTAAGAAAAATCAAGCAAGAGCTGATCTGGGGCTATGACAGTTCAATCCATCCCACATCTCATCTCACATGCGGCCGGCACGATCCTGAAGATTCTCCAGGTACTCGGTGTAGCGTCGTGCGCCACCCTGCGAGAATACTTCTGCTTGAAGGAGCCAACGACCCGTCCTCTTGCATGCGCCAGAACACTTAGATACGCGTCATGAATCTTGTGGTTGCAAAATGGGCATCCATAGCCGTCGTTTCAGGTCCTAATACCCCTGTTATGCATTCCCGCATAAAGCTCCCTCAGGATTTGCCTCTTGTACCTCCTCTGGGCATCTTCATCCTCGCTGTCCACATCGTCAGGCAGCACCTATACAAATAGTAAAACAAATTTGGCATCAAATCATTGATTACATGCCGTGAAGTAGGACTAGGAATTTATGGCTATTATTTATACATATCTAGAGATTATGATTCGGTTTTTAAGCACACTCGTCTATGTACAGGCCAATCTTGAAGAAAATTTTCAGGACCCCGATTCTAAGTCACGCCGATCTAGCATGTAACACATCATATCACTTTGCGGCCTCACGCACGGTATTCCCACGGGTGACACCTTACCTGGCCCGGGACCGTTTGCGCCTTTTGGCTCACGTATATGATAGTGTCGCTAGCATCCATATGACAAAGAACCCGGGCCGACATGACTAGTCATGAACCCAAAGTGGCACTAACTTACAGGGACAGACATACATGACCCGACATCGAGCGTGTCGGTCATCGTTGAGTGATTCGGGCTGTAGCAAGCTGGGCTAGCAGGACTCCGATAAACGGGCTGTAGCAGGCTAGCAGGACTCCGGTATACACCGCGTGACATTTCCCCGAAGGGACAGACACATGATTGAAGTAGGACACATGCCGGCCAGTCTAAGTGTTAGGAGCAAGTAGCAAGCTGGCTAACAGGACTCGATAAACCGGGCTGTAGAGCTACCATGGCTCGATGGAAGCACTAGACTACATTTCCCCATAAGAGAGGCTACCAAGGATAGACAACTAGGTTGTTGGATCCCACACATACCAAGCATTTCAAATCATGCACACAATATGCTTGATATGTGTAAATACAACATGGCATCACAACAAAACTCTATGACTCAAAGTATTTAATCATAAGGCTCTGAAGAGCCAAGTATTACAAACATGGGTCTCATGACCCAACATACAGAGCATACAAGAATCAAGCGGAAGCATGAACATGTCTGAGTACAGACAACTACAAATGAAAAAGGTTGAGAAGCCTGACTATCCACAAGACCATCCCAAGGGTACAAGATCATAGCTGAGGTAACAAGCTAAATGTCTAAGTCCACGCGGAACTACTAGCGAGACTGAAGTCTCTCTGCAAAAACATAAATTAAGCAAACATGAGTACAAATGTACCCAGCAAGACTTACATCAGAACTAGCTACATATGCATCGGTATCAACAAAGGGGTGGTGGAGTTTTATTGCAGCAAGCCAGCTTTGACTCGGTGGCTATCCTGTACTATGACTGCAAGTAACCCTTTTGAGGTGGCGCACACGAGTCCACGTATTCACCATATCAATACACCACTATGGATCTGCTCCTGTCTCCCTACGAGAACGCCATCCATAGCACTCATGCTTATCTTGCGCATTTTAGAGTATCCACTTTCACTTGTCTATGAACTGTACAGGCAACCCAGAAGTCCTTTACCGCGGACACGGCTATTCGAATAGATGATGTTAACCCTACAGGGGTGTACTTCTTCACACACGCCCTCGCCACTTACCACCATGTACACGTTGTGTATCTCGGCAACCTTCAAGCAAAAGCCTGGCGAGGGAGTCGGCCACGACCTGACTAACCACACAAGTCTCTCGTCCAGGTTTATCGCCTATTCGGGTTCAATCCGCAAGGAGATCTGGCCGGGGTGTCGCTCACGACCCCAAACGATGTGTCTGAGGTTCCAAGCCCACCTGCTGGCGGCGCTTGGCATACCCGGCCACGGTGCCTAGTCTGTCCCAAGCCCACCTGTACCGGGTGCCACTTGGTAGACTACTAACACTACCTACAAACACCAGAAACTAGTTGCAACTCATGGACCGAGATCATGTTGATTAATAAGTTGAGAGGGGTCGAGTTACCGGAACCCAATGTGTAGTAGTAACTGTTCATGGATCACAAACACAGAACTCAGTTCCCGAGAACGGCTTCAATGAGACAACCCACCATTTACTCCTACATGGCCTCTCATCAATACCTTTACCAAATCGTGTTCACACACTTAGCTCAACAGTGGGACATGTTCACACCTCTAATTCATCCGGATGAATCAGACTGACTCAACTCTAGGCGTAGCAGGCATGACAAAGAAGCATGAATGAGTAGGCACATCAGGGCTCAAACAACTCCTACTCATGCTAGTGGGTTTCATCTATTCTTGTGGCAATGACAGGTCATGCGGAGGAAAGGGGTTCACTACCGCAGACATGTAGCAGTTGGAGCAGTGTTGTCCTAATGCAGTAAAAAAGAGAGCAGGAGCAAGAGAGTGGGATTGTATCAGAATGAACAAGGGGGTTTTGCTTGCCTGACACTTCCGAAGATAGCATAACTCTTCATCGGTGTCATCGAACTCATCGTTGGAACTACATCCACTGAGAGGGAACAAACACCGACAATAGAGAAGAAGCACAATAAATGCAATGCAACAATATGATGCATGAACATGACATGGCAATATGATGTGATTTGAGCTAATGCAACTAAAACTAGAAGGGTTTGAGCTAATTTGAACCAAGGGTTCAAATTCAAACTCAAGTTATGAATTTATAATGTGCATTATCATGTTTTGATCTATACAGCAAGGTTAAGTTGCTTTGTCTTGCATGAAAACAACATAAATGGATAGATTGGGTTTTTCTGATAATTTTTCATATATAATTTGTTTCATTTGGAGTTATGGTTGAATTTCTATGATTTTTCAAAGTTTATAACATTTTCTGGAATTTTCATATTTGTTTCTAAATAAGAAAATACCAGGAAATGTGTTTATGATGTCAGCACTGCATCAGGCTTGCGTCAGCAAGTCAACACAGTCAAAACAGACATGTGGGTCCCACGTGTCATTGACACACTAGATAACAAAGGGTTAATTTAACTTAGACAAATCTAACCTGTGGTTTAATTAGTGTCTTGGGGCCCATATATGCGTAGGCACGGAAGGGTTAATTAGCGGCTTAAGCAGGGGTTAACGGTGGCTTAACGCATGGCGATACCTCGATGCGGCGGCGGCTCGGCAGAGTGGCGCTAGATGTTGTGGCTGGCTGCGCTGAGGACACTAGGAGAGAGCCCTCGTTAGCCCGCATCCAGGGATGCACGCAGCTGGGTGGAGGGAGGCCGGGGTCGATGGTGGTGACCACTTGGGTGGCGGCCGAAGTTCGGGAGCAGTCGGGTTCGGCGCTAGAGAGCGTGGGAGGGGGAGCTGCTGGTGGCTACTGGTTCGTGGAGACGTGCTGAGCACACTGGTGTTCTCGGGCACGGGCTGCAGTGACCATGGCCGCGTCTGCATCATCGCCGGTTGCGAGGAGCTCACGGCTTCGGTGGAACTATGGCCTAGGCGAGGCAACGAGTGCATAAGTAAGGTGGGGAAGCCGTAGGAGCTCACAGCGCGTCGGATGATCAACTCAGCCGGCTCGGGGGAGGCTTGGGGACGACGGGGCGAAGATGGCGATCTCGGCATCCCGAGGTTGAAGACGACGCGGTGACGACGAAGAAGGGCTTCCGACGAGGCGTGGCTCGATGAGGTGGAAGAGGGTGACAAGGCGGATCCCTGGGACGTGTCGGTGATGCGAGGAAGAGGCTCTGGGTGCGGCAACAGCGAGCGGCGGCGGCGGCTGCCTTCGGTGCGTGCGAGGGAGAGAGCCAGGGGAGTGGATTGGGGACGAGAGAGAGTGAGAGAGAGCCGGGGAGGGTCGCGTGGCGCTCGTCCAGACGCGTCGGGGAGGGGCAGGCAGGCAGGCAGGAGCTGGCCTCCTCGGCGTGCGAGCACGCAGCTGCTCCTACTGGCAAGGGGTAGAAGACGGGTGTGCCCCTGGTGGGCTGGGCCGCCAGGTGGCCTGGCCAGGTGGGTTGCTGCTACAGGTAAGAAGCCCAGGTGAGTTTTTCTGCTCTGTTTTAATTTTTGTTCTGTTTTCTTTTATTTAAACTTGCCACTATTTAAAATTTAGAACAAATCAAAACAATGCCAAATATCCTCTAAGTATAACTTATGTTGCTCATTGGGCATTTCCAAATGCACATAAATTATCACAGAGCATTTAAAAACATATCCATATATATTTGAATATATTTTCAAATTCAAATAGAATATTGTTTTAAATTCAGAGACCAAATCATTCCTTAAAAATGTTCCAAAATTTTGGTTTGGTATATAACCCTTGCCAAAATTCTCAAAACTATTTTTAGGGAATTTTAGATTCACTGAATGCAATTTAAAGGATTATTGCCCTTCTTTTAAAAGATTTTGAGGCTTTCAAATTCCCTCAATTCAAGTTTCTTCAATTTAAACATGATGCATGCTCACGGATGCAACTATTACACTCAGATATTCTAGGGCTGTGACAAAAATAATGGCACAAACATATGTAGGTCATTCAAAATCAATTATCAAGTCCCGACTAGGAATTATTAGCACGAACATTAACCCTAGTCGGATTACTAGCAGATATCATTTGCACAGATGAAATAACTAATCACTTATCATATGTACCATTCAAACAATCAATACACTAAACGGATCTAATGAAACTTACTCAGATTTCATGGATTGGGAGAACATAACCACAGGATTTCTGTTCCAAAAAGGGGGAGGCAGGAGTAACCAGAGAACCCTATGATCTATTTGACACATAAATGGGTATAGATGACTAACCAGCTGTCCGTCGTCGTCGGAGTCGTCGCCGGAGTGGTCATCGGAGTCGGTGTGGAACTCCGCCTCTGGCTGTGGAAGCTCGACGCCATCGACGATGTCAGGGTGCAGCGATAACTCACCGGTGGTGACGGCAACCTCTCTCTCCATCTCCACGCCGTGCTCCGATGCTTTAGCAGCCCCGGCGTTGCCACTCCCTCCGATGGGGCGCTTCGGCGGCATCCTCATACACTGACGACTTTGAGGACTGAGAGGGCGTCGAGGATGCAAGCGGCGAGAGAGGATTGTGTGTGCGTAGCAAGGATGGGGGGTGCGGCTGCTCGGGTGCACCATTAATATGGAGTAGTGGGAGTTGTGGGAGAGAGGCGGGCGGCGATCAAACCGATGGCTCACCTCCCAGTGAGCCTGCGCATCGGACTGCTGGCATGCCTACCAAAGTTTCACACAGCTACTCGCATGCCTCCCGATGACACTGCGCAGCGAGCACGCCTCCGTCAATTCACACACCTGCACGCACACCTCCCCGTCTGCCTGCGGCGGACTGCCCGCATGCGTCCCGTCAACTCACGCCTGCTCGCACGCCACACAGGCTGTGCGGCGGCACGTATATTGTTTTTCTATTTTGATGATTAATGCTACCGCTTTATTGCTTAACCGAAGCATGGCACGTATCCATTGTTGGTCTAACGCTCACGATTCGAATAAATAATCCATTTGGGATATTGGTTCCCAATTATTAATAATCTCCCGTCTGTAATTAGATAAGATTACATCAAAACTGGTCTCAAATTTGACAAAAAAAAGTACAATGCCACTTTGTATTGGTGTCCATATGACAACACGATAAGTTTCATGAACTTCAAATAAGTTTTGGATGTACTAGAATTTAAAAATCAAGATTATCAATGTTTGAAATTTGTTGCACGGGGAGTAAACATTCACCCAGTGATACATGTGTTTTTGCAATCCATTTAGGTGCACTGTCACGTGTGCATGTAGCTCAAATTTGATTTTTGCACACTATACCCATAGAAAATCAATCAATCAATGTACTAAAATTTCTTAATGATCTCTGTGATTTTTTTGAAATTAAAACGTCCCTCCTTTGGTAACATGTATGTTCACTGCGGGATAATTAATTTAACATGCATCGTAGTTGCGGTGGATTCGCAGTGTGTGTGTGGGTGTGTGCGTCTAGGGGTGGCGGGTGGCTCGTAGTACACTACGAGTTGTGAGCCACCATGTGGGTTGGCCGTTTTGTTAGGCAGGCCGGTGCCACATCAGAGTCTTCATTTAAAACATTACACAACCCTTTCATACATAAATGTTTTGGCCACATGCAGTAAATGGTTGTCCTACATGACACTCGATACTCGCGTGTGACGCTTTCTGTGGGCCCGCGAGGTCGTCGTCCATCACTTTGACGAACAGCCGACAGTGAGGTTAATTTGACCAGCAAGGTAGAATCTTTTTTGTTTGTGTTATGGTGGTATATAGTATGCGTCGAAGAGGTGGGAAGGGACTAGCATATATACTATACGTATGCGTCTGTGAACAACTACACCTCACCAAGTGTCGGGACTTTTTGGTTACCGAGGCACGTGCCACATCAAAATTGTGAAAATTGGTTATTCAAACATCACACAACACCTTTTTGGGCCACATGCATATATATATCCTAGATAGGACACTCACGTGTGACGCTTCCATCTGTGGGCCCACGAGGACATCGTTGATGCATGCATGCATGCATCGCTTTGACCTACATCGGGAGAGGTTAATTAATTTCACCATCGATGAGGATTCTTTTGGGTTGTACATATATTACGGAAGGAGCATATAGTATGCGGTGAAGAGGGGGGAAGGGGACCATCATATGTAGTACGCTTGATATGAACCTCGCTCTGTGTGGGTGCATGGTTTACGGTTTTTGAGGCATGTGGCACATCAAAGTTGTGCATTTTGGGTATTCAACATATATATGTTTGGCCCACATGCAAAGTGGTGGTGGTTGTCCTCTCGCACCCACTTACGCGGTTATCAGCGATATCGATGCTTTCCATCTGTGGGCCCGCTTGGTCCATCACTTCTTTTTGCCTGACACCAAGATAGGTTAATTTGACTTAGGAGGGGATTATTATTTTTGCTCTGGGATGACATGCATGATACACTTTGAGCACACACACATGCATGTGTACGCATGAATCCCTCCCATCGAGTCGAAGTGGCTAGTACAACGACACATCATGAACCGTTCTCGCTCTGTGTGGGGAGCTAGTGTACGATTTTTGACACACGTGCCACATCAATGTTGTGTATTCAAACATGCATGCACGCGTCACCTCCATACATATGCATGTAGTGGTTGCCTTCGAACGATACACTCCCTCGTGTGGTTATCGGTGAGAAGCCTATATATTCGTGGGCCCGCGTGGACATCCATGATCACCTTGACCAACAACAAGATAGGTTACCATGGTGGATTCTTCATTTGGTTCGTGTTATCGTAGTATAGGTCATGGTGAGATTCAGACCTAATTAAGTTTGAGCGCATATATTATGCACGCATGCATGCATATATGAATCCCGTCGTTGGCTTGAAGTGTGGTGTAACATACATATGCATCGTCAACCTAACCCTCACTCAGTGTGGGGATTTCTAGTTCGAAATCATGGTGCCACATCAAAGTTGTTCCATTGTTACTCAAAAACACACCTCTCCATACATATGTTTTGGCCACACTCATGCAGTGGTTGTCTTTGGGGACTAGCTACTTGCGTGATTATTGGCAAGCAAGCCCATCTCCGGGGTCGCATGGACGGCCATCACTTTGACCTACAACAAGAGAGAGGTTGTACGACCAAGGTGGATTATTCTTGGTCTGTTTTACGATCCATCTTGGTGAGATATATGCCTCCCTGGCCCGCCGACTGAAAGTGTGTGTGGGGGGGTTGCTACTTCGCACTTTGCTAGGTGAACCTCGGTTAAGGGGGGCATGCATTCATATCTTAATTAGGATTCCCTTCGTGGCGGCGAGGGGGGTGGGGCTGTTAGCTACTTCGCACTTTGCTAGGTGAACCTCGGTTGGGGGGAGGGGGCATGCATTCATATCATAGGATTCCCTTCATGCCGACACGAGGGGGGCTGCTAGCTACTTCGCACTTTGCTAGGTGAACCTCGGTTGGGGGGCATGTGCATTCATAGCTTAGGATTCCCTTCGTGCCGACACGAGGGAGGGGTGGCTGCTAGCTACTTCGCACTTTGCTAGGTGAACCTCGGTTGGGGGGCATGTGGATTCATAGCTTAGGATTCCCTTCATGCCGACACGAGGGAGGGGTGGCTGCTAGCTACTTCGCACTTTGCTAGGGTGAACCTCGGTTGGGGGAGGCATGCATTCATAGCTTAGGATTCCCTTCGTGCCGACACGAGGGAGGGGCTGCTAGCTCGCCGCACTTTGCTAGGTGAACCTCGGTTGGGGGGCATGCATTCATAGCTTAGGAATCCCTTCATGCTGACAAGAGGGAGTGGGGCTACTAGCTCTACTTCACACTTTCCTAGGTGAACCTTGGTTGGGGGGGCATGCATTCATAGCTTAGGATTCCCTTCGTGCCGACACAACGGAGGGGGGCTGCTAGCTACTTCGCACTTTGCTAGGGTGAACCTCGGTTGGGGGCATGCATTCATAGCTTAGGATTCCCTTCGTGCCGAAACGAGGGAGGGGGCTGCTAGCTACTTCGCACTTTGCTAGGGTAAACCTCGGTTGGGGTGCATGCATTCATAGCTTAGGATTCCCTTCGTGCCGACACGAGGGAGGGGGGTTGCTAGCTACTTCGCACTTTGCTAGGTGAATGGACCTCGGTTGGGGCGGCATGCATTCATAGCTTAGGATTCCCTTCATGCCGACACGAGGGACGGGGGTTGCTAGCTACTTCGCAGTTTGCTAGGTGAATGGACCTCGGTTGGGGGGGCATGCATTCATAGCTTAGGATTCCCTTCGTGCCGATATGAGGGAGGAGGGGGGCTGCTAGCTACTTCGCACTTTGCTAGGTGAACCTCGATTGGGGGGAGGGCCATGCATTCATAGCTTAGGATTCCCTTCGTGCCGACACGAGGGGGGTGGGGGCAAGAAATACCGTGCGCTTTGCGAAAGAGGTGCCACATCAAAGTTGCATTTAGTATTTGAAAATCAAACCACCCTTTTAAAACATAAATTTGGTCCACATGCAAGTGTGTTCGTGTTCTGAACCTCTCCGCGTTGTTTTTCGCCAAATTTATGAACATTAGACAAGTCGGATGACGCAACAGACACGGTTCACTCAAACTAACGGTGTGCCACGCTGGTGCACCTGTCAAGCACACATCCGCACAGTACATTGGGCTCCACGAGGCTCCCCCTCTCAAAATATCTGCCCGCCTCGAGGGTTTTTCTATTTCATAACACACGGTTGTTATCTCCGGACCGTGTGCGATGTTTCTTGTTCCCAATCCCGCCTGCATCCCTAGAAAATATCTGCTAGCCTCGAGGGTTTTTCTGTTTCACAACACATGTTGTTATCTCCGGACCGTGTGCGATGCACTATCATCAAAATTTTCAATAGCCCGGCATTTCACTCCCGCGTTTGACTCCCGCGTAGTAAAATTTTCAGTACCCGCGTCATTTCCTCAAACACCCCACCCCCCCTCCACACACACACCAAAACCTCCTCGGGCGTGCGCGCGCATAGACACACACACACCCTCCCTCGCTCAAAACCCTAGCAAGGCCCCCCACCGCCGCCGCAAGGCCTCCATTGTCAACATCTGCCAGTTTGCCCGTGTAGCTTACCCACCGTTCTCCATACCCAGGCCGCCTGAGTTTCTTAGATGACGCCTACCAAACGCCCCCTTTCCCACAGATCCCCATCCCCATCCCCATCCCCCACTCCAGAGCGTCGCAACCTAAGCCCGGCTATGCTTCCCGTGGAGCTCGAGGAGCGACTGGCACAAAAGAGGTGTATAGCGGTCTCTTCGCCCGGCGTCGCCGAGGAAGCCGCGACCATTCTTGGCGGCGAGCACTCAAGCAGCAGGCTAGAGTATGCGGGCATGTCTCATCCGCCGGCTACGACACCGAGGTCATCGACAGCGACGCCATGAGGCGGGCTGTGTCACAGGTTAAGTGGCCCACCCCCAACCCCTCGGGTTCAACCGCCGTCGATCTCATCCCTGGCCCCGCCGCTGATCTCCTCTGGCTCGCTATCAACATTTGCCATTCTACATCGCCATCGAGCCCCTTTTGTCATTTTTGAAGGACACGTTCTGCGACGCTGGCTTGGAATCCACAGCTTCCAAGTCAGACCTCATCGACGGTGACCACAAGGAGGGCACCCTCTCTGGCTCTTCCAAGGGGAAAGATCCCATCTACTTCTCCAAGGGGAAAGTGCCCGTCTGCGACATCAGGGAGCGCACCCTACATCCATGCTCTTCCAAGGGGAAGGAGCCCATCTGCGACAACATGGAGCGCATCCAGGGTCCGTGCTCTTCCCACGGGAACGAGCCCATCAGTGACAAGTGAGGGAACTCATGATTTGTTTTGCCGTGCCTCTTCACAGTGGGAAACCCATGATTTGTTTTGTCGAGTCCCTTTTGTAGTGTAGTGAGAATATGTCCAGTTTTAATTGCTATATCTGGTTGTTTGCAGTATGCCTTGTTTATTTCAGTTGTTCACAATGTGATGCTCTATATGTGCAATTATTTACTGTGCAGTACATTTCATCAATCCAGTTTTAAACATGCCGATAGGAATGCATATATTTGCTTGCTGTTAAGCCTGTTATAGCTAGCATATGCCTCTTTTAAAGTTTTTGATTGTTCGGTTGTTTGTAGTTAGCATATGTTCAGTTTCAAATGCTATCTTTGGTTGTTCGTAGTATGCCTTGTTTATTCGATTATTCACAACGTGATGTTCTATATGTGCAAGTATGGTATGCAGTTCAATTTCATCGGTACCAGTTTCAACAATACCACTATGAATGACTACATTTGGTTGTTGCATCTTGTAGTTAACACGCCTTTCCATTTTTATTTAACCATAACCACTGTACTTAGACCGGCACAATACCAGTTTGAATGACTATGTTTGCTTGTTATTAAATGTTAGGCCTGTTGCAGTTAGCACACCTTTCCACTTGTTTTGCTTTACTAGCATGCTTAAACCTGCACACTAAAGCTATCTTTTGGAGATTATTTTGTCTACCATGTGTAATTTTGGTTGATGTTTAGCCTGTTGTGCTTAACATACTTCTCGATGTACCTACACATGACAATTTTGGGAACGACTACTGTTTTCCATCGAGGTTAGTTTCACCCCATGGCTTATATCTGCTCATTGTTCAGGATATCGGTAGCTGGTACCATATAGGCCAGCGGCTGATAAGGGACTAATCGGTGAATCGGACTTTTAACTGAATATATCTGCAACCCATTTTTCCTTAAGTTAACTAGGACCATATGTAATGTATCTGAGGCTACATAGCAACATGCACCATACTTAAAGTCTAAATATGCAATCCTAGGCTACATAACAACAAGGAAGAGTGTTACATTAGTGTTCTAATGATGTCTAGATATATGTAGAAGAGCAGCAGCAACAACAACAACAACAACACAACCCTGTTTGGATACTCAACTTAGCTAGAGGTTAGAGTTAGTTTCTAGCTCATTACTAACCCTAAACTAACTCCATCCAAAGAGTTTTTTGGATGGCAGGGTTAGATTGATAATAAATGCACTAGGAGAACTAGCTCCAATTAGCACCTCTTGGGTTGGATACTAGTTTTTTGGGTGGGTTATAGATGCAACTAGCTCAAACTAGCCCTCATGTTTAGATATACTTTAGGGCTATTTGAGCCCGAACTAGCTCAAACTAACTATAACCCATGGATACAGCAGCAGTTAATCAGCCAATAATTTGTAAGAATGAACTAAACTCCTTCTGTCCCATAATATAAGATGTTAATTCATCTAATATGTGAGTATATTGGATGTTATAAGATACTCCCTCCGTTCCTAAATATTTGTATTTTTAGAGATTTCAAATGGACTACCACATACTGATGTATATAGACATATTATTAAAGAGTGTTGTACTACATCATTATGCAATTGTTGTTTAGCTTCTAATATTAACTTGGTGCTTTTAGGTACATATGTCATTGGTAAAGATCCGCGTTTTGACCCTTTATGCGTATGGGGCAATGAGATATCGATGAACCAGCATCAAGTGAGGAAGCTGATAAATATTGTTAGTAAAATGGGTCCAAAGATGGCAATTAAACTATTTGTTTACACTTTATCCAAGACAAAAGCAAACTGCAGGATGGTAAGTAAGAACTCTGCAACCTTCTTTTTACTACCCATAATGAGTTGTGTTAGATGACAATGTATGGATGTTTTCCTTTGCAGTGGTTGCCAAAGCAGTTTACTCAAGATTACCTCTCAAACTACATGATTGGTGGGCATGCAAAGGTTAAAGTATTTCTACCAGAACATGATGATTATCTAGATGTTTTCATGAAGACCGTGAAGGATGGGCGGTCGGCCATCACAAGGGGTTGGACTAGAGTCGTGCGTGCCTTCTGCATGGAGGAGGGCACAATATGGGCATTCCGCTTCACCTTGTTCAGCAACCAGAATATATTTCGCATCTTTCTTTATCGTCTTTAATAGTACAAGTATACAACTGTGGTTCATCATTCTTTATTTGGTTCTTATATAATTCTTGAACATATGTACCTATAAATCGAATAATGCATTGGTTGTTTGAACCTGATGGATATGAATAAAGCTGTAGAATACATTCAAATTCAAATCCAAATCCGGTACAATTTGGAAAAGCAGCAATTAAATTACGGTGAAATTACGCTCTCCAGGTTGTTACGGCACACACAGTTGGTAAAACACAAATGTTTGCAATATGCACCATAATCGGAGACGGTTCACAGAGAGGAAACGTGTGCAAGCATACACACAGTTGCCGTTTGCAAAGCGTGTGCGATGTCAGACAATATCACAAACGGTGCGGGCAAACTAAATGTTTGTGTTAGTTGCCTTATCGTACATGATTCGCAATCATGAACTGTTTCTGATGAAGTATGCATCGTAAACGTTGCACCACAGAATAGCGTGTGTGATAGTTGTCGTGTACGACGATGTTACGACGGTTTGACGTTTCGTAATCCTGTCCGACACTCGTACGACGATTAACTAATCTTCTTAACGGTGAACCGTTTGTGATGGGCCGCGCATCATACATGTTCTATAATAGTGAACCGTTTGTGATGGGCCGTGCATCGTAAACGTAGCACCACTGAATACCGACTGTGATGGCAATGCGAGCAGAAACGAGTAGGAGTACTGTAGGGGCCCTATCCCCGACGGTTTTTGGGTCGTGTGGGAAGGACCCCCCCTATCGCCCAACACTCACTTGGCGACGGTTCCAAATGCCGTTGCGGAAAGGGGTTAAAAACTGTTTATTTAGGATCGACGCATACCAGTGCCCACAGCCCAGCGGTGCGTGCTCCGCTCCTCCTGCCTGCGAGTACCACAACAACTATAGCACCCACATTGGAAGCAAAGAAACACAATTCTTAAATGGAGATCCCCTGCCATTCGTCGTGTCGTGGCTGCTCATTCAATAGCCACCCTTTGTATTTTGTAATTATGTGGCTGTAGACATGCATGGTATTGTAGCGACCAGACCCGAATGGATCAAGTCTCTGTGCTCAGTGTCATCCTGGATCGATGTCTTGACACCACACAAGATACTTGAAGGATTTATAGCGAGTAGCAATCACACACTTATTACATCGTTGTCCACAAGGAACTTATTACAATAATATGGCTTAAGGCCATCTAACAATAACAATGAAGGCTTGGAAGATAAGCGAGTCCATCAACTCCAACGGCATCATCGAGTATAGAACCACGACCTAACACCTTACTAAATCGTTCGAAAAGTGCATGCAACGTGAAAAGTTGCAGCCAACGGTTGACACATGGAATATCTTGGCAATGTAACACATAAGAGCAATGAATGAATAAGCCTACACTACATGCATATATGGCTGGTGGTAAGGCTCTCTGGTTACATTTGCATAAAGCTGATTTTCCCTACATCAAAGGAATAGTTTTATTTAACTATCATGGTGGTTGTTAAACATTGAGAATGGTTGACACATCCTCAATCCCAATTAAAAGTACTCATCAAAACCCAATAACTTTTATTAGAAGTAACATGTTGAGATTCACATGATATTCAATTACAGGATACTCAAATTGTCCATAACCGGGACACGGCTAATCATGATTAGTTTATACACTCTCTGAGAGGTTTGCACTTTTCCCCACAAGACTCGATCGCCTCCGCTTGGTTCTCGCACTACATGGTGTTTGAGAAGCGGATGACCGAGACATAGTCTTTCGAAGCGCTAGCACCTTACATGTGGGTAGACCGTACCAACCTACATCCCTACATCAGCTAGCCTACCCGTAAGAGTTCGCACGACTTAGTCAACTACGCCAGAGCCCATAATTGGCTTGTGGCTGCACACGGAAGTTTCAGTTTGAATAATCTTATGATCCCTTAGAGCACAGGTGGCGGTCCGAAGAAATCAGCAAGTCTGATGGAAACCAGGTGCCTCAATCCACCCAGATGTGTGTTTAGGTTGCCACCTTAGATAAACCATTAATTAACAATCTCACATCTGTCATGGATATTCACTCACCCAATCCCGTCTACTAGCATAGCATGGCATAAACAAGCAAGCGTAGAAGTAACTCCCAAGGTTTCATAAGTAAAAGCAGGTAATAGGTACTACCTCAATCTACTTCCCAATCCCACAATTTAATTTGATCCTAAACATGCAAGTGTTTGAGGTGTGATCTAATGCAATAAAACTGGGTAGTAGAAAAGATATGATCAAAGTGTTACTTGCCTTCGATGATCCATGAGACCTAGAGATTGAAGTAACAAGCGGCGCACTCCGGGTGATCTAACGCAGACAAACAACAAGCATACAATAAGTACTCATCTAATGCGGGAAATCTCGAATAAAAGATCTAACCAGAAAGTTCAACTTAAGAACCCTGGTTGCAAAAGAATCGAATCAAAATAAACTCCGAAAGTCGAAACTCGAGAGAGAACGACTCGGTTTTGCAATCTGAAGCTAGGTCAAAATTTTACAGTAGCAAAACTCCGTGAAAGTAGGTTAGTCGGAACGGCGGTTTCGTTACGAAACTCCACGCGCTTGAATCACCTGATTCCGATAAACGAGCGAGAAATAAAACAGTTTTGAAAATCGGATCTGAAATCGAATAAAAAAAATAACGGATTAAATCCGATTAAAGGAAAAACGAAGAACGGTTTAAATAACGGACGTTCGTTAACAGAACGAATCCAACGAACGCGTCCATTGAAACGAACGGTTCGGTGAACGTTCGTTAAATAAGAAAACTGAAAAAAATAAAACCAATCTAGGGTTGTTTTTTAAAAAAAACCGAACATCTAAAAAAAACGGATCGGTCTTTTGAAAAAAAAACCGGATCGGGGGTGGGCGACGGTGGCTACCTCGGCGGCTCGCCAGCGGGCTCGGCGGCGGGGTGGTCCGCGGGTCGGGAGGGGCGGCGAGGGGCGGCGGGCTACCGGCGTCGGCGAGGGGCGGCGGCGGCGTTCATGGCGGGCGGCGGGCTCGGCTTGGCTTGGTGAAGGTGGTGGCGGCGGATCGAGGTGAGGAGAGAGGGGGCGGCGGGTTATAAAGGGGAGAGGGCCGGGTGGCTTGGGGGGGGCGGGGTCGGGTCGAGCCGGACTCGGGAGGCGTCTTGTGTGGGCACCGCGCCGGGTATGTGTGAGTGAGGAGGGAGGAGGTGGGGGGGGGGGGCCTGGGGCTGGCTGGGTGGCTGGTGGGCCTCGGCCTGGGGGCGAATTTTTTTTTTAATAAAATTTAAACCAAATGAATTAAAAAATACCAAATGAACTCTAATTTAAATAAAACAAATTTTCCCGACTCCTAAAATGAGTCGAACAAAATGAACTTTAAAACAGCAAACATGCATAAATTTTTAAAATGCTCATTTTTGCCTAAGCAAAATAAATCTTCCAAAACCAAATTTGATTTATTTATAAAATCTTCATTTTTCCTAATTGTTGGGAAAGTCATATTATTCCCTCTCAAAATATTTTTATAGGAAAAACTTTATGAAGATAATTAAATAAATCCAATTGATCCTATTTTCAAAATTTGAGAAATCCCAAATATGAAAATAATGAAACTTCCAACTCTCTCCGAGGGTCCTTGAGTTGCGTGAAATTTCTAGGATCGGAAAAATGCGAGAAAATATGATATGCATGATGACCTAATGTATAACATTCCAAATTGAAAATTTGGGATGTTACAAACCTACCCCCTTAAGATGAATCTCGCCCTCGAGATTCGGGTTGGCTAGAAAATAGGTGAGGGTGGTCCTTAAGCAAAACTTCCTCTCTTTCCCGGTGGCTTCATCCTCGTGTGGTGGCTCCTTGAACTTTGCAAAACTTGATAACCTTGCTGCGGGTAACTCACTGGCATAATCGAGAATCTTAACTGGTTTTTCCTCATATGTCAAGTCATCCTTCAACTGAATTGCTTCGGTGGTACTTGTGTCTCTTAACGGTACCTCTGCTATCTCGGGTGACATTTCTTCAATCGAGAAACATGGAATACATCATGAACTCTGACAGTCCTTCCGCAATTCCAACTTATACATAACTTCTCCCATGCGTTGCAAAATCTTATATGGTCCAACGAAGCGGGTGCTAACTTCCTTTAACTCCAAAACGCTTAACTCCTCGAGCGGGGATACTCGAGATATACTCTGTCTCCAACTTCATATTCAATCGCTGCGCTTTGAATCGGCATAGCTCTTACATGCGGGTGGGCTACCTTGAGCACATCTCGAATCAACTTAACTTTCGTTGAGACTCCTTAATCAAATCTGGTCCAAACAAGCGGCGATCTCGGTTTAGTCCCATGACAACGGTGTCCTGCACCTTCTTCCATCTGAGCCTCGAAAGGTGCCATCTTTAAGCTGGTTTGGTAGCTGTTGTTGTAGGAAAATTCTGCATACGGCAAATTATCATCCCAACTAGATCCATAATCTAGTGCACAAGCTCTCAAACATGTCCTCCAAAATCTGATTGACTCTCTCGGTCTGTCCATCGGTCTATGGGTGGAAAGTCAGATGAATTCAATCGGGTTCCCAATGTTTCGTGCAACTGGTTCCAAAATTTCGAAGTAAACTGGGTTCCTCTATCCGATACGATGTTCCTCGGAACTCCGTGTAAGCACACAATTTTGGTCATGTATATCTTTGCCAACTTAGCACTGCTATAGGTAGTCTTGACTAGAATGAAATGAGCTACCTTGGTCAAACGGTCGACTATGACCCAAATCGAGTCATATCTGAGCGGGTCTTTGGCAAACCTGTGATGAAATCCATGCCTAGTTTATCCCACTTCCATTCGGTATCGGCAATGGTTGTAACAATCCTGCTGCTTCGATGTTACGCCTTTACTTTCGACATACGTGCAAACTGCTACATACTCGCAATATCCTTCTTCATTCCGGTCCACGAAAATATTCTTCAAATCCAAATACATCTTGGTATTTCTGGGTGAATCGAATAGGGTGAATCATGGGCTTCTTGCAAAATCAACTTCACGATCTACGGGTCATTGGGCACATAAACACGGTCTTCAAACCATAGGGTATCGTGCTCATCCTCACGAAATCCTTTAGCTTTTCCTTTGCTCATTTTCTCCTTTATAGAGGCAACTTCCTTATCGCCTTTTGGGCTTCTCGATTTTGTCCATCGATGTCATTGAATCTCCAATGCTGCTACATAGCCTCTGGAACTATTTCCAAACATAGCTCTCGAAGGTCCTCGGCTAACTCATTGGGTATTCCTCCCATCATTAGGGTATTGGCGTGGCTCTTACGGCTCAATGCGTCGCTACGACATTAGCCTTTCCGTGGTGATAATGCAATCTCATATCATAATCTTTGATTAGCTCCAACCATCTCCTTTGTCGAGATTCAACTCATACGTGTGAAGATGTACTTCAAACTCTTGTGATCCGTATATACTTCACAATGATTTCCAATGAGAAAATGTCTCCACGTTTTCAAGGCATGCACAACGACTGCTAACTCCAAATCATGAGTGGCATAATTCAACTCATGGGGCTTAAGTTGTCGTGAAGCATACTGAAACAACTCTTCCTTCCTGCATAAGCACGGCTCCAAGTCCTCGGCGTGAAGCGCCGCAATACACCTCATAATCCTTAGTTTGATCCGCAATATCAAAACTGGTGAGGTAACCAATCTTTTCTTCAACTCCTGAAAACTTGCCTCACAGTCCTCAGTCCATATGAATTTGTTTTCCTTCTTCAACAATTCAGTCATAGGCTTTGCAATTCTTGAGAAATTCTCAATGAATCTTCGGTAGTATCCTGCGAGTCCAAGGAAACTCCGAATCTCTCCAACTGTCATTGGTGCTTCCCATTTGGTTACGGTCTCAACCTTTGTGGGGTCAACTGCTATCCCTTCTCCGGATATAACATGTCCGAGAAATCCAACTTCCTTTAGCCAAAACTCACATTTGCTGAACTTGGCATACAACTGGTGTTCCCGGTTTCTCCAAAACCAATCGCAAATGTTCCTTGTGTTCCTCTTCATTCTTGAGAAAATCAAAATATCATCAATGAACACCACGACGAACTTATCCAAAACTCCATAAACACTTTGTTCATCGGGTTCATGAAATAGGCTGGCGCGTTAGTCAGTCCAAATGACATAACGGTATACTCGTACAGTCCATATCTCGTGGTAAATGCTGTCTTGGGTATATCTTGCTCCCGAATCTTCAGCTGATGGTACCCTGATCGCAAGTCGATCTTGGAAAACACTTTGGCTCCTTGCAAGCGATCAAACAG
This sequence comes from Aegilops longissima, assembly GCA_021605205.1. Taxonomy (NCBI): domain Eukaryota; kingdom Viridiplantae; phylum Streptophyta; class Magnoliopsida; order Poales; family Poaceae; genus Aegilops; species Aegilops longissima. Next base: position 189,829,714 of record CM038677.1, read on the forward strand.
ATCATTTATCATCGGTAGTGGGTACTTGTTCTTGATTGTTACTTTATTCAATCCACGGTAATCAACAACCATTCTCAACGATCCATCCTTCTTCTCCACTAACAAAACGGGTGATCCCCAAGGTGAAGAACTTGGGCGAATAAAACCTTTATCCAATAGTTCCTTAATCGCTTCTTGATTTCCGCCAAATCCTTTGCGGGCATCTGTCGGATCGCTTCGATATCGGGCCTGTTCACGCAACAGCTCGATCAAAAACTCAATGTCTCTATCCGCGGCATTCACAGCAACTCTTAGGAAATACATCAGATAATCCTTTACCATTGGTACTTCTTCTGCACCACTCTCGATAAGCAATTAACTTGTGCTCTCCTCGGCTCGTGCCGTGATAATGCACTTAATCCTTCTTCCTTCGGTGTGGTGAGCAAAATTGACCTTGTGGTACAATCTATGTTTCCTCCATACTTTGATAACCAATCCATTCCTAATATCACATCCAATCCTTGGGATTCCGTAACTATTAGGTCCGAGGGGAAAACATAGTGTCCAATCCGTAGTGGCAATCGATCACACCATTTACTAGCCATGTACTCGCTCGGGTGAGGTTACTAGCATGGGTGACCTAAGGGCTTGGGTCGGTAACTTGTACTTATCCAAAATCCCTTGATATGTATGAATGCGATGCACCAAGATCGAAAAGAACAACTGCATAAATGACTTAACCAAAACTTACCGATTCTTGCATCGGGCTGATCTTCAACCTCCTCCACATCAATGTGGTTCACTTGTCCCCTGTTGAAAGGGTTGGGCTTCTTTCCGAGCTTCCATTGCCATTTCCATTCGCCTTACGGGACAGTCATTTGCATAGTGCCCGATCTTGCGGCACTTAAAGCAAGTAATGTGACTCAAGTCTACCTTGGATGGTGTAGACGGATTGGTGCGGTTCTGTCCGTTGCTTCCTCCATTCCGCTCCCATTCTTGGTGCCATTATGGTTATGCGAATTACCTCCTCCATGGGTATCTGAAACTGAATTCTGATTTAGGGGTATAACGAGGCTTGCTGGGATCCGAGTTATACTTCCCTTGTCCATACTTCCGCTATGCAGTTCTCAATTTGTCGCTGCTTTCCTTCGATCATGAGAGCTCGGTCTACTAACTCCTGGTAGTTGTTGAAACTTGCTACCATCAACGGCATGCTGAACTCATCATTCAGTCCTTCTAGAAACTTCTCCTGTTTAGCTGCATCTGTAGCAACGTCATCTGGGGCATAACGTGCTAATTTGCTAAAGTCATCCACGATCGCCAACATCCTTCCTCCTTGGCGAGGTTGCGAAACTCACGCTTCTTCATGGCCATGGCTCCTGCTGAAACATGGGCAAAGGAAAAGCTTGTCAAACTGGTCCCATGTGGCGGTGTCTCACGGGTAAGTGGTCTGTGAAATTCTCCCACCATCTTCTGCGGGTCCTTCAAGCTGATGTCTGCAAACTTCACTCTTTCACCATCATGCATCCTGCAGTGGTCAGCTCCTTCCTATCTTGCGGAGCCACCATCTGCTACAATCGGCTCGGTGCTACTGGAATACACCGGCGGGTTCAGTCTAAGGAAACGAGTCAGATGATCCGCAGGTGGTGGTGGTGGCGGTGGGTTGTTGTTGTTGTTGTTGTTGTTGTTGTTGTTGTTGTTCTGCACCAATGTTTGAATCAGGGTATTCTGCTGCTGGATCAATTGGGTGATCTCTGGCGGGAAAACGAATCCGGGGTCGCGTCTCGGAGGCATCTGATGGGTTTAGAAAAGGAGATAAATGTAGAATAGAATAAGGTCTAAGGGAATCACTACCCAAATGCACATGAGCAAAAACACACAAAATCACTCCATTCAATCAAACAAGGGCTTACAACGATCTAACTATCGCAAAAGTGCGTGTACTATAATGTTTACATGGAGGGAACACTACTAATATGTGGGGGACTTCTACTAATTTGAACCGGTGGAAGACTCCATGATGTCTGCTCCACTTCGTCTTCAAAGTCGGGTTCACTTGGATCCGAATCTGTGTCGTCGATGTTAATGTAGTCGCTTGGGTATTCGACATCTTGGTCTTCATTCCCGAGCGCCAACTTCTTCTTGAGTTCTTCGATCTCGTACTTAAGATCGTTATTGTGTCTTGCCGAGCTACGATCTCGTCCATGTAGTCCTTGCGCGTAGTCTTTAGTTCTTCTTCCAGTTCGATGATCCTTCCTTTGTCTTCTCGCAACTCCAACATGTCATTGCACATTTGGTTCTCTGGCGTCGAATGTGCTGATTTAACTCTGGATGAAAGCTGCAATGGATCTATCCTTCTTGGTGTTGACGACGTCCCGCTTGTCATCTCGGCGTCCGCAAATCTGGTAGATGGTATCCTTGAGATCTTCTTGATAAACTTCTCCAATGCGCCCCATGGTGATGTGAGCTGCCATGATCTTTCCCAGACTCCAAGTTGGTGCACTGAAAACACTATCTATAGACTTGGTGATTGGGGCGAATGTCCTTCCCGAACGTGAGCATGAATCTTCCAGCGCTCCTCTTCAGGCAGAGTGGCGTTGAAAGTCCCGGTGAAGCTTGGTAATCCAATGTTCGGTACTTAGTAACTTCCTTCAAGTGAAATCCAAAAGGTGTGCCTTCATCCGGTTGGGTGTACTTGATCTTCGCGTCTGTCATCCTAAAGAGAGTAGAAAAGATGAGGAGTTAGAAAATGGGAAGACAGTAGTGATCTATGGCTTTATCTTAGTGGTCGTGTCCTACATACCGGCGTGTGCTCGATACCATTCTCTGTGAGCGACCGGACCGAATGGATCAAGTCTCGTGCTCGGTGTCATCCCCGGATCAAGAATGCCGACACCACACAAGATTTCAAGGATTTATAGCAGAGTAGCAATCACACACTTATTACATCGTTGTCCACAAGGGAACTTATTACAATAATATGGCTTAAGGCCATCTAACAATAACAGCGGAAGGCTTGGAAGATAAGCGAGTCCATCAACTCCAACGGCATCACTGAGTATAGAACCACGACCTAACACCTTACTCGTCGTCTGAAAAGTCTGCAACGTGAAAAGTTGCAGCTCAAGACGGTCAGCACATGGAATATCTTGGCAATGTAACACATGAGAGCAATGAATGAATAAGCCTACACTACATGCATATATGGCTGGTGGTAAGGCTCTACGGTTACATTTGCATAAAGCTGATTTTTCCCTACATCAAAGGAATAGTTTTATTTAACTATCATGGTGGTTGTTAAACATTGAGAATGGTTGACAGCATCCTCAATCCCAATTAAAAGTACTCATCAAAACCCAATAACTTTTATTAGAAGTAACATGTTGAGATTCGCATGATATTCAATTACAGGATACTCAAATTGTCCATAACCGGGACACGGCTAATCATGATTAGTTTATACACTCTGCAGAGGTTTATGACTTTTCCCCACAAGACTCGATCGCCTCCGCTTGGTTCTCGTGACTACATGGTGTTTGAGAAACGGATGACCGAGACATAGTCTTTCGAAGCGCTAGCACCTTACATGTGGGTAGACCGTACCAACCTACATCCCCTACATCAGCTAGCCTACCCGTAAGAGTTCGTGACGACTTAGTCAACTACGCCAGAGCCCATAATTGGCTTGTGGCTGCACACGGAAGTTTCAGTTTGAATAATCTTATGATCCCTTAGAGCACAGGTGGCGGTCCAAGAAATACAGCAAGTCTCGATGGAAACCAGTGCCTCAATCCACCCAGATGTGTGTTTAGGTTGCCACCTTAGATAAACCATTAATTAACAATCTCACATCTGTCATGGATATTCACTCACCCAATCCACGTCTACTAGCATAGCATGGCATAAACAAGCAAACGTAGAAGCAACTCCCAAGGTTTCATAAGTAAAACAGGTAATAGGTACTACCTCAATCTACTTCCCAATCCCACAATTTAATTTGATCCTAAACATGCAAGTGTTTGAGGGTGTGATCTAATGCAATAAAACTGGGTAGTAGAAAAAGATATGATCAAAGTGTTACTTGCCTTGCTGATGATCCGCGAGACCTAGAGATTCGAAGTAACAAGCGGCGCACTCCGGGTGATCTAACGCAGACAAACAACAAGCATACAATAAGTACTCATCTAATGCACGGGGAAATCTCGAATAAAAGATCTAACCAGAAAGTTCAACTTAAGAACCCTGGTTGCAAAAGAATCGAATCAAAATAAACTCCGAAAGTCGAAACTCGAGAGAGAACGACTCGGTTTTGCAATCTGAAGCTAGGTCAAAATTTTACAGTAGCAAAACTCCGTGAAAGTAGGTTAGTCGGAACGGCGGTTTCGTTACGAAACTCCAGGCGCTTGAATCACCTGATTCCGATAAACGAGCGAGAAATAAAACAGTTTTGAAAATCGGATCTGAAATCGAATCAGAAAAATAACGGATTAAATCCGATTAAAGGAAAAACGACGAACGGTTTAAATAACGGACGTTCGTTAACAGAACGAATCCAACGAACGCGTCCATTGAAACGAACAGTTCGGTGAACGTTCGTTAAATAAGAAAACCGAAAAAAATAAAACCAATCTAGGGTTTTAAGAAAAAAAAACCGAACATCTAAAAAAACGGATCGGTCTTTTGAAAAAAAAACAGATCGGGGGGGTGGGGCGACGGTGGCTACCTCCGGCTCGCCGGGCGGGCTCCGGGCGGCGGGGTGGTCCGCGGGTCGGGGGGGCGGCGAGGGGCGGCGGGCTACCAGCGGCGCAGCGACGACGGCGGCGTTCGGTGGGCGGGCGGCTCGGCTTGGCGCGGTGAAGGCGGGCGGCGGATCGAGTGAGGAGAGGGGGGGCGGGTTATAAAGGGAGAGGGGCACGGGTGGCTTGGGAGGGGGCAGCGGGTCCGGGTCTGAGCCGGACTCGGGAGGCGTCTTGGCGTGGGCACCGCGGCGGGTGGTGGCGGTGAGGAGGAGAGAGGAGGTGGGCCGGGGGGCTGGGCCTGGGCCTGGGCTGGTGGCCGGGTGGGCCTCGGCCTGTAAGGCGCTAATTTTTTTTAAATAAAATTTAAACCAAATGAATTAAAAAAAATACCAAATGAACTCTAATTTAAATAAAACAAATTTTCCCCGACTCCTAAAAATGAGTCGAACAAAATGAACTTTAAAAACAGCAAACATGCATAAATTTTTAAAATGCTCATTTTTGCCTAAGCAAAATAAATCTTCCAAAACCAAATTTGATTTATTTATAAAATCTTCATTTTCCTAATTGTTGGGAAAGTCATATTATTCCCTCTCAAAATATTTTTATAGGAAAAACTTTATGAAGATAATTAAATAAATCCAATTGATCCTATTTTCAAAATTTGAGAAATCCCAAATATGAAAATAATGAAACTTCCAACTCTCTCCGAGGGTCCTTGAGTTGCGTGAAATTTCTAGGATCGGAAAAATGCGAGAAAAATATGATATGCATGATGACCTAATGTATAACATTCCAAATTGAAAATTTGGGATGTTACAGGTATAATGAGCAGGAGGAGTACAGTGCTGAACCTGCTGACCAAAGTTGCCACAAGGATCAATACCCCCATCCTCATGCGCCTGCTTCTACAGCTAGCTGCATGTGCTAGCTCTATCTCTCTGTTCCAGCTAGAGGCCTACGACAATGGGCCTAGAGCGGCAAAGAAAGGGACCTAGATGAATGAGAAAGAGTAGAATGAGAAATGGGTAGTACAGTATATTTTTGACATGGAATCTAGCACATGAGTAGGTTGATGTTTTGTGATGTCTGAGGCGGTGCAGTGCAGGGAGGCAGGCTACTCCATTTTCTGCGGCGCAGTGCAGAACCTACCGTCTACGATTCTGGTGGGAGGGTATAATGTCCTATTGGCGGTAGCATATTTTTCGCGTTACAGCGGCGTGACGCACAGTTGGTAGCATCGAAGACTTTGGCGGTAGCATGTTATTGAAGGAAATATGCCCTAGAGGCAATAATAAAGTTATTATTATTTCCTTATTTCATGATAAATGTTTATTATTCATGCTAGAATTGTATTAGCCGGAAACTTAGTACATGTGTGAATACATAGACAAAACAAAGTGTCCCTAGTATGCCTCTACTTGACTAGCTCGTTTAACAAAGATGGTCATGTTTCCTAACCATAGACATGTGTTGTCATTTGATGAACGGGATCACATCATTAGGAGAATGATGTGATGAACAAGACCCATTCTTTAGCTTAGCATTATGATCGTTACAGTTTCATTGCTACTGCTTTCTTCATGACTTATACATGTTCCTCAGACTATGAGATTATGCAACTCCTGAATACAAGAGGAACACCTTGTGTGCTATCAAACGTCACAACGTAACTGGGTGATTATAAATATGCTCTACAGGTGTCTCCGATGGTGTTTGTTGAGTTGGCATAAATCGAGATTACGATTTGTCACTCCGTGTATCGGAGAGGTATCTCTGGGCCCTCTCGGTAATGCACATCACTATAATCCTTGCAAGCATTGTGACTAATGAGTTAGTTGCGGGAAGATGCATTACAGAACGAGTAAAGAGACTTGTCGGTAACAAGATTGAACTAGGTATGAGGATACCGACGATCGAATCTCGGGCAAGTAACATACCGATGACAATAGGAACAACATATGTTGTTATGCAGTTTGACCGATAAAGATCTTCGTAGAATATGTAGGAGCCAATATGAGCATCCAGGTTCCTCTATTGGTTATTGACCGGAGATGTGTCTCGGTCATGTCTACATAGTTCTCGAACCCGTAGGGTCCGCACGCTTAACGTTCGATGACGATTTGTATTATGAGTTATGTGATTTGATGACCGAAGTTTGTTCGGAGTCCCGGATGAGATCGGGTACATGACGAGGAGTCTCGAAATGATCGAGAGGTAAAGATCGATATATTGGAAGGCTATATTCGGACATCGGAAAGGTTCCGAGTGATTCGGTATTTTTCGAGTCTGGGAGAGTTACGGAATTCGCCGGAGAAGTATTGGGCCTTATTGGGCCATACGGGAATAGAGGAGGCAGGCCAAGGGAAGGAGGCCCCCCATGGGTCCGGGTGGACTAGGGAAAGGCGGCGCCCCTTGCCCTTTCCTACTCCTTCTCTCTTTCCCTCTTTCTTCTCTCCTACTCTGGAAAGGAAAAGGGGGATCCTACTAGGACTTGGGAGTCCTAGTAGGACTCCCCACACTTGGCGCGCCCCCTCTAGGTCCGGCCTCCTCCTCCTCCCTCCTTTATATACGTGGGCAGGGTACACCCCAAAGGCACAACAGACAATCTCTTAGCCGTGTGGCGGTGCCCCCCTCCACAGTTACACACCTCGGTCATATCGTCGTAGTGCTTAGGCGAAGCCCTTTGCCGGTAACTTCATCATCACCGTCCCCGCACCATCGTGCTAACGGAGCTCTCCCTCGGCCTCAACTGGATCAAGAGTACGAGGGACGTCATCGAGCTGAACGTGTGCTGAACATGGAGGTGCCGTACGTTCGGTGCTAGGATCGATCGGATCGTGAAGACGCATGACTACATCAACCGCATTGTCATAACGCTTCCGCTTACGGTCTACGAGGGTACGTGGACTACACTCTCCCCTCTCGTTGCTATGCATCACCATGATCTTGCGTGTGCGTAGGAAATTTTTGAAATTACTGCGTTCCCCAACAGTGGCATCAGAGCCAGGTCTATGCGTAGATGTTATATGCATGAGTAGAACACAAAGAGTTGTGGGCGATAATAGTCATACTGCTTACCAGCATGTCATACTTTGATTCAGCGGTATTGTTGGATGAAGCAGCCCAGACCGACATTACATGACCGCGTTCATGAGACTGGTTCTACCGCCGTGCTTCGCACACAGGTGGCTAGTGGGTGTCTGTTTCTTCCACTTTAGTTGAATCGAGTGTGACTACGCCCGGTCCTTGTTGAGGGTTAAAACAGCACACTTGACAAAAAATCATTGTGGTTTTGATGCGTAGGTAAGAACAATTCTTGCTAAGCCCGTAGCAGCAACGTAAAACTTGCAACAACAAAGTAGATGACGTCTAACTTGTTTTTGCAGGGCATGTTGTGATGTGATATGGTCAAGACGTGATGATATATAAATTGTTGTATGTGATGATCATGTTTTGTTAAAGTTATTGGCAACTGGCAGGAGCCTTATGGTTGTCTCTTTATTGCATAAGATGCAAGCGCCATATAATTGCTTTACTTTATCGCTATGCGATAGCAATAGTTGCAAAAGCATTAGTTGGCGAGATGACCATGTGACGACACGTTGATAGAGATCAAGATGATGGAGATCATGGTATCATGCCGGTGACGACGGAGATCATGACAGTACTTTGGAGATGGATATCAAAGGCACAAGATGATGATGGCCATATCATGTCACATATTTTGATTGCATGTGATGTTTATCTTTTATACATCTTATTTTGCTTAGTACGTCGGTAGCATTATAAGATGATCCCTCACTAAATTTCAAGGTATAAGTGTTCTCCCTGAGTATGCTGTGTTGCGACAGTTCTTCATGCTGTGACACCACGTGATGATCGGGTGTGATAAGCTCTATGTTCACATACAACGGGTGCAAGCTAGCTTTGCACACGCAGAATACTCAGGTTAAACTTGACGGGCCTAGCATATGCAGATATGGCCTCGAAACACCTGAGACCGAAAGGTCGAGTGTGAATCATATAGTAGATATGATCAACATAGTGATGTTCACCATTGAAAACTACTCCATCTCACGTGATGATCGGACATGGTTTAGTTGATATGGATCACGTAATCATTTAGATGACTAGAGGGATGTCTATGTAAGTGGGAGTTCTTAAGTAATATGATTAATTCAACTTAAATTTATCATGAACTTAGTCCTAATAGTATTTGCATATCTATGTTGTAGATCAATAGCTCGCAAATAGCTTCCCCGTTTTATTTATGATATGTTCCTAGGGAAAACTAAGTTGAAAGATGATAGTAGCAATGATGCGAACTTGGTCCGTGATCTGAGGATTATCCTCATTGCTGCACAGAAGAATTATGTCCTTGATGCACCGCTAGATGACAAACCTATTGCAGGAGCAGATACAGACGTTATGAACATTTGACAAAGCTCGGTATGATGACTACTTGATAGTTTAGTGCACCATGCTTTACGTCTTAGAACCGGGACTTCAAAAATGTTTTGAACGCCATGGAGCATATAAGATGTTCCAAGAGTTGAAATTGGTATTTAATACTCATGCCCGTGTCGAGAGGTATGAGACCTCTGACAGTACTTTGCCTACAAAATGGAGGAGAATGGCACAACCAGTGAGCATGTGCTCAGATTGTCTGGGTACTACAATTGCTTGAATCAAGTGAGAGTTAATCTTCCAGATAAGATAGTAATTGACAAAGTTCTCTAGTCACTATCACCAAGTTACTAGAACTTCGTGATGAACTATAATATGCAAGGGATGACAAAAGTAATTCCAGAGCTCTTCGCGATGTTGAAATTGGCGAAGGTAGAAATCAAGAAAGAGCATCAAGTGTTGATGGTTTACAAGACCACTAGTTTCAAGAAAAAGGGCAAAAGAATAGAAAAGGAACTTCAAGAAGAATGACAAACAAGTTTTCACTCCCGTGAAGAAACCGAAAACTAGTCTCAAGCCTGAAACTGAGTGCTTCTACTGCAAAGGAAATGGTCACCGGAAGTGGAACTTCCCCTAGATACTTGGCGGATAAGAAGGATGGCAAAATGAACAAAGGTATATTTGATATACATGTTATTGATGTGTAATTTACTAGTGTTTATAGCAACCCCTCGGTATTTGATACTAGTTCAGTTGCTAAGAGTGGTAACTCGAAACGGGAGTTGCAAAATGAACAATGACTAGTTAAGGGTGAAGTGACGATGTGTGTTGGAAGTGGTTCCAAGATTGATATGATCATCATCGCACACTCCCTATACTTTCGGGATTAGTGTTGAACCTAAATAAATGTTATTTGGTGTTTGCGTTGAGCATGAATATGATTTGATCATGTTTTATTCATTTAAAGTCAGAGGATAATTGTTGTTTTGTTTACATGAATAAAACCTTCGATGGTCATACACCCAATAAAAATAGTTTATTGGAACTCGATCGTAGTGATACACATATTCATAATATTGAAGCCAAAAGATGCAAAGTTAATAATGATAGTGCAACTTATTTGTGGCACTGCCGTTTAGGTCATATTGGTGTAAAGCGCATGAAGAAACTCTATGCGGATGGACTTTTGGAATCACTTGATTATGAATCATTTGATGCTTGCGAACCATGCTTCATGGGCAAGATGACTAAGACTCTGTTCTCCGGAACAATGGAGCGAGCAACAGACTTGTTGGAAATAACACATACTGATGTATGTGGTCCGATGAGTGTTGAGGCTCGCGGCAGGTATCGTTATTTTCTGACCTTCACAGATGATTTGAGCAGATATGTGTATATCTACTTAATGAAACACAAGTCTGAAACACTTGAAAAGTTAAAAGATTCTCAGAGTGAAGTAGAGAATCATCATACCAAGAAAATAAAGTTTCTATGATCTAATTGTAGAGGCAAATATTTGAGTTACGAACTTGACCTTCAATTAAAACAATGTGGAATAGTTTCACAAACTCATGCCACTTGGAACGCCACAGCATAATGGTGTGTCCGAATGTCATAACCGTACTTTATTGGATATAGTGCAATCTATGATGTCTCTTACCGATTTACCACTATCGTTTTGGGGTTATGCATTAGAGACAGCTCCATTCACATTAAATAGGGCACCATCTAAATCCATTGAGACCAAGCTTTTAAATCTAGGCCGATACAACCGATATATAGGCCGATATATCACTTTTTGGGCTCTACCGATATAAACATAGCATATCATTTTGGAAATATCATTTTCGAACATATAATCCGATATGGACCGAAATATCGACCGATATGGCTGATATCTAGCCCGATATGTCCACCGATATAGAATGATATGTAGATGACAACAATTCTTTATTAGAAAGCAGTGAAATATGATTATTCATTTATAACTTCATTATATATTATCAAAGTCATGCACAATGTTCCGTACAAATGCATATATATCGTATTGTTTTTAATCATAGAGTAAGGATTTTGTGAATCTTTCCTTAATAATTTCTTAACCAACAAATTAATAAACTAGGAACCAAAAAGCGTTATGTTAAAGCATTGGCGTCATACTTTGTTTACTAAAAATAAAAAAATTTGAACAAGAATAATGAAAAAAAACTAGACATATTTTCTCTAATATATCTACATTCGTCCGATATATCACCTGATAACCGACATCCGATATGTCAAAGCGAAACCGATATGAACCCGATATCCGATATTTTGAAGCTTGGTTGAGACGACACCTTATGAACTGTGGTTTGGCAAGAACCCCAAGTTGTTGTTTTCTTAAAGTTTGAGGTTGCGATGCTTATGTGAAAAAGCTTCAACCTGATAAGCTCGAACCCAAATCGGAGAAATGTGTCTTCATAGGATACCCAAAAGCGACTGTTGGGTACACCTTCTATCACAAATCCGAAGGCAAGATCTTTGTTGCTAAGAATGGATCCTTTCTGGAGAAGGAGTTTCTCTCGAAATAAGTGAGTGGGAGGAAGGTAGAACTTGATGAGGTAATTGTACCTTCTCCCGAATTGGAAAGTATTTCTTCACTGAAATCAGTTCAAGTAATGCTTACACCAATTAGAGAGGAAGTTAATGATGATGATCATGAAGCTTCGGATCAAGTTACTACCGAACCTCGTAGGTCAACTAGAGTACGTTCAGCACCAGAGTGGTAAGGTAATCCTATTCTGGAGTTCATGTTACTTGACCATGACGAACCTACGAACTATGAGGAAGCGATGATCAGTGATAATCCCCAAGTGCAGGGAATCATCATAGCAATTTCCAAAGGTGGAAATGATAAGTATGAAGTGTCGAACCCATAAGGAGCTAAAGGTAAGATCAATATTCTCTCAAGCCCTATCTGCCACTGATACGACTCTACGTGCACCGAACGTTTGCTTCCAACTAGAAACGAGAAATAAAACTACGTTGTGGGTATGAAGAGGATAATTTTGCATGGTATCGGAGAGCTAAAACATAAAAGTAGGTGTTGTTATCATAAAGTTAGAATATATTACTAAATAATATAAAAAGCGAGTGTGGAATAATGATGGATCGGTGTGCGGAATTGTCCTAGGCAACCGTTGACAAGACCGGTGATCACTATTGCAGTTTCATATGAGGGAGAGGCATAAGCTAACATACTTTCTACTTGTATCATATGAACTTATGATTGGAACTCTAGCAAGCATCCGCAACTACTAAAGATCATTAAGGTAAAGCCCAACCATAGCATTAAAGCATCAAGTCCTCTTTATTCCCATACGCAACAATCCCTCTTACTCGGGTTTGTGTTTCAGTCACTCACCAACCCACTATAAGTGAATCATGAACGTATTGCAACACCCTACAGCGGTAATCCCTCACGCTTGCGCGACACGGAGGGCACCATAGGACATCACCAAAGTAAAACATACAACTCATACCAATCTAGATCATCAATCAACCCAAAGACAAAAGATATCTACTCAAAACATCATAGGATGGCAACACATCATTGGATCATGATATGTGGCATAAAGCACCAGGTTCAAGTAGGGTTTACAGCGGGGTGTGGGAGAGTGGACCGCATAAAAGAGGTGATGATGGTGATGATGTTGGTGATGTTGATGAAAGCGATCACCATGGCGATGATTCCCCTCCTGATGGCACTCCCGCGCCACCGGAAGAGAGGAGGAGAGGTTCTCCCCCTTGTGCTTCCTCCTCCATGGCCTCCACCGTCTGGTCCTTGGCCTTCATGGTGATGATGGCCCCTCCGAGATACTCTTCCATGGCCACCGGTGATGATGGCCCCCTCCGGAAGGGTGCCGGGGAGGGCCTAGATTGACTTCTCGTGGCTAAAGAGGCTTGCGGCGGCGGAACTTTCGATCTAGGTTTCTTTCTGGAAGTTTGGGTATATATAGAAGAGTTTTGCGTTGATTTCCGTCGAGAGGTCTCGGGTTGTCCACGTGGGGGGCACACCCCACCATCGTGGGCAGCCGGGCCTCTTCGCCGACCACGGTACTCGTGGGCTTCTTCGGTCCAAAATGATCTCCGTCAAGTGGCACGTCAATTGGACTCGTTTAGTTTTCCTTTTCTGCGATACTCTAAAACAAGGAGAAAAAATGTAAATCGCACTGGGCTCTAGGTTAATAGGTTAGTCCCAAAATCATATAAAATATCATATAAATGCATATAAAACATCCTAGAAGGATAGTATAATAGCATTAATACTTCATAAATTATAGATACGTTGGAGACGTATCAGCATCCCCAAGCTTAATTCCTGCTCGTCCTCGAGTAGGTAAATGATAAAAGAAATAATTTATGAAGTGTGAATGCTAGTAAGTGCTTAAGTTTGATCAATGATAATTCCAATCACTTTTTCTAGCATCATTATTTGTCATAACAATAGCTCATCTCATAAAACTTTTCATGAACAAGTAACAAGCAAATCACATGTTAAAGTATAGATCATAAACTTTCTTGAAAACTAACAAACAATATTCTCAGTCATCAAACAATTGCAATTCATCTTATTTTCAGGAAGAGTCTATGTCAGAGCTTTGATTTAGCAAACTCCACATACTCAACTATCGTTTAGTCTTTCACAATTGCTAACACTCACGCAATACTTGTGGTTATGGAGTTTTAATCGGACACACAGAAACATAGGGGCTTATAGTTTCGCCTCCCAACCTTTTACCTCAAGGGTAATGTCAACAATAATAGCTCATGCTAACTTACATCCAATTTTATATATATATATATATATATATATATATATATATATATATATATATCAGATCTTTCCAACACCACGTGCTTGCCAAAGGATAAAATGTAAAAAGGAAAGGTGAAGATCACCATGACTCTTGCATAAGGTAGAAGATAATAATAAAAGATAGGCCCTTCGCAGAGGGAAGCAGAGGTTGCCATGCGCTTTCAGGTTGGATGCACAAAATCTTAATGCGAAAGAACGCCACTTTATATTGCCCCTTGTGATATGAACCTTTATTATGCAGTCTGTCACTTTTATTTCTTCCACATCACAAGATCGTATAAAGCTTATTTCCTCCACACCAATCAATCATACATATTTAGAGAGAAATTTTTATTGCTTGCACCGATGACAACTTACTTGAAGGATCTTTTTTTGACTCTGAACAGTAGGGGAAAACCCCACTGCAATTTTTAAATTAAAAGAACAGAGAACAGGTAGCACTGTACAAAAGTAGCACTGTACAAAGGAAGAAAAAACTAAGCTAGCTAAAAAAGAAGAAAAAGAGGTCTTGACGTGAGCCCTTAAAAGGAGGACTAAAACTACAAAGATACAGGAACAAAGAAGAGCTATCCTCAAGAGGAAAGTAAAGTTTCCAGCCAAGAGTTGAAATCATTGGCATACTTATTCTTAATTCTGTGGGACAGGAGCTTCATTTCCTCAAAATAAATGTGCTTCGATCTTTGAAACGAAGGTTGAATGTTCTCAAAAATCTTGTTGTTTCTGACAATCCAAATAGCCCAAGAACCCATAATGATAATTTCCATGAAGAAGGGTACTCTCAACTTATTCTTTAAATCTTGGAAAGCTTCAAGAACAGACAGATTTGGAGATCTTTGTGGACATATGAAATCCCAACAATTCCTAGAAAATTGACATCCCCAAAACAAATGATGTAGTGTCTCTTCTTGCTGGCAGTTCAACACAGCACAGTTGTATTCCTCCAAAACAAAAGTTTTCCTTCTCAGTAAGTTTCTTGTATTCAGTCTATCATGTAGAAGCATCCAGAAGAACATTTTGTGCTTAGGTTGACATGAAGATTGCCAAATCCAAGAAAAATGAGGTGGAACTTGTTTGACTCCAATGATCACATTGTAAGCTTTTGAGGCAGTGAAGGCACTGCTTCCCCAAATATAACTCCTAGTGTCAGTCATACCTTGAAATTCTGATTGTCTTAGCATATGACATTTGTCCTCTAGTTGAAGAACTGTTGATGTAATTGAATGGATAGAGGTAAGTGGAACAAATCTTCAAGGCATTCTGTGTTGATCACTTGTTGCACTGTCATAGTGTGGTTTTGCACAAAGGAGAACAGGTGAGGATATTCTTGCTGTAATACCACATTACTCCACAAATCAGTCCAAAAAAGGGCAGTTCTTCCATCTCCTAGGTGGCATCTTGCCATGGCTTTGTATTGATCAGTTAGTTGCAGAATAGATTTCCACCAGAAAGACCCCGCCAAATCTTGACCTGGTAGTTTATTGTCATGGTAATGTGTTTCCCAAATGAGGTTGGCCCAAGGAATATCATGCTTGTTGTAGAATTTATGCAGATTTTTCATTAGCAAAGCTTTATTCTGGGCAAAAATGTCCATAATTCCCAAACCTCCTTGGTTCTTTGGTCTGCAAACTGTAGTCCAAGCTACAGAAGCAGGCCTATGATCTTCCATGTCAGAACCTCTCCATAGACAATGTCTCGGGTATTTGATCACTTGATGTTTGATTGTTACTGGGACATCAAAACAAGCCATGAAAAAGATTGGTAGAGAAGCCAGCACAGACTTTACCAGTAATACTCTTCTAGCACTTGTCATGAAAGTGGCCAAACCTGCTAGTCTTTTTGCAATTCTTTGAACCATTGGCATACACTGCTCTACACTGGGCTTAGACAAACCTAAAGGAAGGCCCAAATATGTGAAAGGGAAAGCTCCTCTTTGGCAGTTTAATGTATTGGTAAAAATCTCCACCCTTTCCTCATTGATGTTAATTGGAACCATGATAGATTTCTGGTAGTTCACCTTAAGCCCAGTGGTTGTGGCAAAGGTATTCAGGAGAGCTTTAAGGAAAAAGAGTTCTCTGGCATCAGCTTTCATAACCAACAAAGTATCATCAGCATATTGAACTATTGGAAAATCAGGACAAGAATTTATTTGTAGAGGAGCAGTAATAAGCCCAAGATCCCTTGCTTTATTTAAGATGGATTGGAGTAAATCTGCAGCTAGGACAAACAAGAGTGGTGACAGAGGGTCTCCTTGCCTGACTCCCCTCCTGCAGTAAAATTTCTTGCCAGGAACTCCATTTAACATGACAACAGAAGAAGCGGAGTTAAACAGCATTTGTATCCAAGAGATCCATCTCTCACCAAATCCTTTTGCTCTCAAATTATGGCTTGGTGTTCAATAGTATCAAATGCCTTTTCAAAATCCAACTTGAGCACCCGTAGCTCCTTCTTTGACTTGTAACATTGATGCAAATACTCATAGGACCATCCTAGACAATCTTGTATGACCCTGTCTTTTAAAAACCCATACTGGTTAATGTGAATCAGCTGCAGTATAACTTTTTGTAGTCTGTTGGCCAGCAACTTTGTGATAATCTTGAACACACCATTAAGTAGAGAAATAGGTCTGAAGTCATTGGGAGTCATAGGCACCTCTTTCTTTGGAACCAAAGTGATGAAAGATGTGTTAATGCTTTCAAGAGAAATATTACCAGCATGAGAAGCATGGATGAGATTCTTAACATCTTGCCCTATGATATCCCAACAAGACTTAATGAATTCATTATTGAAGCCATCTGGGCCAGGAGACTTGTCATGTGGCAACTCTTTCACAATCTGATTGATCTCCTCATCAGAGAAAGGCTTTTCTAAATCTTGGAAAATCTCAGGATTGTTTTGCTGACTCAATAAGTTGTGAAGATCAAAATGCATGGTGTGCCCCTCTGATTTACCCAACGTCCTTTTAAAGGTTTCCCAAATAATTCCAGCTTTACCAGCATGGTCTGAGATTTCTACATTGTCTTCATTTCTTAGAATTGCAATTTTATTATGTCTAAAGTTGATTGAGGCTTTTGTGTGGAAGAACTTTGTGTTCTCATCTCCAAACTTAACTCCCTTAATCTTTCCTCTCTGTTTCCAGTAAATCTTTTGATTGTTGAGAATGGTCAATAAGTGTTCCTTCAACATGTTTCTGCAATTCCACTCAAATGTGCTGAGCATTCTGAATTCCTCAAAGAAGTCAAGCAGATAAATGCATTCATTAATTTCAGCAATTTGTTTTCTCATACAAGGCAGATCCTTGATCCAGAGCTTGATGCTTCTTCTGAGGTGCTTCAACTTTGCATTTATGATTTTTGCAGGTTCAGTAAACCCCACAGGAATGTCCCAAGCATTTTTAACAATATCCTTGAAAGCAGAATGTTTCAGCCAGTAGTTTTCAAACCTGAATACTTTTGATCTTGGGATTGTTGTCCCCACTTTGATCATACAGGGAAGATGGTCAGAGATTGGCCTAGCGAGTGGCAGGGCAGTAGTGTTAGGATAGGAAGTCATCCAAGTAGCAGAAGTGAAGAACCAGTCCAAATTTTCTAGTAAAGGATTCTCTTGCATATTACTCCAACTATACTGTCTGCCTTTTAATGGAAGTTCAACTAGACCCAAATTGAGGATAGCTTCATTAAAGAGAAGCATTTGATTGATGTCACCCCCAGGTTTATTTCTGTCAGAAGGAGATCTGATGAAATTAAAATCACCCATAATAATCCAGTCCTCTTTAGGAGGCATTTCAATATTACTAAACCAGTTGAGGAATTCCACTTTATCAACTTGTTCACAGGGTCCATAAATGTTTGTTAAGATCCGAGTTTGGGCAGAACTGTTACAAGTGAACTTAACAGATAAAGAGAATCTTTTAGAAAACATTAGTTCCCCTTTGAAAAGACCATCATTCCAAGCAATGAGAATCCCTCCAGAAGCTCCAATTCATGGAAGAAATTCAAATTTATTAAATCTCCTAGGACAAAACTTATTGATGTAAGGCAGATCAAAATTTTCTCTCTTTTTTTCTTGTAAACAAAGGATACCAGCAGCACTCTCTTCAATTTTTTGCTTAATAGCCATCCATTTATTATCTGAGTTGATACCCCTGATTTTCCAATTTAAAATACTCCAAGATCTGTTGTTATTCATGATTGAAAATTGTTGGTTTTTGAGCAGCACTCAAGGTCCAGCCCTTGAGACAAAGAATTAAATGAGAGCAAGAACTACTGATAGCAAGCCCCCTGACTAGAAATTGTGTAGTTGTCCACCAAGTGAGGCCCTCACATGCAGACAACAAAACATACATGAGCCAATCCACAAAACCAGAAGACCAGACCTTAACACATATCAAAAGCATGGCAGGCAGAACAAGGTCCTCAAAGTAGCAAGGAGCATTAAGTAACATCGTAATCCAACAGTGACAGACATCCAAAATAAGAGTGTTACAATCCCAAAGCATCAAAGTCTGACAGCCCAGACAAGTAACAGGAACAGAGCAAAAGATGCAGCCACCACAGGTCCACTCCTAGGGCTATAAAAACTAATCATTAAGAACTATCTCCTTTGTTGTCCTCCTTGGCCTTGGAGACCTTGGCCAACTCTTCCTTTTCCATCTCTTTGTTCTTTGGCCTTTTGGCCAGTTTCTCTTGGAGCTCCTCATCAGCAACCTTGCAAAAAGATTTGGTGAGGTTCTTAACAATCTTATTCTGAATGAATCGGGGAGCAACATTGCATGGTAAACAATCCTTGCTAGCACATGAATTTCGTTTGAACCCCTTATTCTCCTCCCTAATTCTATCACTTCTTATTACCTGGGTTTCCACTAAGGGCCCCTTTCCTCTTCTTTTCCTGGAGATGGCCTCACCAGCAGGTAGAAGAATTATGTTATTTGGAGAGATTCTCCTGAGAGGACTGCTTGCTTCAGAGGAAGAATGAGCTGCTGGGCTAACTCCATCATCCTCTTTATCTTGATTAGCAGAAATAAGTTGCTGGCAGACAGGGGCCTGGTTAACAGCACAAGTATCAGGAATTATGAATGTCATAGTGTCTTCCTCATTACAATTAGCAGTCAAAGTGTGCCATAAAGAAGACTTTAGCAGTTTCATAGCCCAGTCAAACCTATCAGGTGTAAGTAGCAGGTTCAGAATGAAATTGAACCAACTTACAGGGATTTCTGCTGTAGTAGAATTATGGCCTTCTTGAGAAGCTGGAGCAAAATGCTTAACCCACAGATTTAAACCTTCTTCAGAAATTAAGTGATCTCCATTAATAACTGAGAGAGCATGATCTTGCACTAAGTTGCGGTAATCAAAGGAAGTACAAGAGTGAACCTGCTGATTATTACCTTTGGATGTACCGGTAATGACAATATTGTCTTGGTACACATCAGAATCATGGACTTGTTCCTGAGCAGCAAACAAAGTATCCTTCAGAGTAGGGCCAGCCTGACTGTTTGACAAATTTTCTGTAACTGGTTCTGAAGCAGCAAGACCTGTAGTTGCCTTTGTGGTCTCCTGCTGAACTGAAACAGGAGGGTCAGATTGTAGCAAAGAGACAGGCAGAGGTAGGTGGTCAGCATCTTGAGCATTCTGAGCAGCCTCCTCATGATTGGGCTGAGAAACCACAGCTTGTACAAGTGGAACAGCAGCCACAGGAATCTCCATCGGAATCAAGGCCTATATTGGTTCATTCAACTGCTGAAAATCATTCTCCTGAGCAACAGCATGAACTGGAACAACAACTTCAGGCTGCTCCTCCAAGTCAGGTGGGTAGGCTTGCAGCAAATTCTGCAGTCCAACACCCAGTGGGAGACCCTGATCTCCAACAGCCACCTGATTAACTTCCTCATTATGGTTAGCCCCTCCCAATACATTGTGTGACAGGATCCCGTCTGACAGAGATACAGTAGTAGTTATGCTGCTATTGGGAACTGCCTCATTCTCATCCACCATAACTTCTTCTTGTTGCACATTCAAAGGCACTTGCAAGGGTTGAGGGAAAGCCCAATGCCCCTGCTCCTCCCAATCATCCCACTCTTCCTCATTCTCTTGCACGTTATTGACCTGTGCATGATGAAAACCAGGACAATCATTTGCATTAAGGGGAACTGGGTGTGGATCAATTCCAGGAGGTGGAACAGGGTCTTCATCAGGTGGGCCTCCTCCCAACAATTCCTCCATGAGCACTTCAATTGAACTAGTTAGAGATTCACCCTCAAACATCTCACCCTCAGTCCATCTTAAACTTTTTGGAATTTCAAGCAAGTCTGTAACTCTAGCTTAACCAGAACCTTCCCTTTCAGAGCATCCTCTTTCTCCCAACTAATAATCTTCACAAATCTCGCAATTGCTGCAGCAACATCTTCAGTGTTGCAGTTATCAAAAGGAATACCCACTATCAACAACCAACAAACTCTATTGAAGTTGACTCTCCTCCAGTTGCGGCCCTCATTGTGTCTAGTGAAGGAGATAAACACATCCCAAAAGCATGCGGGCTATCCCTAACCAGCATATCTCTGTCCCGCACATGCCAGAACTGAACATAAGCTTCCCCGAACGGGCATGGCTGGATGTCTCTGACCCCCACTTGAGCCACAGGATCGTGCTGCAGGAAATCCTCAAGGACCTCTCTAACATTAGGAAAAAGTACCTCATCTGGCAGCGGCTGGATAGTAGCAATGGCCCAGTCCTCATGACGGCGAGCTCGACGTGGAAGCACCACCCGAGAAACCCCCGTCCGGCCTTCGATGTGCTGAATCTGAAATCCGTGTGGAACGAAAGGCTGCGGGTCTATGGGGATGTTTGCCATTGGAGAAGCAGAGCACTGGCGGAGCTCACTGCGTGGTGGGGAGGTGTCAGAGGTAGGTGGCGAAGAAGTCGACGGAGCGGCACAAAAGAAGAGAGCAGAGGAATGCGAGGAGTCCGGCACTGGTCTCGGTTGGAAATTAGAGAAATATCCCGTGACCAGCTCTTTGAATGATGTGGCTTGCCTGAATTGGATAACGGGCCCGTCTTGGGTAAACCAAGACTCCACTTCTCCTGGGGCCCAAGCAACAGCTGGTGGGCTTGGAAAAGGATCAAAACGAATGAAAGGCCATAGCCCATGGCACTTTGTGCGGGTACAAAACCTGGCAATATGGCCAACATCGCCACACGCAAAACACGTATGTGGATCATAAATGCGCTCATGCACATTATTGACCGGTCCATGCAGCGTGGAATCTGGGTCATTAGCGTATGCCGTAATACCTTGAGTAATTTGTAGCCTGCTAGAATCACGCTCTCCTTGAATGCTGCCTGAGAGACGTTGGAAAACTGAACCTGTGTCTCGCCCTGGTGATCTGCTTCGGCGATCGCCGGAGGAATCAGCTACCGGTCTTCTATTACGGCCAACCAGAGTCCATTCTGCATCCTCCTCTTTGTAAAATAATTGCTCTTCTCTAATCCAATGCGGTCCACCATTACCCCAAAGGCTGAAAACCATCTCAAAATCTTTTTCAGACACTCTACCACCATTGTAAATTTGGAAACCAACCGACTTAGAGGCAACTGAGAACTTGTATGATCTATCTTTGAGATGACAAACTCGAAAACCTTGTGTGTAACCTCCAAAAGTGGCATGGAGAGCCACACTAACCGTGAAAGAAGCTCGGCTAAAGGAAACCACCAACATAAATTCTTTTTGTCGAAAGCCTGGTGAGAACACCACCGGATGACCAAACTTAGAACGAACACTTGCCTGGAAATCCTTGCCACGGTTGAAGTTGAGGTTGATTGGCGACATGTTCCATGACCAGGCCACGCCCGAAGCAACCGAGGGACGAGAGAGAAGGTGGTGGACGCCGGCGCCGGAGTTGCCACCGACGTGGGGGGTGGACGCCGGCTCCGGAGTGGACACCGGCGAGGGGAGGGTGGCCGCCGGGGCCGGAGTGGCCACCGGCGCGGAGCACTCCTAGTCGCATCTCCTAGTCGCCTCTCCTAGTTGCCTCGGCTTTTTCCTTTTCCACCTTCCCTTGGTTGTCGCCTTGCTGTCTCCTAGTCTTACTTGAAGGATCTTACTCAATCCATAGGTAGATATGGCGGACTCTCATGGCAAAACTGGTTTAAGGGTTTTGGGAAGCTCAAGTAGTATCTCTACTTGGTGCAAAGAATTTGGCTAGCATGAGGGGGAAAGGCAAGCTCAACATGTTAGATGATCCATGACAATATACTTTATTTCGGATATAAGAAAACATAACCCATTACATTGTCTTCCTTGTCTAACATCAACTCTTTAGAATGTCATATTTTAATGAGTGCTCCCAATCATAAAAGATGTCCAAGATAGTATATTTATATGTGAAACCTCTCTTCCTTCAATATTCTTTCATGAATTGTTCAAGTGACCAATTCTACGTTTGCTAACTTTCAATAAGTTTACTACCTATATTTACTATGTGTGAAGTCATTACTCCCCATGTTATAAGCATATGAAACATATATAAATTCAGGTTTATGACATTCAATTTATTCAACCATTTACTCATAGGATATATGTGAAGCACATGAGTAAATGACAAACTACTCCAAAAGATATGAGTGAAGAACACTGAGTAGTCAAATAATTAACTAGCCATGGGAGGATTCTTTTCATTCAATATTTCAGATCCAATGATTTTATTCAAACAGCAAGTAAAATTGAAAATACGCTCCAAGCAAAACACATATCATGTGACGAATAAAAATATAGCTCCGAGTAAGGTATACCGATAGTTTTGAAGACGAAAGAGGGGATGCCTTCCGGGGCATCCCCAAGCTTAGGCGCTTGAGTCTTCCTTGAATATTGCCTTGGGGTGCCTTGGGCATCCCCAAGCTTAGGGTATTTCCACTCCTTATTCTCCTCATATCGATATCTCACCCAAAACTTGAAAACTTCAATCACACAAAACTTAACCAAACTTCGTGAGATAGGTTAGTATCATAAAGAGCAAACCGTTCACTTTGGTACTGTAAAAGACAAGGTTCATAATTGTTCTCACACAATGCCTACTGTACCATATCATTTCTACAATTTATATTGAGGAATATAAGTCATAGAAATTAGAAAACAAGCAAACTATGCAATGAAAACAGAATCTGTCAGAAACAGAATAGTCTGTAATGATCTGAACGATAACCGTACTTATGCTACTCCAAAAATTATGAAATAAATTGGTGGACGTGAGGAATTTGTCTATTAATATTCTGCAAAAATAATCAACTCAAAAGCACTCTTTTGTAAAAAAAATGACATCTATTCTCGTGAGCACAAAGTTTCTGTTTTTTACAGCAAGATCGCATTAACTTTTACCCAAGTCTTCCCAAAGGTCTTACTTGGCACTTTATTGAAACAAAAGCTATAAAACATGATTACTACAGTAGATTAATCATGTATACATACAAAAACAGTAAGGGTACCCAACAAGCGCTTTTCTTTAATGCCTTTTAGCTAGGCATGATGATTTCAATGATGCTCACATAATAGACAAGAATTAAAACACAAAGAGAGCATCTTGAAGAATATGACTGGCACATTTAAATCTAACCCACTTCCTATGCCTAGGGATTTTTTGAGCACACAATTTATGGGAACAAGAATCAACTAGCATAGGAAGGCAAAACAAGTATAACTTCAAAACTTTAAGCACTTAGAGAGGAAACTGGATATTATTGCAACTCCTACAAGCATGTATTCCTCCCTCATAATAATTTTCAGTAGCATCATGGATAGAAACTTTGTTCTCATACTCAATTGGAACCTCTTCCAAAATAGTGGAATCATTACTAGCTAAAGTTGACACTCTTCCAAATCCACTTTCATAAATATCACACTAAGATTCAACACCTCCAAAATAGTGGGATCACTAATTCCTAAAGTTGACAGTCTTCCAAACCCACTTTAAATGATAGTATTATTCATACTCCAAAAGATATAAGTGAAGTTCATGGAGCATTCTACAATTAACATAGACTAACCGATATCCAAGCTCAAAATATATAAGTGAAGCACATGAAGCATTCTATAAAACCATACTCAAAAGATTTAAGTGAAGCACAAAGAGTAATTCTATAAGGTCATACTTAAAAGATTTAAGTGAAGCACTGATACGTCTCCAACGTATCTATAATTTTTTATTGTTCCATGCTATTATATTATATGTTTTGGATGTTTATGGGCTTTATTAAACACTTCTATATTACTTTTGGGACTAACCTATTGACCCAGAGCCCAGTGCCAGCTTCTGTTTTTTTTTCTTGTTTCAGTATTTCAAAGAAAAGGAATATCAAACGTAGTCGAAACGTAATGAAACCTTCTGGAGAAGTTATTTTTAGAAGGAAAGCAACCCGGGAGACTTGGAGTCCACGTCAAGAAAGAAACGAGGAAGCCACGAGGTAGGGGGCTCGCCCACCCCCCTAGGGCGCGCCCTCCACCCTCGTGGGCCCCTCGTGGCTCCCCTGACGTATTTCTTCCGCCTATATATATCCATATACCCTAAAAACTTCGGGGAACAGAATAGATTAGGAGTTCCGCCGCCGCAAGCCTCTGTAGCCACCAAAACCCAATCGGGACCTGTTCCAAAGACCCTCTTGGGGGATCCTCACCGTGGCCATCTTCATCATCCGGCACTCTCCATGACGAGGAGGAGTAGTTCACCCTCGGGGCTGAGGGTATGTACCAGTAGCTATGTGTTTGATCTCTCTCTCTCTCTCTCTCGTGTTCTTGATTTGGCACGATCTTGATGTATCGCGAGCTTTGCTATTATAGTTGGATCATATGTTGCTTCTCCCCCTCTACTCTCTTGTAATGGAGTGAGTTTTCCCTTTGAAGTTACTTTATCGGATTGAGTCTTTAATGATTTGAGAACATTTGATGTATGTCTTGCCGTGCGTATCTGTGGTGACAATGGGATATCACGTGATCCACTTGATGTATGTTTTGATGATCAACTTGCGGGTTCCACCCATGAACCTATGCATAGGGGTTGGCACACGTTTTCGTCTTGACTCTCCAGTAGAAACTTTGGGGCACTCTTTGAGGTTCTATGTGTTGGTTGAATAGATGAATCTGAGATTGTGTGATGCATATCGTATAATTATACCCACGGATACTTGAGGTGACATTGGAGTATCTAGGTGACATTAGGGTTTTGGTTGATATGTGTCTTAAGGTGTTATTCTAGTACGAACTCTTGAATAGATCGATCCGAAAGAATAACTTTGAGGTGGTTTCGTACCCTACAATAATCTCTTCGTTTGTTCTCCACTATTAGTGACTTTGGAGTGACTCTTTGTTGCATGTTGAGGGATAGTTATATGATCCAATTATGTTATTATTGTTGAGAGAACTTGCACTAGTGAAAGTATGAAACCTAGGCCTTGTTTCGAAGCATTGCAATACCGTTTACGCTCACTTTTATCGCTTGCTACCTTGCTGTTTTTATATTTTTAGATTACAAAACCCTATATCTACCATCCATATTGCACTTGTATCACCATCTCTTCACCGAACTAGTGCACCTATACAATTTACCATTGTATTGGGTGTGTTGGGGACACAAGAGACTCTTTGTTATTTGGTTGCAGGGTTGTTTGAGAGAGACCATCTTCAACCTACGCCTCCCACGGATTGATAAACCTTAGGTCATCCACTTGAGGGAAATTTGCTACTCTCCTACAAACCTCTGCACTTGGAGGCCCCACAACGTCTACAAGAAGAAGGTTGCATAGTAGACATCAAGCTCTTTTCTGGCGTCGTTGCCGGGGAGGTGAGTGCTTGAAGGTATATCTTTAGATCTTGCAATCGAATATTTTAGTTTATTGTTTTATCACTAGTTTATTTTATAAAAGAAAACTACAAAAAATGGAATTGAGTTTACCTCATATGCTTCATCTTTTTAATATCTTTCGTGAGTATGATGGGAAGGAAAATTGTGCCAAAGTGTTAGAAGAAGAATGCATTAAAATGTCTGGCACTAAATCTTTGAATGATGAGCATGATTTCAATGTTGTTAGTATGAACTCCTTGAATATCCATAGTACTAATGATGATTGCACTAGTTATGATGAAAATGTCTCCTATAAACATGTCAATTTTTGTGGAGTGCATTGGGTTTGCAAGTACACACCAAATAGGGAAGATAGATATTGCAAGAGGGATAATCATTTAGAAACTAAATGGTTGCAAGAAAGGCTAAATGTGAGTGCTGAAAATTTAAAATATCTTTACCGTACTTGTGAACTTTGCAATGAACATGGTCATTTAAATATCAAATGCAAATTGTTTCATGATCGAATCGTGTCCAAAAATTGTGATGACTTGATTTCCCTTGCAAATCATAATGAACTTAATTTGCTTTTGGGTTATGAAGAAATGAAACGTCAAACTAAGCATATTCCAGAATATAACCTTGAGAAATTCCTCGATATTGATTTAGAAGAAATTTATATGTATTGTGCGGTGAATTGCATTGAAAATCCTTATATTGCCAATTACATAGAGAAAAGAAAACAAATAGAAGATGAAGAGAATGCTAATGAAAGGGAAGAGATTTCCCGATATTCTCCTATTATTTCTTATGATGAATCAGGTAATGAGGAGGAGCCTTCTATTCAACCAATCTCATCAATAAGGAGCTCCAAAAGGAGGATTGAACCCACACATGATGTGGTGAAGAAGAAGAAAATAAAAAGGAAGAGAGGTAAAAATATATCTCTCCCAAATAATGTTGCTCCTATTATTGTTGTGCCTCATGAAAATGAATCAAAAATAATTGTGGAAGATGATGCACTTGATGATGATCTCGTTATGCCTATTGCTTGTTGTGATGATTATGATTGGAAAGATAATGATACTTCTTATGATCTTGAAAATCTTTTTGGCACTTGCTTGGAAGAATGTGATAATAATGTTTGCTATACTATTGGTGCTATCCATACTATTAATGATGAGAGTGATTATGCTTATGATATGAAAAGGCCCAAGCTTGGGGATGCTATGTTTGATGAAGATGATGTTTTTGAGAATATATTTGCTGCAATTAATGTTTGTCCCAAGCTTGGGGATGCTATGTTTAATTAAGATGATATTTTTAGCCTCCCAAGTTTTGATATGCAAATTTGTTATGATGATAGCATGCCTCCTACTTATGATTATTATATTTATGAAAGTGGGTTTGGAAGAGTGTCAACTTTAGGAAGTAATAATCCCACTATTTTGGAGGATGTTGAATCTTATAATATTTATGAAAGTGGATTTGGAGAGGTCATGACTTTATTTAGTGATGTATCCACTATTTCGGAAGAGGTTTCAATCGATTATGATGAGAACAAAGTTGCTACTTATGATGATTATTGTGATAAAACTTATGCTATATAAAGTAATGATGATTATATTTATAAAACTTGTCATGATTACGATTCCCCTTTTTATGAACATTACTCTTTTAATGTGGAAGAAATTTATAGTATTCAAGTCTTTTATGATACTCCCACTATCCCGAATGAGAAGAATTCTGCTTATATGGAGAATAGTAAATTTTCTGTGGTTGTAGGTCATGAAAAGAATGCTTTTGGTTCTGGTTATATTGTTGAATTCATTCATGATGCTACTGAAAATTATTATGAGGGAGGAGTATATGCTTGTAGGAATTGCAATAATATCAAGTTTCCTCTCTATGTGCTTAAAATCTTGAAGTTATGCTTGTTTTGCCTTCCTATGCTAGTTGATTATTGTTCCCATAAGTTGTTTGCTCACAAAATCCCTATGCATAGGAAGTGGGTTAGACTTAGATGTGTTAGTCATATTCTTCATGATGCTCTCTTTATGTTTCAATTCTTATCTTTTATGTGAGCATCATTGAAATCATCATGCCTAGCTAGGGGCGTTAAACGATAGCGCTTGTTGGGAGGCAACCCAATTTTATTTTAGTTTCTTGCTTTTTGGTTCTGTTTAGTAATAAATGATCCATCTAACATCTGTTTAGATGTGGTTTTGTGTTTTAATTAGTGTTTGTGCCAAGTAGAACCTTTGGGAAGACTTGGGTGAAGTCTTTATGATCATGCTGTAAAAAACAGAAACTTTAGCGCTCACGAGATTAGCTTTAACTTTTTACTGGAGAGTGCTATTTAGTTGATTCTTTTTGCAGATGATTACTAGAAAAATTCCTCAGGTCCACCAATTTTTTTTTGGAGTTCCAGAAGTTTGAGTTAGTTACAGATTACTACAGACTGTTCTGTTTTTGACAGATTCTGTTTTCATTGTGTTGCTTGCTTATTTTGATGAATCTATGGCTAGTAAAATAGTTTATAAACCATAGAGAAGTTGGAATACAGTAGGTTTAACACCAATATAAATAAAGAATGAGTTCATTACAGTACCTTGAAGTGGTGTTTTGTTTTCTTTCGCTAACGGAGCTCATGAGTTTCTGTTAAGTTTTGTGTTGTGAAGTTTTCAAGTTTTGGGTAAAGATTCGATGGACTACGGAATAAGGAGTGGCAAGAGCCTAGGCTTGGGTATGCCCAAGGCACCCCAAGGTAATATTCAAGGATGACCAAGAGCCTAAGCTTGGGGATGCCCTGGATGGCATCCCCTCTTTCATCTTCGTTCATCTGTAGCTTTACTTGGAGCCATATTTTTATTCACCACATGATATGTGTTTTTCTTGGAGCGTCATTTTATTTTATTTAGCTTTGCTTGCTGTTTGAATAAATTATCAAGATCTGAAATTCTTAAAATGGGAGAGTCTTCACATAGTTGCGAAATTATTCGACTACTTATTGATCTTCACTTATATCTTTCGGAGTAGTTAGTTTTTTTTGCTCTAGTACTTCACTTATATCTTTTAGAGCACGGTGGTGGATTTCTTTTATAGAAACTATTGATCTCTCATGCTTCACTTAGATTATTTTGAGAGTCTTAAATAACATGGTAATTTTCTTAAATAATCCTAATAGGCTAGGTATTCAAGAATAGTGAAAACTTTCTTATGAGTGTGTTGAATGCTAAGAGAAGTTTGATGCTTGATGATTGTTTTGAGATATGGAGGTAATAATATTAAAGTTGTGCGGTTGAGTAGTTGTGAATTTGAGAAATTCTTGTGATGAAGTTTGCAAGTCCCATAGCATGCACGTATGGTAAACATTATGTAACAATTTTGAAACATGAGGTGTTCTTTGATTGTCCTCCTTATGAGTGGCGGTCGGGGACGAGCGATGGTCTTTTCCTACCAATCTATCCCCCTAGGAGCATGCGCATAGTGCTTTGGTTTTTGATGGCTTGTAGATTTTTGCAATAAGTATGTGAGTTCTTTATGACTAATGTTGAGTCCATGGATTATCGCACTCTCACCCTTCCATCATTGGTAGCCTCTTGATGCCGTGCATTGCCCTTTCTCACATCGAGAGTTGGTGCAAACTTTGCGGTGCATCCTAACCCGTGATATGATACGCTCTTTCACACATAAACCTCCTTATATCTTCCTCAAAACAGCCACCATACCTACCTATTATGGCATTTCCATAGCCATTCGAGATATATTGCCATGCAACTTTCCACCATTCCGTTTATCATGACACATTCATCATTGTCATATTGCTTAGCATGATCATGTAGTTGACATAGTATTTGTGGCAAAGCCACCGTTCATAATTCTTTCATACATGTCACTCTTGGTTCATTGCATATCCCGTACATCACGGAGGCATTCATATAGAGTCATACTTTGTTCTAGTATCGAGTTGTAATCATTGAGTTGTAAATAAATAGAAGTGTGATGATCATCATTCTCTAGAGCATTGTCCCAAGTGAGGAATAAAAAAAAGAGAAAGGCCATAAAAAAGGAGAAGGCCCAAAAAAGGGGGAGAAAGGCCATAAAAAAAGAAGGCCCAAAAAAAGAGAGAAAAAGAGAGAAGGGAAAATGCTACTATCCTTTGCCACACTTGTGCTTCAAAGTAGCGCCATAATCTTCATGATAGAGAGTCTCTTGTTTTGTCACTTTCATATACTAGTGGGAATTTTTCATTATAGAACTTGGCTTGTATATTCCAACAATGGGCCTCCTCAAGTGCCCTAGGTATTCGTGAGCAAGCAAGTTGGATGCACACCCACTTAGTTTCTTTTGTTGAGCTTTCATATATTTATAGCTCTAGTGCATCCGTTGCATGGCAATCCCTACTCCTTGCATTAACATCAATCGATGGGCATCTCCGGAGCTCATTGATTAGCCTCGTTGATGTGAGACTTTCTCCTTTTTGTCTTCTCCACATAACCCCCATCATCATATTCTATTCCACCCATAGTGCTATGTCCATGGCTCGCTCCCATATATTGCGTGAAAGTTTATAGGTTTGAGATTACTAAAGTATGAAACAATTGCTTGGCTTGTCATCGGGGTTGTGCATGATGAGAGCATTCTTGTGACGAAAATGGAGCATGACTAAACTATATGATTTTGTAGGGATGAACTTTATTTGGCCATGTTATTTTGAGAAGACATAATTGCTTAGTTAGTATGCTTGAAGTATTATTACCTTTATGTCAATATGAACTTTTATCTTGAATCTTTCGGATATGAATATTCATACCACAATTAAGAAGAATTACATTGAAATTATGCCAACTAGCATTCCACATCAAAAATTCTGTTTTTATCATTTACCTACTCGAGGACGAGCAGGAATTAAGCTTGGGGATGCTGATACGTCTCCAACATATCTATAATTTTTTATTGTTCCATGCTATTATATTATATGTTTTGGATGTTTATGGGCTTTATTAAACACTTTTATATTACTTTTGGGACTAACCTATTGACCCAGAGCCCAGTGCCAGTTTCTATTTTTTCCCTTGTTTCAGTATTTCAAAGAAAAGGAATATCAAACGGAGTCAAAACGGAATGAAACCTTCTGGAGAAGTTATTTTTAGAAGGAAAGCAACACGGGAGACTTGGAGTCCACGTCAAGAAAGAAACGAGGAAGCCACGAGGTAGGGGGGCGCGCCCAGGGGGGCGCGCCCACCCCCCTAGGGCGCGCCCTCCACCCTTGTGGGCCCCTTGTGGCTCCCCTGACGTATTTCTTTTGCCTATATATATCCATATACCATAAAAACTTCGGGGAACAAAATAGATCGGGAGTTCCGCCGCTGCAAGCCTCTGTAGCCACCAAAACCCAATCGGGACCCTGTTCCGGCACCCTGTCGGAGGGGGGATCCCTCACCGGTGACCATCTTCATCATCCCGGCGCTCTCCATGACGAGGAGGGAGTAGTTCACCCTCGGGGCTGAGGGTATGTACCAGTAGCTATGTGTTTGATCTCTCTCTCTCTCTCTCTCTCTCTCTCTCTCTCGTGTTCTTGATTTGGCACGATCTTGATGTATCGCGAGCTTTGCTATTATAGTCGGATCTTATGTTGCTTCTCCCCCTCTACTCTCTTGTATTGGATTGAGTTTTCCCTTTGAAGTTATCTTATCGGATTGAGTCTTTAATGATTTGAGAACACTTGATGTATGTCTTGCCGTGCATATCTGTGGTGACAATGGGATATCACGTGATCCACTTGATGTATGTTTTGGTGATCAACTTGCGGGTTCCGCCCATGAACCTATGCATAGGGGTTGGCACACGTTTTCATCTTGACTCTCCGGTAGAAACTTTGGGGCACTCTTTGAGGTTCTATGTGTTGGTTGAATAGATGGATCTGAGATTGTGTGATGCATATCGTATAATCATACCCACGGATACTTGAGGTGACATTGGAGTATCTAGGTGACATTAGGGTTTTGGTTGATTTGTGTCTGAAGGTGTTATTCTAGTACGAACTCTAGGGTTGTTTGTGACACTTATAGGAATAGCCCAACGGATTGATTGGAAAGAATTACTTTGAGGTGGTTTCGTACCCTACCACAATCTCTTCGCTTGTTCTCCGCTATTAGTGACTTTGGAGTGACTCTTTGTTGCATGTTGAGGGATAGTTATATGATCCAATTATGCTATTATTGTTGAGAGAACTTGCACTAGTGAAAGTATAAACCATAGGCCTTGTTTCCTAGCATTGCAATACCGTTTACGCTCACTTTTACCACTTGTTACCTTGTTGTTTTTATATTTTAAGATTACAAAAACCTATATCTACCATACATATTGCACTTGTATCACCATCTCTTCGCCGAACTAGTGCACCTATACAACTTACAATTGTATTGGGTGTGTTGGGGACACAAGAGACTCTTTGTTATTTGGTTGCAGGGTTGCTTGAGAGAGACCATCTTCATCCTACGCCTCCCACGGATTGATAAACCTTAGGTCATCCACTTGAGGAAAATTTGCTACTGTCCTACAAACCTCTTCACTTGGAGGCCCAACAACGTCTACAAGAAGAAGGTTGCGTAGTAGACATCAAGCACATGAAGTATCTATACCAATATAAAAAGACCCAAATGGGCAGATCCAAACCATCTCGACCGTCAAATCAAGTTATCTAGCGGTTCAAATCGCGTCAATGTTGAGCACCAAACACGTTAAACGCTCTAATTACCCACCACTGCCATTGGTTATACACACGTTTTGACTCAACGCTATCCCTTGAAATCTGCCATGTAAATAATATTCTATCATTTCCACGAAAAAGCACCAAATACCAACGTGCAACAGATATATCTTACCTAATATAAAGTGTAACTAATATCCTACCTAATATAAACGTGCATTGCACGTACATTATTACTAGTTCTATAAATTGATGAAGGGACATCTCATACTAGCATGGTTCTTAAAGAAAAAGAAAAACACAAAGGACACAAATCATGTGAACAAAACAAAAACCGAGGTATACCGATAATTGTTGAAGAAGAAAGATGGGATGCCAACCGGGGCATCCCAAGCTTATATGCTTGAGTATCCTTTGAAATATTTACTTGGGGTGCCTTGGGCATCCCCAAGCTTGAACTCTTGCTTCTCTTTATTCTTCTCACATCGGTAACTCCTCGTTCTTCAAACACTTCATCCACAAAAACTTAACAAAAACTTTGTGAGATCCGTTAGTATAACAAAGCAAATCACTACTATAGTACTGTTGCAAACCAATTCATATTTTGTTTTTGCATTATAGCTACTGTAATATAACTTTTCCATGGCTTAATCCACTGATAGAGACCGATAGATTCATCAGAACAAGCAAGCAATGCATTAAAAACAGAATCTGTCTTAAACAGGACAGTCTGTAGTAATCTGGAAGTTTAGCAAACTTCTGTAACTCCTACAATTATGAACTAAATATGAAAATTTGAACAATTTGTACAGAAGTAATGTGCAAAACGTTTCAGACCCATTTGACTTTCCAGTAAAAAATGTAAATTCACGCACTATAGCCAAAGTTTCTGTTTTTGTTCTGCACATAGTAAACAAGCAATCTAATCATCCTAAAACCAAAGCTTGGCACATTATTTTTATAATACAATGGATATATACAAGGGGATAATTATTTACAGAGAAACTTCCATGAAAAATTCTACATTGTTTCCGTGAGCATGAACACAAGTGCTCAAGGTCGACCCTCACTTCTTCAATGCATAACTTTCCAATCACTTCTCTTTTTGAAAAACTTTTTAGGCATGAGAGGCAAGTAATTTTTTTTGTATTTTCATTCTTTTAATTTTTTTTGTATGTTTCACCCACAACTAAACAGAAACAAAAAGGAAAAACAAAATCTACATAGTGAAGAAAGCAAACAAGCACACACGAGAATATCAACCCCACGCTATTGCTCCAAACAGCGGCGCCTAAAAGAGCTTGATAATCCCCAAGTGCAGGGAATCATCGTAGCAATTTCCAAAGGTGGAAGTGATAAGTATGAAGTGTTGAACCCACAAGGAGATAAAGGTAAGATCAATATTCTCTCAAGCCCTATCTGCCACTGATACGACTCTACGTGCACCGAACGTTTGCTTCCAACTAGAAACGAGAAATAAAACTACGTTGTGGGTATGAAGAGGATAATTTGCATGGTATCGGAGAGCTAAAACATAAAAGTAGGTGCTGTTATCATAAAGTTAGAATATATTACTAAAAAAATATAAATAGTGAGTGTGGAATAATGATGGATTGGTGTGCGGAATTGTCCTAGGCAACCGTTGACAAGACCGGTGATCACTATTGCAGTTTCATATGAGGGAGAGGCACAAGCTAACATACTTTCTCTACTTGGATCATATGCACTTATGATTGGAACTCTAGCAAGCATCCTCAAGTACTAAAGATCATTAAGGTAAAACCCAACCATAGCATTAAAGCATCAAGTCCTCTTTATTCCCATACGCAACAATCCCTCTTACTCGGGTTTGTGTTTCAGTCACTCACCAACCCACTATAAGCGAATCATGAACGTATTGCAACAACCTACAGCGGGAATCCCTCACACTTGCGCGACACGGAGGGCACCATAGGACAGCACCAAAGTAAAACATACAACTCATACCAATCTAGATCATCAATCAACCCAAAGACAAAAGATATCTACTCAAAACATCATAGGATGGCAACACATCATTGGATCATAATATGTGGCATAAAGCACCATGCTCAAGTAGGGATTACAGTGGGGTGCGGGAGAGTGGACCGCGTAAAAGAGGTGATGATGGTGATGTTGATGAAGACGATCACCGTGGCGATGATTCCCCTCCCGATGGCACTCCCGCGCCACCGGAAGAGAGGAGGAGAGGTTCTCCCCCTTGTGCTTCCTCCTCCATGGCCTCCACCCTCTGGTCCTTGGCCTTCATGGTGATGATGGCCCCTCCGGGATACTCTTCCATGGCCACCGGTGATGATGGCCCCCTCCGGCAGGGTGCCGGAGAGGGCCTAGATTGACTTCTCGTGGCTACAGAGGCTTGCGGTAGTGGAACTTCCGATCTAGGTTTCTTTCTAGAAGTTTGGGTATATATAGAAGAGTTTTGTGTTGATTTCACGTCAGGGGGGTCTCCGGGCTGTCCACGAGGCAGGGGGCGCGCCCCCCACCCTCGTGGGCAGCCCGGGACTATTCTTGCCTGCTTCTGGTACTCCGTGGGCTTCTTCTGGTCCAAAAATGATCTCCGTCAAGTGGCACGTCAATTGGACTCCGTTTAGTTTTCCTTTTCTGCGATACTCTAAAACAATGAGAAAACAAAAACTGGCATTGGGCTCTAGGTTAATAGGTTAGTCCCAAAAATCATATAAAATATCATATAAATGCATATAAAACATCCTAGAAGGATAGTATAATAGCATGAATACTTCATAAATTATAGATATGTTGGAGACGTATCAATGAGCCCAGATTCCGCAAAATGGCTTGAGGCCATGAAATCTGAGATGGGATCCATGTATGAGAACAAAGTGTGGACTTTGGTCGACTTGCCCGATGATCGGCAAGCCCTAGAAAATAAATGGATCTTCAAGAGGAAGATAGACGCTGATAGTAGTGTTACTATCTACAAAGCTAGACTTGTCGAAAAAGGTTTTTGACAAAGTTCAAGGTGTTGACTACGATCAGATTTTCTCACTCATAGCGATGCTTAAGTCTGTCCGAATCATGTTAGCAAATTGCCACATTTTATGAAATCTGGCAAATGGATGTCAAAACTACATTTCTTAATGGATTTCTTAAAGAAGAGTTGTATATGATACAACCAGAAGGTTTTGTCGATCCTAAAGGTGCTAACAAAATGTGCAAGCTCCAGTGATCCATCCATGGACTGGTGCAAAGCATCTCAGAGTTGGAATATACACTTTGATGAGTTGATCAAAGCATATAGTTTTATACAGACTTGCGATGAAGCCTGTATTTACAAGAAAGTGAGTGGGAGCACTACAACCTTTCTGATAAGTATATGTGAACGACATATTGTTGATCGGAAATGATGTAGAATTTTCTGGAAAACATAAAAGGAGTGTTTGAAAGGAGTTTTTTTAAAGAAAGACCTCGATGAAGCTGCTTACATATTGAGCATCAATATCTATAGAGATAGATCAAGACGCTTCATAAGTTTTTTCAATGAGTACATACCTTGACAAATTTTTGAAGTAGTTCAAAATGGAGCAGTCAAAGAAGGACTTCTTGTCTGTATTGCAAGGTGTGAAATTGAGTAAGACTCAGAGCCCGACCACCACAGAAGATAGAAAGAGAATGAAAGTCATTCCCTATGCCTCAGCCATAGGTTCTATGAAGTATGCCATGTTGTGTACCAGATCTATTGTATACCCTACACTGAGTTTGGCAAGGGAGTATAATAGTGATCTAGCAGTAGATCACTGGACAGCGGTCAAAGTTATCCTTAGTGGAATAAGGATATGTTTCTCGATTATGGAGGTGGCAAAAGGTTCATCGTAAAGAGTTACGTCGATGCAAGTTTTGACATTGATCCAGATGACTCTAAGTCTCAATCTGGATACATATTGAAAGTGGGAGCAATTAGCTAGAGTAGCTCCGTGCAGAGCATTGTTGACATAAAAATTTGCAAAATACATACGGATATGAATATGGCAGACCCGTTGACTAAACTTCTCTCATAAGCAAAACATGATCACACCTTAGTACTCTTTGGGTGTTAATCACATGGCGATGTGAACTAAGATTACTGACTCTAGTAAACCCTTTGAGTGTTGGTCACATGGCGATGTGAACTATGGGTGTTAATCACATGGTGATGTGAACTATTGGTGTTAAATCACATGGCGATGTGAACTAGACTATTGACTCTAGTGCAAGTGGGAGACTGAAGGAAATATGCCCTAGAGGCAATAATAAAGTTATTATGTATTTCCTTATTTCATGATAAATGTTTATTATTCATGCTAGAATTGTATTAACCAGAAACTTAGTACATGTTTGCCTCTACTTGACTAGCTCGTTTATCAAAGATGGTTATGTTTCCTAACCATAGACATGTGTTGTCATTTGATGAACGGGATCACATCATTAGGAGAATGATGTGATGGACAAGACCCATTCGTTTGCTTAGCATTATGATCGTTACAGTTTCATTGCTACTGCTTTCTTCATGACTTATACATGTTCCTCAGACTATGAGATTATGCAACTCCCGAGTACCGGAGGAACACCTTGTGTCCTATCAAACGTCACAACGTAACTCGGTGATTATAAAGATGCTCTACATGTGTCTCCGATGGTGTTTGTTGAGTTGGCATAGATCGAGGTTAGGATTTGTCACTCCGTGTATCGGAGAGGTATCTCTGGGCCCTCTCCGTAATGCACATCACTATAAGCCTTGCAAGCATTGTGACTAATGAGTTAGTTGCGGGATGATGCATTACGGAACGAGTAAAGAGACTTGCCGGTAACGAGATTGAACTAGGTATGAGGATACCGATGATCGAATCTCGGGCAAGTAACATACCGATCACAAAGGGAACAACGTATGTTGTTATGCGGTTTGACCGATAAAGATCTTCGTAGATTATGTAGGAGCCAATATGAGCATCCAGGTTCCGCTATTGGTTATTGACCGGAGATGTGTCTCGGTCATGTCTACATAGTTCTCGAACCCGTAGGGTCCGCACGCTTAACGTTCGATGACGATTTGTATTATGAGTTATGTGATTTGATGACCGAAGTTTGTTCAGAGTCCCGGATGAGATCGGGGACATGACGATGAGTCTCGAAATGGTCGAGAGGTAAAGATCGATATATTGGAAGGCTATATTCGGACATTGGAAAGGTTCCAAGTGATTCGTGTATTTCTCGGAGTACCGGAGAGTTACGGGAATTCGCCGGGAGAAGTATTGGGCCTTATTGGGCCATGCGGGAATAGAGGAGGCAGGCCAAAGGGAAGGAGGCGCGCGCGCCCCCATGGGTCTGAATTGGACTAGGGGAAAGGGGGCGGCGCCCCCCTTGCCCTTTCCTACTCCCTCTCTCTTTCCCTCTTTCTTCTCTCCTACTCTGGAAAGGAAAAGGGGGATCCTATTAGGACTTGGGAGTCCTAGTAGGACTCCCACACTTGGCGCGCCCCCTCTAGGGCCGGCCTCCTCCTACTCCCTCCTTTATATACGTGGGCAGGGGACACCCCAAAGGCACAACAAACAATCTCTTAGCCGTGTGCGGTGCCCCCCTCCACAGTTACACACCTCGGTCATATCGTCGTAGTGCTTAGGCGAAGCCCTGCGCCGGTAACTTCATCATCACTGTCGCCGCGCCGTCGTGTCGACGGAACTCTCCCTCGGCCTCAACTGGATCAAGAGTACGAGGGACGTCATCGAGCTGAACGTGTGCTGAACACGGAGGTGTCGTATGTTCGGTGCTAGGATCGGTCGGATCATGAAGACGCATGACTACATCAACCGCGTTGTCATAACGCTTCCGCTTACGGTCTACGAGGGTACGTGGACTACACTCTCCCCTCTTGTTGCTATGCATCGCCATGATCTTGCGTGTGCGTAGGAAATTTTTGAAATTACTGCG
The DNA here is from genome assembly GCA_021605205.1 of Aegilops longissima. Classification (NCBI taxonomy): domain Eukaryota; kingdom Viridiplantae; phylum Streptophyta; class Magnoliopsida; order Poales; family Poaceae; genus Aegilops; species Aegilops longissima. The sequence goes on from CM038677.1 coordinate 189,868,194, forward strand.
TTCCCCAACAGTGGCATCAGAACCAGGTCTATGCGTAGATGTTATATGCACGAGTAGAACACAAAGAGTTATGGGCGATAATAGTCATATTGCTTACCAGCATGTCATACTTTGATTCGGCGGTATTGTTGGATGAAGCGGCCCAGACCGACATTACATGACCGCGTTCATGAGACTGGTTCTACCGCCGTGCTTCGCACACAGGTGGCTAGTGGGTGTTTGTTTCTCCCACTTTAGTTGAATCGAGTGTGACTACGGTCGATCCTTGTTGAAGGTTAAAACAACACACTTGACGAAAAATCGTTGTGGTTTTGATGCGTAGGTAAGAACGGTTCTTACTAAGCCCGTAGTAGCCACGTAAAAATTGCAACAACAAAGTAGAGGACGTCTAACTTGTTTTTGCAGGGCATGTTGTGATGTGATATGGTCAAGACGTGATGATATATAAATTGTTGTATGTGATGATCATGTTTTGTTAAAGTTATCGGCAACTGGCAGGAGCCTTATGATTGTCTCTTTATTGCATAATATGCAAGCGCCATATAATTGCTTTACTTTATCGCTATGCGATAGCAATAGTTGCAAAAGCAATAGTTGGCGAGACGACCATGTGACGACACGTTGATAGAGATCAAGATGATGGAGATCATGGTGTCATGCCGGTGACAACGGAGATCATGACAGTACGACGGTACGTGGACTACACTCTCCCCTCTCATTGCTATGCATCACCGTGATCTTGCGTGTGCGTAGGAAAATTTTGAAATTACTGTGTTCCCCAACAATTATACCCTACCGTCAAGGACTACGGTGGTAGAGAAAAGGTCAAAGTCCAAAAAAATTTACATGTGGGGTTAGATCGTGCTGAAGTTTCAAAAAATGATCAAAGCACCAAATTAGTCCCATCCAGGATATCCGCTCTCAAGTTGCACGTACACGCTAGGGAAGGAGAAGCAAGCGAGTTGGGCCCTCGACGGGCCGTTATGTAGGAGAGAAGGAGAACGATCGAGTCGGGCACAAATATTTTGGATCACCGACCCAGCAAACCTACAGTTTCACTCGTCTCTCGGCCATCCATACCAAACCCCAATCCCTAAATTGTAAAAAAAAGGAAAAAATGAATCCTTCGCTCCCTATAGATCAAGAAAGAATCCTTTGCCCCCCAAGGTCTGCACCCCACAGCCGCCTACAGTGGATCCGCCATATACCCCACGACCTAGCGGTGCGTGCTTCGCTCCTCCTGCCTGCGAGTACCACAACAACTATATCACCCACATTGGAAGCAAAGAAACGTCATTCTTAAATGGAGAGCCCCTGCCATTCATCGTGTCGTCGCTGCTCATTCAATAGCCACCCTTTGTATTTTGTAATTATGTGGCTGCAGACATGCATGGTATAATGAGCAGGAGGAGTACAATGCTGAATCTGCTGACCAAAGTTGCCACAGTGATCAATACCCCCATCCTCATGCGCCTACTTCTATAGCTAGCTGCATGTGCTAGCTCTATCTCTCTGTTCCAGCTAGAGGCCTACGACAATGGGCCTAGAGCGGCAAAGAAAGAGACCTAGATGAATGAGAAAGAGTAGAATGAGAAATGGGTAGTACACTATGAGCATAATTGGTTTGCTACCATCATTTGGAAAAATCAAAAGTTGCCAACATTTGACAACTTTTTGTGAGATTGGCAACGAGAATTGGCAATCAACCAATCTCTAGCCAATATTTGGCAGCTGCCAAAATTTGGCATGCCAACTTTTGGCATCAAGCCAATTATGCTCTATATTTGTGCCATGGAATCTGGCGCATGATTAGGTTGATGTTTTGCGAGGTCTGAGGCAGTGCAGTGCAGGGAGGCAGGCCACTCCGTTTTTTGCGGCATGGTCCAGAACCTACTATCTACGATTCTGGCGGTAGGGTATTATGTCCTACCCCCAAAAACCTTGACGGTAGCATATTTTTCGCGTTACAGCGGCGTGGTGGCACAGTTAAATGCTACCATCGAAAACTTTGGCGGTAGCATGTTATACACTACCGCCAAGGACTATGGCGGTAGAGAAAAGGTCAAAGTCCCAAAAAATTTTACATGTGGGGTTAGATCGTGCTGAAGTTTCGAAAAATGGTCAAAGCACCAAATTTGTCCCATCCAGGATCCGGGTTCCTATTTGGCGTATAGGGCGCTGCCGAGCGACCTGCCGCGCTAGGCGTTCCTATGGGCCGGCCCATATCTCGTTTATTTTTCTTTTCGTTTTTTCTTTAGTTCTATTTTTCTTTTTTTCTTTTTTCTTTTCTGTTTCCCTTTTTCTTTTTCTTTTTTCTTTTCTTTCAAATTCGTGAACATTTTTTGTACCAAATTCAAAAAAGTTCGTTAATGTGTAAAAGTGCTCAACAATTCAAAAATATTCATAAAATTCCTTTTTGTTCATTGGATTGAAAAATAGTCATAAAATTCAAATTTTGTTAATCAAATTCAAAAATATTCATCAAATTCAAAAATTGTTCATCAATTTCAAAAATTGTTCACCAAATTCAAAATTTGTTCATCATCATTTTAATAGTTTGATCACCAAATTCAAAATTTGTTCATCATATTCAAAAGTTGTCCTTTTCTTTTTGTCCTTTCCAAATTCGTGAACACTTTTTTGTATCAAATTCAAATAATGTTCGTCAGTGTGTAAAAATGCCCAAAGGTTCAAAAAATGTTCATAAAATTCCTTTTTTGTTCATCGGATTGAAAAAGTGTTCATAAAAATTCAAAAAGAAATTCATCTAATTCAAAAATGTTCATTAAACTCAAAATGTTCCTTTTCCCCCAAATTGGTGAACATTTTTTTGTATCAAATTCAAAAAATGTTCGTTAGTGTGTAGAAATGCCCAAAGGTTCAAAAAATGTTCATAAAATTCCTTTTTTTTCATTGGATTGAAAAAATGTTCATAAAAATTCGAAATTTGTTCATGGATTTCAAAATTGTTCACCAAATTCAAAATTTGTTCGTCATCGATTTCAAAATTTGTTCACCAAATTTAAAATTTGATCATCGAGTTCAAAATTTATTCATCAAATTCAAAATTTGTTCCTCCATTTTTTTGAAAAAGTATTCTTGAATAAAAATTTTGTTCATCAAGTTTAAAATGTTCATCATATTAAAGTTTTGTTCATAAAATATAATAAACTGTACATCATTATTAAAGAAAATGCTCATATAAATTTGTTCGTTGAAATAAAGAAATTTTCATTAAAATTAAAAAAGATGTTCATTATTTTGAAATCACGATTTTTTTCTTACAAAATTCACTTTTTTTGAAATTTGGAACTTTTCTAAATTGCGAATTATGATTAAAAAACGGAAATAAAAAATAGTATAAAATGAATTAAAAAAACTGAGGCGTTCAGCCCCGCTCATGGGCCGGCCCACTAGGGGCGCACGGGTGCTGAGGGGTCCCACAAGGGGCGCAGGAGGGGAGCACGCTGGGCGCCGGTTGGAGTTTCTGGCGCCCACGCGCCTGCTGGTATGGGCCAGGCCCACGAATAGACAGGTGGTAGCGCGAAAAAAGAAAACTCGGACAATATGGCGCTGGACGTGTTATCGAACTCACGATCAATACCTCCATTAAGTGGTTGGCTGACCACTCGAACTACTACGAATATATGAAACATTGCAGCGCGACGATACATACGAACAGTAGCCGCGTAGATATTTAAATTATATGAAAACATTTTAGGAAAGCGTGATTTCTTTTGACAAAGATGTGTTTTTTTTCTCGGAAGTCCACAGATTTTAGAAAAAATCACGAATTAGAAAACTTTCATCAATTTTCCAAAAAGTTCACAAAAATCTGAAAAGGTTCATCGATTTTTAGAAACTTCCAGAAAATCTGAAAATAGTTCTATGATTTTGAACAAAAACTTCATCTATTCTAAAAAAGAGCTTATCAGTTTTCAAAAAAAGTTCATCAATTCTCAAAAAGAGTTTATCAATTTCAGAAAAAGTTCATCGATTTTAAAAAAGTTTAGAAAAATCAATTTCGAAAATTAGTTCACAAATTTGAAAAAAGTTCATCAGTTTTGAAAAAACTTTCATCAATTTTTGAAAAGAGTTCATCGAATTTGAAAAAAACTTCATCGAATTTGAAAAAGTTCATTGATTTTGGAAAGGAGTTCATCAATTTTGGAAAAAATTTCATCAAATTCGAAAAATTATCATCGAATTTTAAAAAAACTTCATCGAATTTGAAAAAAGTTCATCAATTTTGGAAAAGATTTCATCGATTTTGGAAAAAGTTCTCAAATTCAAAAAAAGTTAATCGAATTTTTAAAAATGTTTATCGAATTTGAAAAAAGTTTGTCAATTTTGGAAAAAAAAGTTCATCCAATTCAAAAAAAGATCATCGAATTTGGAACAAAATTCTTTGATTTCAAAAAAGTTCATCGATTTTGGAAAAGTTCATTAATTTGGAAAATAGTTTATTGAAATGAAAAAAAGAAAAAAAACACCAAACAAAACCCTTTCGAATAAACAAAAAAAACGAAAAAAATATACATGAGAAGAAAAGAGTGAAGAAGATATTTTTGAACACATGAAGTAAGTGGTTGCGGTGGTTATTGTATGGTGCGAACGCAGAGAAGGTCGCTGGTTTGATTTCCACCAGACGCATTTGCATTTTTGTACATGTTCGCTCTCGAGTTGCACGTACATGCTTACTTTTTTTTTTAGCGAAGGAGAAGCAAGCGAGTTGGGCCTTCGATGGTTCCTTATGTAGGAGAGAAGGAGAACCATCGAGTCGGGCACGGATATTTTGGATCACCGACCCAGCAAGCCAACCGTTTCGCTTGTCTCTCGGCCATCCATACTGAACCCCAATCCCCAAACCGAATACTTCGCTCCCAGATCAAGAAAGAATCCTTCGCCCCCCCAAGAGCTTTTTACGCGTCTCCGCCAACGCCGCAGCCGACGAAACCCTAGCATCGCGATGTTGTCGTCGAAGGAGCCCCTGGGTCCTGGACATGCCTTTCCCGGCGACTGCTATCCCAGCCATCTGCCCAGCTTCGAAATCCCCACAGATCTTTTTGGTCCTTTTCCCCGGCATCTCCATGAGACTCGCGAGGAGGCCCCCATCGATGTGTTTAGATTCGAAATCGCCCCAGATCTATTTGGTTCTACCCACCATCGTCTCCTTGATGAGTTCGAGGAGGAGGAGGAGGAGGAGGCGGTGGTGTTGGCGGAGAAGAAAGAGAGAGGGTTCCTCGAGAGCGGTGAGTATTACCGCCTAGCTTCTCTATGTTTTCTAAGGCCTCGTACAATGGGAGGTGCTCAGGGGAGGTGCTTAGAAAAATAAACCAGGGTCTCTCCTATAGAAATAGGCGTCAATGCTTCAGAAAAATCGGGTTTATTTTTCTAAGCATCTCTCTAAGCACCTCCCATTGTACAAGGACTAATAATCTTTTGCGCCGATTTAGCTAGGCTTCCTATCGATCAAACTTTTGGGTAACCACGCAGAATCAGAGTCTGAGTCCGAGTTGCCTAGCTGGGACGACATTCTCGTGGGCGCTGGTGTTGAACCTGTTGATGGCGTCAACTTGTCCGACTTGATGGATTACGATCCACTGGCAGTGGATGCCGACAACGAGGAGACAAACTGCCCAGGTATATAATTAGATACCACTTTCGTCATGTGTCCAGATAACGAAAAACAGTTAATTGGTCAGTCGATCCTACACTGATTTGTTTTTTCAGGGAAGAAATTTCCCGAGGCAACAGCAGCGAAAGTAGACGACATATGGAGTAGGATTTACACCAGACGAAACATCGAGTACCAGAAGAAGTGTGAGGATATTGAAGCAAGTGGAGATGAGAATGCCACATTTCCTTCTTATCCTCTCAAAATACTCCCTGAGGCAACAGGTCTATGTGTCTTGAGGGGCTTTTGCCACCACCGTTAATATAAAACCCATGATACTTCCACTAGTAAGCTTGTCGATCTCATTCATTCCTAGCTAACCCAGCGATTAATCTGCGACTGTGATCTACCTATGTTTGTTATAACAACTTTTGCTATCACTATATTTTGCAGCTAGATCAACTCTTGGTTACGTGATCCAAGACTGATGCTACAGATCTTTGCGATGCATTTATCAATCTCCGAATCCTATTCCTACCCCGTTAGCGTCTATGGAATTGTTGCTGTTCGGGATGCCTTGGAGCCACTACGGAATCTTGTGTTTAACCGTCCCTGCAGAGATGATGCTTTTACGGTTGACCAGGTAATTGATCGAGCTAGGCTTGGTTCTGTTTCCATGTAACTTTTCAGTTGCAGTGCATGTGAGATTTTTGTTGTTCTGATTGTTCATTACTTGGTTGGATCCACTAAAAGGAAATTATATATGCATTTAGTCCTCCATTTTCTGTGTAAATGGTATAATTATACATTTGCGGTAATTCTGTGATTCGTTCTTTTTGTTATCTGTGTCACTTTTGGTCGACAAAAAGGGCCACTGAATCTTGACTACCTGTACCAATAATTGCACTATGCTGTGCTGTCACCCCTTTCAGTATGTTCTCCGGCGTCAACACGCTATCAGTTCCATGGCCATCAGATCCTGCAAACTTTATATGATTGTGCTGCCAAAAGCATGGAAAAGTAGTCATGTTTGATTATCCTAACATAATTATAAAATGTTTACTCTATTTCTTTATTACACAAGTTGTGTTTTGACTCCCTGCAAAGCAACACATATTTCTCTGCGCACAGGCATTAACATGTTATGGACTCCTGGAATTCTGATATAGTTGTAACATCAATAGCACATGAAACTAGTCATCTTCTGATTTACAAGGCATATTTTTTTTTACCAACTATGCATAGGGTGCTTAGAAGGTTCTAGATCAGACTATATTGGCTAGGTGGAGATGATTATGATATCCCCAGTCTTCCTGTTTTAGGAATTAGGAATTACAGAGATAGTAATACAGGTGAATGGAGGTTTTTTTTTTGCACCTGGGCACAGTTGCCCATTGAATCTGAGCCATCCATGTCTGTCGCAGGATAGGTGCCCATTCTTTTAGGAATCACAAATACTAATTAAGTACATTCTCATATAGGCCCACCATGACATAGTACAGGTTAATCGGCCTTCCTCTCTTGCCTATCCCCTTCTCTCTCACCTCTCCCCATACAGTGAGCTTGGCCATAGGAGCCGCTGCTCCACCAGTCCCGGTGAGTATGGCCTGATCCACCCATCGTCGTGGGAAGACTATGTTCCCACGGCTGTTGTGTCTTTGAGGTTTGCTCCCATGGCCTCTGTGTGGTCCTGGTCCACTCTGACAGGATGCGCTGCATAGATCGTCCGGACCCCAATCTGTATGTTGGAGAAAACAATAGAATACAGACTTGTGCTAAATTCATTGTAAGTTCCCACTGTTGACCTATCTCAAACCGCAAGCCCGGTGCTGATGTGGTTTGCACCTGCATCTTTGGTGCATTTTCCAAGTGTATGTTGAAGAGGGGGTGGCGGTATATACGAGTGAGTGGAGAAAGATTGAAAATGCATGCATTTTAAAGAAATGCCAAACAGCGTCTGGCTTGTACTTTCAAACAGAACTATATTTTAGTCCAAATATGATCATGCATGTCTTGCCGAGTTAATTTTGTTGATATATACTGATGTATCCCAAACTGGGTTTATATATCTTGTTGAGTTCTAATGCTTACTAATATTTTTTAATTGCAGGATTCCTTAACCTTGCCTCTTTGTAGTCCTCGTCGAGGAATGTATTTAGTCAGGGACAGAGCATTACTAGAAGTTGATCTTTGGGTAAAGGAGGAAGGAGATGGGTCATCTGACAAGCAGTTGCTTTCTTTGTATGCTGAGTTTGAGGGGATGTACCAGTTAGATGAAATGCTAGATGGAGAGGTTAGTAGTGACCTTGGCAGCTTGGTCATCGACTATCTCTTGCTTGATGAGAGTGTTGAGGCTGTAATACAAGTCTCTGCAAAGATTGACTGCCCTCATCATATGAGATTCACTGCATTCACTAGTGGCTTTGATGGTGAGATTGTGCTGTTTGACGATAAGTTCTCTGGGGATGGAAAACTGTTCCAGTATGTTGTCGCGGTGAAGGCTGAGGGGAAATAGGATATTTGCTTAAAAATGGAGGAATCATTGTTTTGGTGGACTTTCCAGCAAGGAGCTGTTGGAGCTGTTAGGTTCCCTGATGACTCGGTTTTGAATTACGGGCAGTTTGAGGTGACGGTGCTTTTTGCTCCTAAGAACTTTACAATGGCTGGCTGACCTGAAGCAAACTGAACAAGACAGTTCTGTAATATCCGTGTTCTTTATCTTCTATACTTTCTCCGTAACTTAATATACGTGGTCTATGCATGACTAACGAGGAGCAGATGAAGGTAATCCTCCGCCGCCCCGTCCTCCACGTCAACGGCCCGGCAGCGCCACCGGAGACGCTCCTCAGCATGAAGCCAGAGCTCGTGTCCCCTCTGCGCTCTCCCCTTGGCCCTAACGAATTAAAAAAAAAGTTCATGAATTCAAATAAACTTCAAAAATTCACAAATGTTCATAATTCATAAAATATGCATGAATTATAAAAATCTTTCAAATATAAAATATGTTCACAAAATACAAAAGAATTCACGAAATTTAAAAATATACATATATTAAAAATTCACAAATTTTATAAAAAATTTGCGGATTTAAAGGACGTTTGTGGAATGAAAACACATTAATGAAATAAAAAAACGTACACCTATTTGAATAAAAATAGAGAAATGCAAAATATGTTCACAAATTAAGAAATGTTTGTGAATTTGGAAAAACATGGATTTAAAAAATGTTTGTCAATTCAAAAAAAGTTCATAAATTTGAAGAAAATTTTAACAAATGCTAAAAAAATTATCGATTTGAAAAAAAGTCAAAGTAAAAGTAGAACATAACAAAAATACGAAACAAGAACTAGGTGTAAAATTCGAGCAATGAAACAAACAGTACAAAAGAAAGAAAGAAATACAGCTGGATGCTTGTGGAAGCTCAGAAAACGGGAAAACAGGTGTGGAGCTTAGATGGTCTGGACTGTTATATTGATGTCGCTAGGTGTCGTGGGCGCCCTGCACGCTATTTGGACCCCTCAAAAGTTGTGGTTGTAGGGTTAGGAGAATAGTGGCATACTAGCTCACCAAATTTCAATTCACTAGTGTTCGCAGTTTCCTTTATTTATATCAGGTCTTCTGGTTATGTTTGGGAGCAGATATTCATGTCGACTACGAAAACGTCTGTGACGACTTTATCAATATCAAGATGATATGTCAGCTCAGTCTTTCAAAGGTGCTCGTAGGGTAGGGTGACTGTGCGTCGGTTTATAGTGATGAGTGTATGTGCATGTACTGTGTTAAAAAAAAGTTGCACACTACTCCTATCGGTACCAGTTCAGCATTTGATATTTTGATGCATATTGGTACCAGTTCAGTGTTTTCTGAAAAGACAAACAGTTCGGTGATTCCTCCGAAAAAAAGAAACAGTTCAGTGATGACCTGTTCAATTTGCATAGTCTGGAGTGGATCGCCGAGATGGATAGATCGTGACCACCTTTGCCTGTTGGGTTGTTCCTCTCATTCCGCCTTGTTAATGACGAAGCTGAGGATGAGGCGTCGACCCGTTGGTTGGGCAGCTGAGGTTGCTGCCAGCCCATCCGAGTTCGAGTTCCGACACGGACGCACGATGCTTACGGAGTTTCTTCTATAAAGAAAAGCCAACAAGGGTTGGTCTTATTTTTTTTTGTTGATGACGAAGCTAGACGAGGCATGGGCCTAGACGTTCGAGCTGCCGTCGCAAACGGGCGCAACGCAACATGGGCGCGAGCCGTGAACTCGAAACTTGGAAAGAGAGGTCTCCCCCCTATCCATACACGTCGCCAATCGGTGCAGCCTCTGTACTGTGCGCATTCGTGAGCACGGCCGATGTGCTCCAACGTTTGTGCAAGATGCGCCGACCCTTGCGTAGTTACCAGACTTCCTTGAGATATCATAAGTTCCCTACCTACCTATACTAGTCCTGTAGATCGATACAGCCGTACGAAGGAGTGGAAAAGAGGTGCTGTCTGATACAGTCACACTATCCGTTGCCGTTGGCGTCAGTCCAGTGTGGTACCCGGTGATACTGATGAGATTTGACTTGGGGGAATATACAGCCTGAACAGTAGGCTTCACTACTACCACAAATCTCAGTAAACTTACATCTAATCAGAAGCATGCATCCATCCGGCCGACAGTAGATGAAAGGGAAGTGGGTACAACCGCAACCCGCATCAGGGATACACGACCTGACAAATCTTGAGACACAAAACCGAAACGACGACTAGACACAAGGCGGACGGGCTGAGCGGCAGCTACTCCGGACGCACCAGTTGTTTATATCGGCCACTTTTTGCGCAATTTTGTCAATGCCAGATACAAGTAGCATCCATGCTTTACTCGACACGATTTAACTGGCTCAGATCCTAACAGAGGTGGATGGAGACTGCCACCATCGCCACGAGTTTCGCCTACGTAAAAAACACCACCAGAAGATCGATTAAGCATTAAGAAAGCTTCACATTTCCCATGCACGTGGAAACCTCCGAGTCAGGGACTATCTTCGTTCTGGTTGGAAAAGGAGAAACTTTCCAACTTTCCATTTTTTAAGAAAAGAAAGGAAAAGGGAAAACGCATGGCGCATGCAGACTGCGGTGAGACGGACGTGTCACTTGCGTTGGGTGATTGGGTCGCCGGCGATGAGCTTTCCGCTGTCTTTTTCATGACACTGGCATCACCGAGCTACTACTGACTGCGCAGCAACCGAGAGGGGGAGACGAAGCAGAGGTGTTCATTCCTTCCCTAACAACAAGCGTACGCCATGAACCCGCACGCCTTTTTCCTTTTTTTATTTGATGATATCTGGCCATCACAATGGATAAGATCTCTAGTTGTTCTCAATTAATCCTGATACCGACAATAGCAAATCCTTCCAAATAATTGAACCGATCTCGGCACCAATGAAAACAGAATCCTGCACACGAGCGAGCTCATCCACAGAGAAGGAAGGAAGGAAGGGACATCGCATTCCAGAACAAGATCGCCATCTCGTCTCAAGAAAACATCATGTCAAAGCTGTCACCGCAACAACCGCACAGACCTATCCCGATGCGACCGAATTGGTTTCGGCTCAGAACGCCGGAGGATCTCGGCGTTCCCATGCAACTTGCTTCTCAGGGACCTCACCCGGAAACACAATAGTTTAGAAGTGCCGTGTCGCGGCCAGAGGCCAAATTATATGCGCTCGCGAGGATTGTGTAACACACATCCTTTTCCCTGGCATTTCTTAAGCTGAAATGACAGCTCCATCTGTAGGTCTACTGAGGGGCATACACATCGATGACAGCTCAGAAATCTTGGCCGGCAAAAACAAGAGAAAACAGGGCTGACACTGTCTCATCCTTCATGGATTTGAATCAAATTTATCTGCGTTTCCCTAGAGGTATATTCATGTGCTACTCCGCGTCAGTACTAGTGGTACGGATTCCCTTTGCTGCCGGTGAATGTAAGGCCTGTGGGAGATGAAACAACCGAACTGACGAACAAACTGTGAGTTGCAGGCTGGACGTCTGCTGATTTTATTTTCTTTTTGATTGAAACAAGTGGACGTCTACTAAATAGATTCAAATATCGGCGCGACATGTCGGAAGCTGTCTGGCTCTTCGTAGATACTACGCCAAACAGTACAGGCGGTGATTTCTAAATGGCCACTACTACGCGCCGGTGCGCCGGCCCAACTTTGGGCCGGTCATACCAGCAGCGTCCGATTAAACAACTCATAGCCGTACGATTCTCTCCTTTTCTTTCACTAGGCGTCTTCTTATTTAAAAAAAACTTCCAACGCGCTGCCATGGATGAGCGATGTGCCCAGCCTGAAAGTACCGCCCTGGTGCGCTCGCCTGTAGCTGCCCTCCCCGCCGGTCGTCGTCGTCACCGCCGGCCGCAGTTGTTTCCGCCGGCCGCCGTCATGGTGGAAGCAAAAAAGAAAAGCTGGATCCAGCTAAAACAGAACATGGTGGAAGCAAAATTTAAAGTTGTTTTCAGTAAAAAATTATGGTGGTAGCAAAATAATTTGCTGGATCCAAACTTCTAATGATGCATGTGCTAGCAGTCAGGGTGGCTGGCTGCATCATCTCTGCGTCTCCGGCTCGCCGGGTTCGAGTGCCAAGCAGCAAAAAATCTGGATGCAACAAAAATCTTCCAGCAAAAAACTTCACCCCTGGTCGAAGTCCGGTGGTCGGTTGAAGCAAAATCAAAAAATGCTTCTAGCAAAAACAAACTTAGGTGCCAACAAAAACGACATGAGCATTTGAGAGCTCTGCAACCGATGAAGCAAAAAATTATCTTGGTTCCAGCAAAAAGATACACCGGTTCCAGCAAAAACAAAAAATTGGTTCAGCAAAAAATTGCCACCCTCTCTTGCAGCTCCCCCAGCAGCCGGTTGCAGCTCCGACGTGCACGATATCAACTCCCGATGTTCGAACGGCGTTGGGTACAACACTCCTTGCTGCTCAATGTAGCTTCCCCGGCGAGGCACCGACCTTGTAGCACATACACCAGCTGGTTGCAGCAGACAGGGGCATCAGTTCCAGCAAAAAATGAAGATGTTCATGAAAACGAATGAGGATGTAGCAAAAAACAAAGGGGTTGTAGCAAAACAACATGGTGGATCCAGCAAAAAAAAAATCGGTTCCAGCAAAGCCCCTCGGTTCCAGCACAAACTCGCAGCCGTCGCCGTGGCCGGGTGCAGCTTGGCCATGGCGACCGAAGCACCTGGCTACGACGGCTATGGAGAGGGCGCGTGCCCAGCTGCCGGCGGAGGGAGACAAGGCGACGAGCATCACAGCCGTGGAGAGGTAGGAGTCGTACGAGCACCATGGAAGGAGCTGCTCGCCGGGGGGATGGTCGTGCCATGGCTGACGAGATTGGGATTGGGAAGAGAGAGACTTGAGGGGAACGAATGGCTGTAGTGTGTTCTGAAGAGATAAGATGAAGAGGTAGGCGGTGGTTGGTCCCAGATGCTCACCTAGTCACGTGGGGAGGAAAACTAAAGCGAGCTACGCGGCGCGACCGGCCGAAGCTTCGGCCGGCGCGCCGTCTCCAAACGTTTCCCTTTCTAAATTGCGTACAAGTTGGGTATATTGTACTCGGCCTACACCTACAGTATCATATGCTATATACTACTCGGCCAGTGATTTCTAAATGTCTATTGCGATATTTGGGGCTTCCACTCTCTGTGTGAAAGCTAAAGCTCACCGATTTGCAATTCCTTGCGGATAAGGTGGCTATAAAATTGACAACATACGAGGGCCAAAACATCAACACCATTGGGCGCACACTCTTGTGAAGTCGGTCCTTGCTTCCCAGGTGATCTACTTCATCACACCGCTGGTCATCGGTCGGAAAATGGTGCGAGAACGCCATTTTGGGATTCCCCTTTGCTTCTCGGACGCAAGCCCAAGGACATTGCTCCGCTCATTTACGAGACGTCCTCGCGGAAGCACTGGAAAGTGCGGGAGGCCCTCAAGGAAAACGCATGGATCCTCAAGATCAGGCCTCCCACATCGGTTTCTATTGAGCATGTCTGACAATTCTTCACCCTATGGATGCTCCTGCACGAGGTGCATCTTCATGAGCTTGCCAAGGATGACATCCTTTGTAAGCACACGGACTCTAGGCATTACTCAACGGCCTCTGCTTATAGGGGGCAGTTCTTGGGTTCTCTCCCCCATGGACCAAATGGTTTGGAATGCTTGGGCCCCATCGAAAAAGTCAAGTTCTTAGCTTGGCTCACGCTTTAAGATAGAATCTGGACTGCCCACAAGTTGGCTAAGCGAGGTTGGCCAAATCTGGGCCTGCCCTTGTGCCGGGGGCGGGGGGGTGCAGGAATGTGGACCCCATCTTTTCTTCAGATGTCGCTTCTCTCTCGGGCTTTGGAACTTGGTTATTCACAAATTTCACATCCAGGACATGGACACGTCCGCTTTGTACCCGTTCGACTCTGTGGAGGCGTGGTGGGTGAGCATGAGCGCTGTGGGGACTGCCGACCGAAAAGCAAAGGCCTCGATCACCATGCTTGTGTCGTGGGTCATTTGGAATGAGAGAAATGCAAGGGTGTTCCGGCAAAAGAGCGCACCTCCGTGATACGTCTCCAACGTATCTATAATTTTTTATTGTTCCATGCTATTATATTATCCATCTTGGATGTTTTATATGCATTTATATGCTATTTTATACGATTTTTGGGACAAACCTATTAACCTAGAGCCCAGTGCCAGTTTCTGTTTTTTCCTTGTTTTTTGAGTTTCACGGAAAAATAATATCAAACGGAGTCCAAATGAGCTGAAAATTTACGGAGATTTTTTATGGACCAGAAGATGCCCCAAAGCAAAAGAGTTGGGCCAGAAGATTCACAAGGCCTCCACAAGGGTGGAGGGCGCTCCCTACCCCCCCGGGGGTGCCCCCCGGTATTGTGGGCTCCTTGTGGACCCCCTGCTTGTTCTTGACGCCAAAAAGTCCTACAAATATAGAAAACCCCAGAAATAAACCTAGATCGGGAGTTCCGCCACCACAAGCCTTCGTAGCCACGAAAAACCAATCGGGGGCCGTTCCGGCACCCTGCCGGAGGGGGAAACCATCACCGGTGGACATCTTTATCATCCTGGTGCTCTCCATGACGAGGAGGGAGTAGTTCACCCTCGGGGCTGAGGGTATGTACCAGTAGCTATGTGTTTGATCTCTCTCTCTCTCTCGTGTTCTTGATTTGGCACGATCTTGATGTATCGCGAGCTTTGTTACTATAGTTGAATCATATGGTGTTTCCCCCCTACCTTCTTGTGTTGAATTGAGTCTTGCTCTTTGAGCTTCCGTTATTTTGGATTGAGTATTGGATTTGAGAACACTTGATGTATGTCTTGCAATGGAATATCTGTGGTGACAATGGGATGTTATATTGATTTACTTGATGTATGTTTTGGCACTCAATTTGCGGATTCCCGTGGTGACATTGGGGTAATCTATGCATAGGGGTTGATGCACGTTTTCGTCCTACGTTCTCCGATAGAAACTTTGGAGTGATTCTTTGTTGCACGTTGAGGGATAGTTATATGATCCAATTATGTTATCATTGTTGAGAGAACTTGCACTAGTGAAAGTATGAACCCTAGTCCTTGTTTCCAAGCATTGCAATACCGTTTTTGCTCACTTTTGTTACTAGTTACCTTGCTGTTTTTATATTTTGAGATTACAAAAACCTATATCTGCCATCCATATTGCACTTGTATCACCATCTCGTCGCCGAACTAGTGCACCTATATAATTTACCATTGTATTGGGTGTGTTGGGGACACAAGAGACTCTTTGTTATTTGGTTGCAGGTTTGTTTGAGAGAGACCATCTTCATCCTGCGCCTCCCACGGATTGATAAACCTTAGGTCATCCACTTGAGGGAAATTTTCTACTGTCCTACAAAATTTTGCGCTTGGAGGCCCAACAACATCTACAAGAAGAAAGGTTGCGTAGTAGACATCAAGCTCTTTTCTGGCGCTGTTGCCGGGGAGGTTAGTGCTTCAAGGTATATCTTTAGATCTTGCAATTGAATCTTTTAGTTTCTTGTTTTATCACTAGTTTAATTTACAAAAGAAAACTACAAAAAAATTAAATTGAGGTTGCCTCATATGCTTCATCTTTTTAATGTCTTTGGTGAAAATGATGGAAAGGAAAATTGTGCTCAACTGTTAGAAGAAGAAGTCTATAAAATGTTTGGCACTAAATTTTTGAATGATGAGCATGATTGCAATGTTGTTAGTATGAATTCTTTGAATATCCGTGATGCTAATGATACGCAAAGCCATAAGCTTGGGGATGCTATGTTTGTTGAAGATGATATTTTTTGTCCCCAAGTTTTGATGAGCAAATTTATTATGATAATAGCATGCCCCCTATTTATGATGATTATATTGATGAAAGTGGGTTTGGAAGAGTGCCAACTCTAGGTAACTATCCCACTATTTTGGAGGGTGTTGAATCTTATAATATTTATGAAAGTGGTTTTGGAGAGGTCATGACTTTATTTAGTGATGAATCCACTATTTCGGAAGAGGTTCCAATTGATTATGAGAACAAAGTTGCTATCTATGATGGTTATTGTGATAACATGTATGCCATAAAGAATAATGATAACGATGAAACTTGTCATCATGATTTTAATTTTCAATTGGATTATGCCTCGCATGATAGTTATTTTGTTGAACTTGCTCCCACTATTATTAATGAGAAGAATTTTGCGTATGTGGAGAGTAGTAAAATTTCTATGCTTGTGGATCATGAAAAGAATGCTTTATGTGATAGTTATTTATTGTTGAATTAATTCATGATGATACTGAAAATTATCATGAGAGAGGAACATATGCTTCTACATATTGAAATAATATCAAGTTTCCTCTCTATATGTTGAAAATCTTGAAGTTGCACTTGTTTTGCCTTCCTATGCTAGATGATTCTTGTTCCCCCTAAATTGTTTGCTCACAAAATCCCTATGCATAGGAAGTGGATTGTACTTAAATGTGCTAGTCATATGCTTCATGATGCTCCCATTATGCTCCCATTATGCTTCAATTCTTATCTTTTATGAGTGCATCATTGACATCATCTTGCCTAGCTAAAAAGGCATTAAAGAAAAGCGCTTGTTGGGAGACAACCCAACATTTAACCCTACTATTTTTTTGAGTTCACATGATTAGGCTAGTGTATAATCATGTTTTATAGCTTTTGTTTCAATAAAGTGCCAAGTAAAGCCTTTGGGATAGTGTGGATGATAGTTGATTTGATTCTGTGAGAAAACAGAAACTTTTGCGCCCAGTAACAGAATTGATATGGTCTGCTGGAACGCGATAAATTCTTGAATGTTTTACAGTTTATTGATACACAAATGGTCTATGTTGTCCTAATTTTTCAGAGTTTTTGGAGTAGCAGAAGTATGGTTGTTGTTCAGATCATTACAGACTGTTCTGTTTTTGACAGATTCCATTTTCCATGCATAGTTTGCTTGTTTTAGTGTTTCCATAGCTTATATTAAGTGATATAAATTGTGGAAATTATAGAGTACAGTAGGCATTATGTGGAAGCAATTATGAATCTTTTCTTTGAGAGTACCAAAGTGAATGATTTGTTTTACTATACTAACCCATCTCACGAAGTTCCGTTAAATTTTGTGTGATTGAAGTTTTCAAGTTTTGGGTGAGATATCGATATGAGGAGAATAAGGAGTAGAAAGACACTAAGCTTGGGGATGCCCAAGGCACCCCAAGGAAATATTCAAGGAATACCCAAACAACTAAGCTTGGGGATGCCCCGGAAGGCAACCCCTCTTTTCGTCTCCAACATTACCGGTAACCTCACTTGGAGCTATATTTTTATTCATCACATGATATGAGTTTTGCTTGGAGCGTCATTTTCCTTTGTTAGTATTTGCTTGCTGTTATTTATAACAATGTTTTGTATCTTTTAGTTCAATAAAAAGGTCAAGTGTAGCCTTTACCATGCTTATTTTGCAAGTCTATATGTTGCTGTTTTGAAAACAGAAAGTTTATTATCATTGTCTGAATTCTTCCGGAAAGTCAGAATGTGATGAAATCTTGAAAATTTTACACAATAATTAGCAATAAATTTTCTACAGTGCGGTAATTTTTCAGAATTTTGGAGTTAGGGAAGTATGATTCCTCCTGCATTCTTTACAGACCATCCTGTTTTGACAGATTGCTGTTATGTCTGCATTGTTTTCATATGTTTGCTTGTTTAATGATTCTATTTGAGGATAGGAGTGTTAAATATGCAGAGGCATTTAGTAGGAAATATCAAATTTTAATTTTAGCGATTTTCTACAGTAGATAATAATAAGGTTATGCATGGATTTGTACTAACTTATCTCACGAGTTCTTGTGGAGTTTTGTGTGGATGAAGTTTTAAGATTCCGGGAAACTATGATAGGAGAGGAATTAAGGAGACACAAAAGCTCAAGCTTGGGGATGCCCGAGGAATCATAATTAATATTTCAAGAAGTCTCGAGTATCTAAGCTTGGGGATGCCCCGGTTGGCATCCCATCTTTCCTCATCAACAATTATCGGTTAGCCTCGGTTGAGCCTAAGTTTTTGCTTCTTCACATGATATGTGCTATCCTTGCAATGTCATTTTGTTTTGTTTTGCTTGTTGTTTGAATAAAGTACTTAAGATATGAAAATTTTAATGTTAGAGAGTCTTCAGATAGTTACATAATTATTCAACTACTCATTGTGCATCACTTATATCTTTTGGAGTAGTTTGTCATTTGCTCTAGTGCTTCACTTATATCTTTTTAGAGAATGATGGTGGTTTTATTTAGACGAAATTGATGAACTCTCATGCTTCACTTATATTATTTTGAGAGTCTTTAAACAGCATGGTAATTTTCTTAGGTTATGAAATTAGGCCTAATATGATGGCATCCAAGAGGGATATAATAAAAACTTTCATATAAAAGTGCATTGAATACTATGGGAAGTTTGATTCCTTATGATTGTTTTGAGATATAGAGATGGTGATATTAGAGTCATGCTACTGAGTAATTGTGAATTTGAGAAATACTTGTGTTAAGGTTTGTGAGTCCCATAGCATGCACGTATGGTGAACCGTTATGTGATGAAGTCGGAGCATGATTTATTTATTGATTGTCTTCCTTACGAGTGGCGGTCGGGGACGAGTGATGGTCTGAAAGCACAAGTGCTCCCTGGGTGATTTTGGTAAATAATGTCAACATATCTCTTGTTGCACTAATACTTTTATCTAGTATATTTCAGATGAGTCCAACAGTGGAGTGGTGTGGACAAGAGGATGTGGAAACCCTTCAAGATGCTATGGACAGAAGATTGGCAAAATCTCAGAAGCTCAAGACTCTACATTTTCATATTAGTGATCCAAGATCACATTGAGTCCATAGGAAATCCAATACTATTAAAAGGGGATGAGGTGTTGCTTTATGGCTTGCTTGCTCAAAGTGCTTAGTGATATGCTTCCAAAGCCCTCAACCACTTTCTCATTTCTAAATATGTCCCAAACCAAAAGTCAAACTCGGCCCCACCGATTTGATCTATCCGGCGCCACCGAGTTCACTTGACATAGCCACTGCCAGAAACCCTAATCAGTTCGGTCTCACCGATGGGATATCGGTCTCACCGAGATGGGCTTGCAAACTCTCTGTTACCTGTTGCAATTATTTCGGTCCCACCAAGATAAGCAATCGATCCCACCGAGTTTGCCTAACCAACTCTCTGTTTAGCTTATTACCAAAATCGGTCCCACCGAGTTCGTGTAATCGGTCAAACTGAGTTGAGGTTTTACCCTAACCCTAGCACATCGGTCCCACCGAGTTGATCATATCGGTCCCACCGAAATGCCAAACGCTCACATTTTGAACTGAATAGGTCTGACCGAGTTTCATGATTCGGTCCCACCGAGTTTGGTAAATTGTGTGTAACGGCTAGATTTTGTGTGGAGGCTATATATACCCCTCCACCCACTCTTCATTCGTGGAGAGAGCCATCAGAACGTGCCTACACTTCCAACATATATTTTCTGAGAGAGAACCACCTAATCATGTGTTGAGACCAAGATATTCCATTCCAGCCACAAGAATCTTGATCTCTAGCCTTCCCCAAGTTGCTTTCCACTCAAATCATCTTTCCATCAAATCCAAATCTGTGTGAGAGAGTTGAGTGTTGGGGAGACTACCATTTGAAGCACAAGAGCAAGGAGTTCAACATCAACACACCATCTATTACCTTTTGAAGAGTGGTGTCTCCTAGATTGGTTAGGTGTCACTTGGGAGCCTCCGACAAGATTGTGGAGTTGAACCAAGGAGTTTGTAAGGGCAAGGAGATCGCCTACTTCATGAAGATCTACCCTAGTGAGGCAAGTCCTTCGTGGGCGATGGCCATGGTGGGATAGACAAGGTTGCTTCTTCATGGACCCTTCGTGGGTGGAGCCCTCCGTGGACTCGCGCAACAGTTACCCTTCGTGGGTTGAAGTCTCCATCAACGTGGATGTACGATAGCACCACCTATCCGAACCATGGAAAAAATCTTCGTGTCTCCAATTGCATTTGCATACTCCAATCCCATCTATTTACATTCTTGCAACTTGCATGCTTTACTTTCCGCTGCTCATATACTCTTGCCATGCTTGCTTGAAATGTATTGTGTATGTTTAATTTTGCGCTGAAACTCCACCTCAACTTGAAGAAATTAAAAATTGCTACTTTTCTTTGTTGAGGGTCTAATCACCCCCTCTAGACACCTCTTCTCGATCCTTTTAATTGGTATCAGAGCATTGGTCTCCAATGCTTTGGTTTAATCACCATTGGAGGAAGATGGATGAGTCTACGTTGGGGAGTCTTAGACGTAGAGTGCCTATACTTGATGGAGAGTTCTTTCATGAGTGAAAAAATGAGATCTTGTGATTTTCAATGAATATCATTTGATCAAGTACATTACTAGCTCTTGTGCACCTATTGTTGATCCTTTGCATCTTACCCTTGATGAACCTATTGACATGATCCGCAACCTTAGAACTGTTAATCTTATCACTAGAGGTTTGCCTAGAAACTTGATTGGTTGCTTGCCTACTCTTGATTGTGCCTACACTATATGGAGATTTCTTGAGGAACGATTTCCAAACTATTCCTTGCAAAACTTAGATGAAATTCTTCATAAGTCCATTGCCTTGAGTAAGATGAATTCCAATGATCCTAAGTTTGGTGATTGTCTATTTGATCTTACTAACCTCATGCGTGCCAAAGGAGATGTTGGAATCATTAGCAATATCATCTCCGAAGCCATTAGAATTCATAAAGATGAATATTGTGATGATCATTTATCTAATGAATCACTCTCTCTAGGAATTGATCCATCACAAGATGATGTTGAACATGGATACTAGGATGAGGATGATGATAGTGACTTTGATTTTGATGAATCTATGAGACACTTTGGTCTTATGGCTAATCTTCGTGGCTACATGGCTGGAGGAAAGGAATGGATCATTGATAGTGGATGTACCGATCACATGACCGGAGATAAGCATATGTTTCGTGAGCTTGCTGAAAACAACGACCCTCGAAAGTATGTCACCTTGGGTGATAACTCAAGGGTAAGGTGGTTGGCCTTGGTAAGGTGGCCATCTCACATGACAGCCCCATACAAAATGTTATGCTCGTTGAATCTCTTGGCTATAATTTACTTTCCGTATCTAGACTTGCTGACTTTGGCTTCAATGTCCTATTTACTGAAGTAGATTGCCAAGTGTTTCGTAGAGATAACCACAATATGGTATTTACCGGTATACGTAGAGGTGATCTATACATTGTTGATTTCACTAAAAAGGCTCAACCTAGAACTTGTTAAATTACTAAATCCTCTAAATTCTGGTTGTGTCATATAAGATTAGGTCATGTGGGCATGCGAAATCTTGATAAGCTTATTAAAGGTGATCATATCCTTGGAGTAAAATATGTTATATTTGACAAGGATAGATTGTGCAGTGCTTGTCAGGCAGGAAAACAAGTTGGAGGAAGTCACCCCATGAAGAACATCATGACCATGAGAAGACCGCTCGAGCTACTTCATATGGATCTCTTTGGTCCCAACGCCTATAAAGTCAAGGTGGAAACTCATTTGGTCTAGTCATAGTGGATGATTTTTCAAGATTTACGTGGGTGTTCTTTCTTGATCATAAACCACGGGTCCAAAATATCTTCAAGAACTTCGCTAGGAAGGCCCAAAATCAATTTGAAGTTAAGATCAAGAAGATTCGCAGCGACAATGAAACGGAGTTCAAGAACGCAAATATGGATACCTTTCTTGACGAAGAAGGGATTTCACAAGAGTTCTCGGCTACGTACACGCCTCAACAAAATGGAGTTGTTGAGAGGAAGAACCGGACTCTTATTGAGATGGCGAGAATGATGCTCGATGAGTACAAGACGCCAAAACACTTTTGGGCGAAAGCGGTTGAGACAGCTTGTCATGCAACAAATCGCTTCTATCTTCACAAGCTACTCGGCAAGACGACATACAAGCTTTTTGAAGGAAATATGCCCTAGAGGCAATAATAAAGTTGTTATTTATATTTCCTTATATCATGATAAATGTTTATTATTCATGCTAGAATTTTATTAACCGGAAACTCGGTACATGTGTGAATACATAGACAAACAGAGTGTCACTAGTATGCCTCTACTTGACTAGCTCATTGAATCAAAGATGGTTAAGTTTCCTAGGCATAGACATGAGTTGTCATTTGATTAACGTATCACATCATTAGAGAATGATGTGATTGACTTGACCCATTTCGTTAGCTTAGCACTTGATTGTTTAGTTTGTTGCTATTGCTTTCTTCATGACTTATACATGTTCCTATGACTATGAGATTATGCAACTCCCGAATACCGAAGGAACACTTAGTGTGATACAAACGTCACAACGTAACTGGGTGATTAGAAAGATGCTCTACAGGTGTCTCCGATGGTGTTTGTTGAGTTGGCATAGATCGAGATTAGGATTTGTCACTCCGAGTATCGGAGAGGTATCTCTGGGCCCTCTCGGTAATGCACATCACTATAAGCCTTGCAAGCATTGTGACTAATGAGTTAGTTGCGAGATGATGCATTATGGAACGAGTAAAGAGACTTGTCGGTAATGAGATTGAACTAGGTATTGAGATACCGACGATCGAATCTCGGGCAAGTAACATACCGATGACAAAGGGAACAACGTATGTTGTTATGCTGTTTGACCGATAAAGATCTTCGTAGAATATGTAGGAACCAATATGAGCATCCAGGTTCCGCTATTGGTTATTGACCGGAGATGAGTCTCGGTCATGTCTACATTGTTCTCGAACCCGTATGGTCCGCACGCTTAACGTTTGGTGATGATCGGTATTATGAGTTTATGTGTTTTGATGTACCGAAGGTTGTTCGGAGTCCCGGATGTGATCACGGACATGTCGAGGAGTCTCAAAATGGTCGAGACATAAAGATCGATATATTGGATGGCTATGTTTGGACATCGGAATTGTTCCGGGTGAGTTCGGGCATTTACCGGAGTACCGGGAGGTTACGGAACCCCCCGGGGAGTATATGGGACTTATTGGGCCTTAGTGGGAGAGAGGAGGAGGCGGCCAAGATGGGCCCCCCCAAGCCTAACCCGAATTGGGGTGGGGGCCCGTCCCCCCTTTCCTTCTCCCTCTCTCCTCCTTCCTTCCTCTCCTACTCCAAGTAGGGAAGGGGGGAATCCTACTCGGAGTAGGACTCCCCCTTGGGCGCGCCATAGAGAGGGCCGGTCCTCCCCTCTTCCACTCCTTTATATACGGGGGAGGGGGCACCCCATAGACACACAAGTTGGTTGTTTTAGCCGTGTGCCGTGCCCCCCTCCACAGATTTCCACCTCGGTCATATCGTTGTAGTGCTTAGGCGAAGCCCTGTGTCGGTAACTTCATCATCACCGTCATCACGCCATCGTGCTGACGAAGCTCTCCCACGACCTCATCTGGATCTAGATTTCGCGGGACGTCACCGAGTTGAACGTGTGCAGATTGGGTAGGTGCCGTACTTTTGGTACTAGGATCGGTCGGATCATGAAGACGTACGACTACATCAACCGCGTTGTCATAACGCTTCCGCTTTCGGTCTACGAGGGTAAGTGGACAACACTCTCCCCTCTCATTGCTATGCATCACCTAGATGGATCTTCCGTGTGCGTAGGAATTTTTTTGAAATTACTGTGTTCCCCAACACTTCTCACCGGTAACAAACCCCAAGTTGGATACTTTCGAGTATTCGACTCAAAGTTCTATATTCTTGATAAGCATCGTCGTTCTAAATTTGCTCCTAAATCTCATGAGGGTTTCCTACTTGGTTATGGCTCAAACTCTCACACTTACCGAGTGTACAACAATTTGA
This sequence comes from Aegilops longissima, assembly GCA_021605205.1. NCBI lineage: Eukaryota > Viridiplantae > Streptophyta > Magnoliopsida > Poales > Poaceae > Aegilops > Aegilops longissima. The sequence goes on from CM038677.1 coordinate 189,892,263, forward strand.
CCCGAAAGGTTGAAGAGACGGTAGAAGTGAAGTTTGATGAATCTAACGGCTCACAAGTAGAGCAATTGCCAATTGATGTAGGAGACAAAGACCCCTCGGAAGCAATCCAAGACTTGTCTATTGGCAAGATTCGTCCAACGCAGGTGAAGGAGAGTACCTCGTCCGACCAAGTGGAAGCTTCCACCTCACGACAAGGTGAATTGATACGTCCATTTTGCATCATGCTTTTATATCGATGTTTATTGCATTATGGGTTGTTATTACACATTATGTCACAATACTTATGCCTTTCTTCTCTTATTTTACAAGGTTTACATGAAGAGGGAGAATGCCGGCAGCTGGAATTCTGGGCTAGAAAATGAGCAAATATTAGAGACCTATTCTACACAACTCCAAAAGTCCTGAAACTCCATGAAAGTCAGTTTTGGAATATATTAAAATATTGGGCGAAGAAAGCACCAGAGGGGGGCCACCCACTGTCCACGAGGGTGGAGGGTGTGCCCTACCCCCCTGGGCGCTCTCCCTGCCTCGTGGGCCACCTGGAAGCCCCCCTGTGCCCATCTTCTGGTATAAGGTGTCTTTCGCCCTGGAAAAAATCAGAAGGAAGCTTTCGGTACGAAGCGCCGCCGTCTCGAGGCAGAACCTTTGCAGAACCAATCTAGGGCTCCGGCGGAGCTGTTATGCCGGGGAAACATCCCTCCGAGAGGGGGAAATCGTCACCATCGTCATCACCATCGATCCTCTCATCGGGAGGGGGTCAATCTCCATCAACATCTTCACCAGCACTATCTCCTCTCAAACCCTAGTTCATCTCTTGTAACCGATCTTTGTCTCAAAACCTAAGATTGGTACCCGTGGGTTGCTAGTAGTGTTGATTACTCCTTGTAGTTGATGCTAGTTGGTTTATTCGATGGAAGATTATATATTCATATCCTTTATGCACATTAATACCCCTCTGATTATGAACATGAATATGATTTGTGAGTAGTTATGTTTGTTCCTGAGGACATGGGAGAAGTCTTGTTATAAGTAGTCATGTGAATTTGGTATTCATTCGATATTTTGATGAGATGAGATGTATGTTGTCTTTCCTCTAGTGGTGTTATGTGAATGTCGACTACATGACACTTCACCATTGTTTGGGCCTAGGGGAAGGCATTGGGAAGTAATAAGTAGATGATGGGTTGCTATAGTGACACAAGCTTAAACCCTAGTTTATGCGTTGCTTCGTAAGGGGCTGATTTGGATCCATATGTTTCATGCTATGGTTAGGTTTACCTTAATTCTTATTTCGTAGTTGCGGATGCTTGCGAGGGGGTTAATCATAAGTGGGATGCTTGTCCAAGGAAGGGTAGTACCCAAGCACCGGTCCACCCACATATCAAATTATCAAAGTAACGAACGCGAATCATATGAGCATGATGAAAACTAGCTTGACGATAATTCCCATGTGTCCTCGGGAGCGCTTTCCTTTATATAAGAGTTTGTCCAGGATTGTCCTTTGCTACAAAAAGGATTGGGCCACCTTGCTGCACTTTGTTTACTTTTGTTACTTGTTACCCGTTACAAATTACCTTATCACAAAACTATCTGTTACCGATAATTTCAGTGCTTTCAGAGAATACCTTATTGGAAACTGCTTATCATTTCCTTCTGCTCCTTGTTGGGTTCGACACTCTTACTTATCAAAAGGACTACGATAGATCCCCTATACTTGTGGGTCATCAAAACTCTTTTCTGGCGCCGTTGCCGGGGAGTGAAGCGCCTTTGGTAGGTGGAATTTGGTAAGGAAAATTTTATATAGTGTGCTGAAATTTACTGTCACTTGTTATTATGGAAAATAATCCTTTCAGGGGCTTGTTCGGGGTATCTTCACCCCGACCAGTAGAGCAAAGAGTTGCTCCTCAACCTACTGAAAGTGTTTACTTTGAAATTCCTTCGGGTATGATAGAGAAACTACTAGCTAATCCTTTTATAGGAGATGGAACATTACATCCCGATATGCACCTAATCTATGTGGATGAAGTTTGTGGATTATTTAAGCTTGCAGGTATGCCCGAGGATGTTATCAAGAAGAAGGTCTTCCCTTTATCTTTGAAGGGAAAGGCATTGACATGGTTTAGGCTATGTGGTGATGTTCGATCATGGAACTACAACCGGTTGAAATTGGAATTTCATCAGAAGTTTTATCCTATGCATCTGGTTCATCGTGGTCGTAATTATATATATAATTTTTGGCCTCGCGAAGGAGAAAGTATCGCTCAAGATTGGTGAAGGATTAAGTCAATGCTATATTCATGCCCCAATCATGAGCTCTCAAGAGAAATTATTATTCAAAAAATTTATGCTTGGCTTTCTCTCAACAATCGCTCCATGCTCGATACTTCTTGTACTGGTTCTTTTATGATGAAGACTATTGAATTCAAATGGGATTTATTGGAAAGAATTAAATGCAACTCTGAAGATTGGGAACTCGACGAAGGTAAGGAGTCAGGTATAACACCTAATTTTGATTGTGTTAAATCTTTTATGGATACCTATGTTTTTCGTGAATTTAGCACTAAATATGGACTTGACTCTGAGATAGTAGCTTCCTTCTGTGAATCATTTGCTACCCATGTTGATCTCCCTAAGGAGAAGTGGTTTAAATATCATCCTCCCATTGAAGTAAAAGTAGTTGAACCTATTAAAGTTGAAGAAAAGACTATCACTTATAATGTTGATCCTATTGTTCCTACCGCTTATGTTGAGAAACCACCTTTCCCTGTTAGAATAAAGGATATCATGCTAAAGCTTCAACTGTGGTTCGTAAGAGTAATGCTAGAACACTTACACCCCCTGAACAAATTAAATTTGAACCTAGTATTGCCATGGTTAAGGATCTCTTGGTTGATAATATTGATGGGCATGTTATTTACTTCTGTAATGAAGCTGCTAGAATTGCTAGACCCGATACTAAAGGTAAACATAGACCTGTTGTTGGCATGCCTGTTGTTTCTAATAAAATAGGAGATCATTGTTATCATGGCTTATGCGATACGGGTGCTAGTGCGAGTGCAATACCTCATTCCTTATACAAATAAATTATGCATGATATTGCACCTGCTGAAATAGAAGGTATTAATGTCACTATTAAGCTTGCCAATAGAGATACTATTTCACCAATTGGGATTGTTAGAAATGTTGAAGTCTTGTGTGGGAAAGTTAAATATCCTACTGATTTTCTTGTTCTTGGTTCCCCACAAGATGACTTTTGTCCCATTATATTTGGTAGACCCTTCTTGAATACTGTTAATGTTAGGATAGACTGCAAAAAGGATATTGTTACTGTTGGTTTAGGGGATATGTCTCATGATTTTAATTTTGCTAAATTTCGTAGACAACCCCATGATAAAGAATTTCCTAGTAAAGATGAAATTATGGGTCTTGCTTCTATTGCGGTGCCTCCCAATGATCCTTTAGAACAATACTTGCTTGACCATGAAAATGATATGTTCATGAATGAAAGAAGGGAAATAGATGAAGTATTATTTAAACAGGGACCTTTATTGAAACACAACTTGCATGTTGAAATCCTAGGGGATCCTCCTCCACCCAAGGGTGATCCCGTATTTGAGCTTAAACCATTACCTGATACTCTTAAATATGCTTATCTTTATGAAAAGAAGATATATCCTGTTATTATTAGTGCTAACCTTTCAGAGCAGGAAGAAGAGAAATTATTGAAAACTCTGAAGAAGCACCGTGCTGCTATTGGATATACTCTTGATGATCTTAATGGCATTAGTCCCACTCTATGCCAACACAAAATAAAATTGGAGAAAGACGCTAAACCGATTGTTGATCACCAACGACGGTTAAATCCTAAGATGAAAGAAGTGGTAAGAAATGAAATACTAAAGCTTCTGGAGGCAGGTATAATTTATCCTTTTGCTGATAGTCAGTGGGTAAGTTTGTCCATTGTGTCCCTAAGAAGGTAGGTATTACTGTTATTCCTAATGATAAAGACGAATTGATCCCACAAAGAATTGTTACAGGTTATAGAATGGTAATTGACTTCTGCAAATTAAATAAAGCTACTAGAAAAGATCATTACCCTTTACCTTTTATTGATCAAATGCTAGAAAGATTATCCAAACATACACATTTTTGCTTTCTAGACGGTTATTCTGGTTTCTCTCAAATACCTGTGTCAAAAGAGGATCAGGAGAAGACCACTTTTACTTGCCCTTTCGGTACCTTTGCTTATAGACGTATGCCTTTTGGTTTATGTAATGCACCTGCTACCTTTCAAAGATGTATGACTGCTATATTCTCTGACTTTTGTGAAAAGATTGTTGAGGTTTTCATGGATGATTTCTCCATGTATGGAACTTCTTTTGATGATTGCTTAAGCAACCTTGAACGAGTTTTGCAGAGATGTGAAGAAACTAATCTTGTCTTGAATTGGGAGAAGTGCCACTTTATGGTTAATGAAGGTATTGTCTTGGGGCATAAATTTTTTGAAAGAGGTATTGAAGTTGGTAAAGCTAAAGTTGACGCTATTGAAAAGATGCCGTGTCCTAAGGACATTAAGAAGTTTCCTTGGTCATGTCGGTTTTCATAGGAGGTTCATTAAAGACTTCTCAAAAATTTCTAGGCCGCTGACTAATCTCTTACAAAAAGATGTTCCTTTTGTCTTTGATGATGATTGTGTAGAGGCATTTGAAATACTTAAGAAAGCTTTGATTTCTGCACCTATTGTTCAGCCACCTGATTGGAATTTACCCTTTGAAATTATGTGTGATGCTAGTGATTGTGTTGTAGGTGCTGTTCTAGGAGAAAGAGTTGATAAGAAATTAAATGTTATCCAATAAGCTAATAAAACTCTAGACAGTGCCCAGAGAAATTATGCTACTACTGAAAAAGAATTTTTAGCAGTAGTATTTGCTTGTGGTAAGTTCAGACCTTATATTGTTGATTCTTAAGGAACTGTTCACACTGATCATGCTGCTATTAAATACCTTATGGAAAAGAAAGATGCTAAACCTAGACTTATTAGATGGGTTCTCTTGCTACAAAAATTTGATTTGCACATTATTGATAGAAAGGGAGCTGGGAACCCCGTTGCAGACAACTTGTCTAGGTTAGAGAATGTTCTTGATGACCCACTACCTATTGATGATAGCTTTGTTGGAAGTATGCCCTAGAGGCAATAATAAATTGGTTATTATTATATTTCCTTGTTCATGATAATCGTTTATTATCCATGCTATAATTGTATTGATAGGAAACTCATATACATGTGTGGATACATAGACAACACCATGTCCCTAGTAAGCCTCTAGTTGACTAGCTCGTTGATCAATAGATGGTTACGGTTTCGACCATGGACATTGGATGTCATTGATAACGGGATCACATCATTAGTAGAATGATGTGATGGACAAGACCCAATCCTAAGCGTAGCACAAAGATCGTAGTTCAGTATGCTAAAGCTTTTCTAATGTCAAGTATTTTTCCTTAGACCATGAGATTGTGCAACTCCGGATACCGTAGGAATGCTTTGGGTGTACCAAGCGTCACAACGTAATCTGGGTGACTATAAAGGTGCACTACGGTATCTCCGAAAGTGTCATTGGGTTGGTACGAATCGAGACTGGATTTGTCACTCCGTAAACGGAGAGGTATCTCTGGCCCACTCGGTAGGACATCATCATAATGTGCACAATGTGACCAAGGGGTTGATCACGGGATGATGTGTTACGGAACGAGTAAAGAGACTTTCCGTAGCGAGATTGAACAAGGTATCGGGATACCGACGATCGAATCTCGGGCAAGTACAATACCGCTGGACAAAGGGAATTGTATACGGGATCGATTGAGTCCTTGACATCGTGGTTCATCCGATGAGATCATCGTGGAACATGTAGGAGCCAACATGGGTATCCAGATCCGCTATTGGTTATTGACCGGAGAACGTCTCGGTCATGTTCGCATGGTTCCCGAACCCGTAGGGTCTACACATAAGGTTCGATGGCGCTAGGGTTATAAAGGAAGTTTGTATGTGGTTACCGAATGTTGTTGAGTCCGGATGAGATCCGGACGTCACGAGGAGTTCGGAATGGTCCGGAGGTAAAGATTTATATATGGAAAGTTGTTGTTCGGGTTAGGAAAAAGTTCGGGTTTTTCGGTATTGTACCGGAAGCTTCGGAAGGTTCGGAGGATTCGGAGGGGTCCAGAGGTCCGGAAATAGTTCCACCACGTCCAATACAGTATCATGGGCTGTAGGGGGCGCCCTAGCCTTAATGGGCCAGGGCACCAGCCCCCAAGGCCCATGCGCATGGGAAGGGAAAACCCTAAGGGGAGGGCCTCCACTTGACTTGGGAGGCACTCCTCCCCCCCTTGGCCGCCCCCTAGATGGGATCTAGGGCTGGCCGCACCCCTTGGGGTGGGAAAACCCTAAAGGGGGCGCAGCCCCTTCCCCCCCTATATATACTTGAGGTTTTGGGGCTGTCATACACAGGAGAACCTCTCCCTCTATTGGCACATCCCTGCCTCTCCTCCTCTTCCTCTCCCGTGGTGCTTGGCGAAGCCCTGCTGGATTGCCACGCTCCTCCATCACCACCACGCCGTTGTGCTGCTGCTGGACGGAGTCTTCCTCAACTTCTCCCTCTCTCCTTGCTGGATCAAGGCGTGGGAGACGTCACCGGGCTGTACGTGTGTTGAATTTTTTGCGGAGGTGCCGTCCGTTCGGCACTAGGATCTCCGGTGATTTGGATCACGACGAGTACGACTCCTTCAACCCCGTTCTCTTGAACGCTTCCGCTTAGCGATCTACAAGGGTATGTAGATGCACTCTCCTTCCCTCGTTGCTGGTTTCTCCATAGATAGATCTTGGTGACACGAGGAAAATTTTGAATTTCTGCACGTTCCTCAACAAATGGCATCATGAGCTAGGTCTATTGCGTAGATTCTTTGCACGAGTAGAACACAAAGTAGTTGTGGGCGTTGATTTTGTTCAATATGCTTACCGTTACTAGTCCAATCTTGTTTCGACGGTATTGTGGGATGAAGCGGCCGGACCGACCTTACGTACTCTCACGTGAGACAGGTTCCACCGACTGACATGCACTTGGTGCATAAGGTGGCTAGCGGGTGCCAGTCTCTCCCACTTTAGTCGGAACGGATTCGATGAAAAGGGTCCTTATGAAGGGTAAATAGCAATTGGCATATCACGTTGTGGTTTTGCGTAGGTAAGAAACGTTCTTGCTAGAAACCCATAGCAGCCACGTAAAACTTGCAAACAACAATTAGAGGACGTCTAACTTGTTTTTGCAGGGTATGCTATGTGATGTGATATGGCCAAGAAGGATGTGATGAATTATATGTGATGTATGAGATTGATCATGTTCTTGTAATAGGATTCACGACTTGCATGTCGATGAGTATGACAACCGGCAGGAGCCATAGGAGTTGTCTTTATTTATTGTATGACCTGCGTGTCATTAAACAACGCCATGTAATTACTTTACTTTATTGCTAACCGGTAGCCATAGTAGTAGAAGTAATAGTTGGCAATACAACTTCATGAAGACACGATGATGGAGATCATGATGATGGAGATCATGGTGTCATGCCGGTGACGATGATGATCATGGAGCCCAAGATGGAGATCAATGGAGCTATATGATATTGGCCATATCATGTCACTACTATATAATTGCATGTGATGTTTATTATGTTTATGCATCTTGTTTACTTAAGAACGACGGTAGTAAATAAGATGACCCTTACAACAATTTCAAGAAGTGTTCTCCCTAAGCGTGCACCGTTGCTAAAGTTCGTAAGCTTCTAAGCACCACGTGATGATCGGGTGTGATGGATTCTTACGTTCACATACAACGGGTGTAAGACAGATTTACACACGCGAAACACTTAGGGTTAACTTGCGAGCCTAGCATGTACAGACATGGCCTCGGAACACAGAGACCGAAAGGTCGAGCATGAGTCGTATAGTAGATACGATCAACATGAAGATGTTCACCGATGATGACTAGTCCGTCTCACGTGATGATCGGACATGGCCTAGTTGACTCGGATCATGTAATCACTTAGATGACTAGAGGGATGTCTATCTGAGTGGGAGTTCATAAGATGAACTTAATTATCCTGAACATAGTCAAAAGACCTTTTGCAAATTATGTCGTAAGCTCGCGTTTTAGTTCCACTGTTTAGATATGTTCCTAGAGAAAATATAGTTGAAAGTTGAAAGTAGCGATTATGCGGACAGTGGAAAGCTTATGTCCTTAATGCACCGCTCGGTGTGCTGGACCTCGAACGTGGTCTGTGGATGTTGCGAACATCTGACACACACGTTTTTGATAACTACGTGATAGTTCAGTTAAATGGTTTAGAGTTGAGGCACCAAAGACGGTTTCGAAATGTCGCGAAACATATGAGATGTTTCGAGGGCTGAAATTGGGATTTCAGGCTCGTGCCCACGTCAAGAGGTATAAGACCTCCGACGATTGTCTTAGCCTGCAAACTAAGGGAGAAAAGCTCAATCGTTGAGCTTGTGCTCAGATTGTCTGAGTACAACAATCACTTGAATCGAGTGGGAGTTGATCTTCCAGATGAGATAGTGATGTTTCTCCAAAGTCATTGCCACCAAGCTGCTAGAGCTTCGTGATGAACTATAACATATCAGGGATAGATATGATGATCCTTGAAATATTCGCGATGTTTGACACGCGAAAGTAGAAATCAAGAAGGAGCATCAATTGTTGATGGTTCTGAAACCACTAGTTTCAAGAAGGGCAAGGGCAAGGAGGGATACTTCATGAAGCGGCAAATCAGCTGCTGCTCTAGTGAAGAAACCCAAGGTTGAACCCAAACCCGAGACTAAGTGCTTACGTAATGAGGAGCGGACTTTGAAGCAGAACTACCCTAGATACTTGGTAGATGAGAAGGCTGGCAAGGTCGATAGAAGTATATTGGATATACGTTATGTTAATGTGTACTTTACTAGTACTCCTAGTAGCACCAGGGTATTAGATACCGGTTCGGTTGCTAAGTGTTAGTAACTCGAAATAAAAGCTACGGAATAAACGGAGACTAGCTAAAGGTGAGCTGACGATATGTGTTGGAAGTGTTTCCAAGTTTGATGTGATCAAACATCGCACATCAAGATTAGTATTAAACCTGAATAATTGTCATTTGGTGTTTGCGTTGAGCATAGACATGATTGGATTATGTCTATCGCATGTCTGGTTGTTCATTTAAGGAGAATAATGGTTACTCTATTTATTTGAATAACACCTTCAATGGTCTTGCACCTAAAGGAATGGTTTATTGAATCTCGATCGTAGTGACACACATTTTCATGCCAAAAGATATAAGATGGTAATGATAGTACCACTTACTTGTGGCAATTGCCATGTAAGTCATATTGGTGTAAACGCATGAAGAAGCTCCATGTTGATGGATCTTTGGACTCACTCGTTTTGAAAAGTTTGAGACATGCGAACCATGTCTATTGGTGTATACGCATGATGAAACTCCATGCAGATGGATCGTTTGACTCACTTGATTTTGAATCACTTGAGATATGCAAATCATACCACATGGGCAAGATGGTGAAAAGCCTCGTTTGATAAGATGGAACAAGATAGCAACTTGTTGGAAGTAACACATTTTGATATGTGCAGTTCAATGAGTCTTTGAGGCATGCGATGAATATCGTTATGTTCTTACTTCACGGATGATTTAAGTAGATCTTGAGTGTATTTACTTAATGAAACACAAGTCTGAATTATTGAATGGTTCAAGTAATTTCAGAGTGAAGTTAAAGATCATCGTGACAAGAGGATAAAATGTCTATGATATGAACATAAAGATGAGTATCTGAGTTACGAGTTTTGGCACGCAATTAAGACATTGTGGAAATTGTTTCACAATAAATACCGCCTGGAACACCATAGTGTGATGGTGTGTCCGAACATCATAGTTGCACCCTATTGGATATGGTGCGTACTATGATGTCTCTTATCGAATTACCATTGTCATTCATGGGTTAGGCATTAGAGACAACCACACTCACTTTAATAGGGTACCACGTAATTCCGTTGAGACGACACCGTTTGGAGAAACCTAAGTTGTCGTTTCTTAAAAGTTTGGGGCTACGACGCTTATGTGAAAAAGTTTCAGGTTGATAAGCTCAAACCCAAAGCGGATAAAATGCATCTTCATAGGACACCCAAAAACAGTTGGGTGTACCTCCTAATTCAAATCCGAAAGCAATAGGGATTGTTTCTTGAATCGGGTCCTTTCTCGAGGAAAAGTTTGTCTCGAAAAGTTGAGTGGGAGGATGGTGGAGACTTGATGAGGTTATTGAACCGTCACTTCAACTAGTGTGTAGCGAGTGCAGGAAGTTGTTCCGTGGCACCTACACCAATTGAAGTAGAAGCTTATGATAGTGATCATGAAGTTTGGATCAAGTCACTAACGTACCTCGTAGGGTGACAAGGATGCGTACTACTTGAGTGGTACGCAATCCATCTTGAAGGTCATGTTGCTAGACAACAATGAACCTACGAGCTATGGAGAAGCAATGGTGGGCCCAAATTCCGATAAATGGTTAGAAGCCATGAAATCGAGATAGGATCCATGTATCGAACAAAGCATGGACTTTGGTGGACTTGCCGATGATCGGCAAGCCATTGAGATGAATGGATCTTTAAGAAGAAGACGGACGTGGACAGGTAATATCACCGTCTATGAAGCTCGACTTGTGGCGAAGAGTTTTTCACAAGTTCAAGGAGTTGACTACGATGAGATTTTCTCATCCGTAGCGATGCTTAAGTCCGTCGGAATCATGTTAGCATAAGCTGGATTTATAAAATCTGGCGGATGGATGTCAAAATGAGTTTCCTTACCAGTTTTCGTAAGGAAAGGTTGTATGTGATGCAATCAGAAAGTTTTATCGATCCTAAGGATGCTAAAAGGTATGTTGGCTCCAGCGATCCTTTCTAAGGACTGGAGTAAGCATCTCGGAGTTGGAATGTGCGCTTTGATGAGATGATCAAAGATTTTGGGTTTATACAAAGTTTATGAGAAACTTGTATTTCCAAAGAAGTGAGTGGGAGCACTATAGAATTTCTGATGAGTATATGTTGTTGACATATTGATGATCAGAAATGATGTAGAATTTTCTGTAAAGCATATAGGGTTATTTGAAAAGGATTTTTCAAGTGAAAACCTGGATTAAGCTACTTTAACATTGAGCATCAAGATCTATGAAGATAGATCAAAAACCGCTTAATGGTACTTTCAAATGAGCATATACCTTGACATGATCTTGAAGGTGTTCAAGATGGATCAGTCAATGAAGGAGTTCTTGCCTGAGTTGTAAGGTATGAAGTTAAGACTTAAAGCTCGACCACAGACGAAAAGAGAGAAAGGACGAAGGTTGTCCCCTATGCTTTAGACGTAGGCTCTATAGTATGCTATCTTTGTGTGCCGCACGGAAGTGTGCCTTGCCATGAATCAGTCAAGGGTACAAGAATGATCCAGAAATGGATCATTGGACAGCGATCAAAATTGTCCTTGGAGTAAATAAAGGACATGTTTCTCGATTATGGAGGTGATAAAGAGTTGGCGTAAAGGGTTACGTCGATGCAAGCTTTAACACCTATCCGAAAGTGACTCGAGTAGCAAACCGGATCGTATAGTGGAGCAACCATTTGGAATAGCTTCAAGTGGGCGTGGAAGCAACATTTACAATATGACATAGAGAATTGCGAAGTACATACGGATCTGAATGTTACAGACCCGTTGACTAAAACCTCTCTCACAAGCAAAACATGATCAAACCCCAGAACTCACTGAGTCTTAATCACATGATGATGTGAACTAGTTTAATGACACTAGTAAACTCTTTGGATGTTGGTCACATGGCGATGTGACCTGTGAGTGTTAATTACATGGCGATGTGAACTAGATTATTGACTCTAGTGCAAGTGGGAGACTGTTGGAAATATGCCCTAGAGGCAATAATAAATTGGTTATTATTATATTTCCTTGTTCATGATAATCGTTTATTATCCATGCTATAATTGTATTGATAGGAAACTCATATACATGTGTGGATACATAGGCAACACCATGTCCCTAGTAAGCCTCTAGTTGACTAGCTCGTTGATCAATAGATGGTTATGGTTTCCTGACCATGGACATTGGATGTCATTGATAACGGGATCACATCATTAGTAGAATGATGTGATGGACAAGACCCAATCCTAAGCCTAGCACAAAGATCGTAGTTAGTATGCTAAAGCTTTTCTAATGTCAAGTATTTTTCCTTAGACCATGAGATTGTGCAACTCCGGATACCGTAGGAATGCTTTGGGTGTACCAAACGTCACAACGAATCGGGTGACTATAAAGGTGCACTACAGGTATCTCCGAAAGTGTCATTGGGTTGGCACGAATCGAGGCTGGGATTTGTCACTCCGTGTAAGCGGAGAGGTATCTCTGGGCCCACTCGGTAGGACATCATCATAATGTGCACAATATGACCAAGGGGTTGATCACGGGATGATGTGTTACGGAACGAGTAAAGAGACTTGCCGTAACGAGATTGAACAAGGTATCGGGATACCGGCGATCGAATCTCGGGCAAGTACAATACCGCTGGACAAAGGGAATTGTATACGGGATCGATTGAGTCCTTGACATCGTGGTTCATCCGATGAGATCATCGTGGAACATGTGGGAGCCAACATGGGTATCCAGATCCGCTATTGGTTATTGACCGGAGAACGTCTCGGCCATATGCGCATGGTTCCCGAACCCGTAGGGTCTACACATAAGGTTCGATGGCGCTAGGGTTATAAAGGAAGTTTGTATGTGGTTACCGAATGTTGTTAGGAGTCCGGATGAGATCCCGGACGTCACGAGGAGTTCGGAATGGTCCGGAGGTAAAGATTTATATATGGAAAGTTGTTGTTGGGTTAGGAAAAAGTTCGGGTTTTTCGGTATTGTACCGGGAAGCTTCGGAAGGTTCGGAGGATTCGGAGGTCCGGAAATAGTTCCACCACGTTCAATACAGTAGCATGGGCTGTGAGGCGCCCTAGCCTTAATGGGCCAGGGGCACCAGCCCCCAAGGCCCATGCGCATGGGAAAGGAAAACCCTAAGGGAGGGCCTCCACTTGACTTGGGAGGCACTCCTCCCCCCTGGCCGCCCCTAGATGGGATCTAGGGCTGGCCGCACCCTTGGGTGGGAAAACCCTAAAGGGGCGCAGCCCCCCCTATATATACTTGAGGTTTTGGGGCTGTCATACACAGGAGAACCTCTCCCTCTATTGGCACAGCCCTGCCTCTCCTCCTCCTCCTCTCCCGTGGTGCTTGGCGAAGCCCTGCTGGATTGCCACGCTCCTCCATCACCACCACGCCGTTGTGCTGCTGCTGGACGGAGTCTTCCTCAACCTCTCCCTCTCTCCTTGCTGGATCAAGGCGTGGGAGACGTCACCGGGCTGTACGTGTGTTGAAATTTTCGCGGAGGTGCCGTCCGTTCGGCACTAGGATCTCTGGTGATTTGGATCACGACGAGTACGACTCCTTCAACCCTGTTCTCTTGAACGCTTCCGCTTAGCGATCTACAAGGGTATGTAGATGCACTCTCCTTCCCCTCGTTGCTGGTTTCTCCATAGATAGATCTTGGTGACACGTAGGAAAATTTTGAATTTCTGCTACGTTCCTCAACAAGCTTTCCTGATGAACAATTGGCTATCACAAATGCTTCTCGTACTGCTCCATGGTATGCTGATTATGCTAATTACAATGTTGCTAAATTTATACCACCTAGTTTCACATACCAGCAAAATAAAAAGTTTTTCTATTATTTAAGACATTACTTCTAGGATGACCCACATATTTATAAAGGAGTAGATGGTGTTATTAGACGTTGTGTACCTGAGCATGAACAGGAACATATCCTACGCAAGTGTCACTCCGAGGCATCTGGAGGACACCACGCTGGAGATAGAACTGCACGTAAGGTATTGCAATCCGGTTTTTATTGGCCTACTCTTTTCAAAGATGCTCATAAGTTTGTCTTGTCTTGTGATGAATGTCAAAGAATTGGTAATATTAGTGATACGTCTCCAACGTATCTACTTTTCCAAACACTTTTGCCCTTGTTTTGGACTCTAACTTGCATGATTTGAATGAAACTAACCCGGACTGACGTTGTTTTCAGCAGAACTACCATGATGTTGTTTTATGTGTAGAAAAGAAAAGTTCTCGGAATGTCACGGAAATCCACGGAGGCAATTTTGGAATTTATAAAATTATTGGTGAAAAGAAATACACCGGGGGCCCAGGGCTTGTCCACGAGACAGGGGGGCGCCCCCCCGCTAGGGCGCGCCCCCTATCTCGTGGGCCCCCTGGACCTCCTCCGACCTCAACTCCAACTCCATATATTCCGTCCCGGAGAGAAAAAAATCTGAGAGAAAGTTTCATCGCGTTTCACGACACGGAGCCGCTACCAAGCCCTAATCTCTCTCGGGAGGGCTGATCTGGAGTCCGTTCGGGGCTCCGGAGAGGGGGGTTCGTCGTCGTCGTCATCATCAACCATCCTCCATCACCAATTTCATGATGCTCACCGCCATGCGTGAGTAATTCCATCGTAGGCTTGCTGGACGGTGATGGGTTGGATGAGATTTACCATGTAATCAAGTTAGTTTCGTTAGGGTTTGATCCCTAGTATCCACTATGTTCTGAGATTGATGTTGCTATGACTTTTCTATGCTTAATGCTTGTCACTAGGGCCCGAGTGCCATGATTTCAGATCTGAACCTATTATGTTTTCATGAATATATGTGTGTTCTTGATCCTATCTTGCAAGTCTATAGTCACCTATTATGTGTTATGATCCGACAACCCCGAAGTGACAATAATCGGGATACTTCTCGGTGATGACCGTAGTTTGAGGAGTTCATGTATTCACTATGTGTTAATGCTTTGGTCCGGTTCTCTATTAAAAAGGAGGCCTTAATATCCCTTAGTTTCCGTAAGGACCCCACTGCCACGGGACGGTAGGACAAAAGATGTTATACAAGTTCTTTTCCATAAGCACGTATGACTACTTACGGAATACATGCCTACATTACATTGATGAATTGGAGCTAGTTCTATATCACCCTATGTTATAACTATTGCATGAGGAATCGCATCCGGCATAATTATCCATCACTGATCCATTGCCTACGAGCTTTTCACATATTGTTCTTTGCTTATTTACTTTTCCGTTGCTACTGTTACAACTACTACAAAAACCCAAAAACATTTATCTTTACTTTTGCTACCGTTACTATTATTATCATGCCACTTTTGCTACTAAACACTTTGCTGCAGATACTAAGTTATCCAGGTGTGGTTGAATTGACAACTCAACTGCTAATACTCAAGAATATTCTTTGGCTCCCCTTGTGTCGAATCAATAAATTTGGGTTGAATACTCTACCCTCGAAAGCTGTTGCGATCCCCTATACTTGTGGGTTATCAATTAGTATATGTCAAGAAATGCCTATGAACTATTCACTTGTTATTGAACCATTTAATGTTTGGGGCTTTGATTATATGGGACCGTTTCCTTCCTCTAATGGGTATACACATATTTTAGTTGCTGTTGATTACGTTACTAAGTGGGTAGAAGCTATTCCAACTAGTAGTGCTGATCATAACACATATATTAAGATGCTTAAAGAAGTTATTTTTCCGAGGTTTGGATTCCCTAGATACTTAATGACTGATGGCGGTTCACATTTTATTCATGGTGCTTTTCGTAAAATGATTGCTAAGTATGATGTTAATCATAGAATTGCATCTCCATACCACCCACAGTCTAGTGGTCAAGTAGAACTGAGTAATAGAGAGATTAAATTAATTTTGCAAAAGACTGTTAATAGATCTAGAAAGAATTGGTCCAAGAAACTTGATGATGCATTATGGGCCTATAGAACTGCATATAAAAATCCTATGGGTATGTCTCCGTATGAAATGGTTTATGGAAAAGCATGTCACTTACCTCTCGAACTAGAACATAAGGCATACTGGGCCATTAAAGAGCTCAATTATGATTTCAAACTTGCCGGTGAAAAGAGACTATTTGACATTAGCTCACTTGATGAGTGGAGAACCCAGGCCTATGAGAATGCCTGTTGGGGAAGCTGGTCGTGTCCCACGAACACCTATGGGACCTTGGTCCCTTGTGGTTCGGAGGGGGGCGGAGGATGCACGAAGAGCGGATCGAAGCGATGCACACGAGCAGATTTACCCAGCTTCGGAGCTCTCCGGAGAGATAACACTCCTACTGCTGCTTGGTGGATTATATTGTGTTCTTGCTAGGGAGCAATGGGAGCTACAAAACCTAACCTAAATGAGGTCTCCAGTGAGTAGGATGAACTGAACCGGAGCTGAATCGAACCAGCCGAACCGAACCTCCTCTACGTTGCACTTGGGCCTCCTTTTATAGGCACAAGGGGTCACCACAGGTGGCAACATGTATGAGGGTACAAATGTAAAAACAGTGGTTGGTAGACCAACATGCAGTGTCTGATGATCTAAACCTAACTCGACGGCAAGGGACAAGAGTCATTAATGCCCGTCTCGATCGCTGAAACGAGGTAATGAGGGACCGTCAAGCGCGCCTCCGTTTGCCACGATGGTAGCTTGTCGGCGCCGCTATCGCTGCTCCCGCTGGCTGCACAGCCCATCGACCGCGTTCTGGGAAAGTCCGTGGCGACACGTTGGCGGATGAGCTGGAGCGGAGATGAAGAGAGGTTGCTGCCGCGGCAAGCGCCTTGCCGTGGCGAGAACCCTTGTCGCTTGGGAGCTCGGCGCTCACCAAGCCTTCCGCAAGCTCCTCTTGCGGGGCCTTGTTCCTTTGCGCCTTGAGTGGTCTTCCGGCAAGCTTCTCTTGGGGCCTTGATACTTTGTTCTTGAATGGCTCCAAAGGAGCCGCGGAAGATCCCGACGGTCACCAGGCCAGCCACGCCGCTGGTCTTGCAATCGCCGTGCGAGTTCGGGATACTAGGGTACCCTACTCTAGTACACCGGCAGAGCCCCGGGCTGGGCCACACACGGCGCCAAGCTCTGTTGGGCCAGGCCCAAAAGCAGTGCATGGGCACGCGTGGTGCGGATTACGCCATTACCGCCTGGACCCACCACGTCTCCCACGAACGGCACGCACCGGACGTGGCGTCGTGGGGGAGATCGTGGGGCTTTCTTTAATGGGAAAAATCGGAACGCCCGGCCCCTCTCCCTCCTTATAAGCAGGAGGTACAGGGGCCGAGCGCCCACTTGCCATTGCTGTCACATCAGAAACCACCGCCGCTTCCCCTTTCGCTCGAGCCCAAAGAAGCGGCGCCCGCTCCCTCCCCATTGCCACCGGTGCCTGCGCCGTCAGTTCCTCCACCACCTCTGCCATGGCTCCGAAAGCCGATAAGGGCAAAGGGGTGAAATCGGCCGAGGCGCAGCGGCTCGCGGCGCTGCGGAAGGAGAAGGCCCTCTTTGATCCGTTGCTCGACAGGAAGGAGCTGCGGGAGCTGTATTACCTTTTCTGGTCGACGGCGACGCGCGCGCACCCGCGCACGAGGGTGATCTCCGCCGCCACGTCCGAGAAGGTTTCCTTCGGGTATCCCTTTTTCGCACTTTTCTTCCACTGCGGGCTCTGCCCGCCCTTTTCCGAATTCTTTTGTGATGTCATGAATACATATGGCCTCCGCCTCCTTGATTTCACCCCCAACGCCGTCCTCACCATGGCCGTTTTCGCACACCTCTGCGAGAACTTTGTCGGGGTCCACCCAAGTGTAGCACTTTTCGCCATTACTTCATGCCCAGCGAGAGAGAGGAGAGCCGCTTGCGGAGGAATTGCATGGATATCCAGGATCGGCAAGAAGGAAGCATATCTTGACGGGGAGCTGCGCAGCAAGTGGGAGGAGTGGAGGGCTGACTGGTGTTGGATCTTAGAGGAGGACCCATGAGCCTTTTACTACCCTCATAAAACCCCCATAGTGCGCGGCAATGGTGGAGCAACTTGGCGCGGAGGATGCCAAGTTGAAGATTGTCGTGACTAGGATCTTGCGCCTCGGGCATGCCGGGCTTACCGTAGGAGCACTTGGCGCGGACTTCCTTCGCCGCCGCATTGCACCCTTGCAGGAGAGGGGGAGGCCTGCTTGGGAGTTCCAAAGCGGCGGACATCATGAGGCTACGTCCGGGTTTGAACTGGAATTTTCTTGTCTTGGAGCTTGACGGCATCTTTGCGGAGCTGTTCAAGCTGATGCGATCACCCAGTGGTTTATGTTGCCGAGGGAGTCGTGCCTTGTGCAACAACTTCGTCGCTTGACCGCATCCGCGCGATGATGCCGTTGTGCGATTCCCATGGAATCGTTCCAACTGGCAGAGCCCGCCCGACGACGTCGTGCAGCAGTTCTTCGATGACTTAGAAGAAGTGCCGATCCGTGCCGACGAAAGCGTAAGCGGCTCACCGTGACACCACCGGCGGGAGATGGCGCGCATCGCCACAAGGTTGGAGGAGGCGGCGAAGCTGCTGCCGCTGGCGTGTTTGGGTTCTGCCGTCGAGGCAGAGACGGCGGCGGCAAGCCTTGCCGACCGAGAGGAGTTTGTCGGTGAGGAGGAGCAGGCCGAGCCCGACAATGAGCCGAGCGAGCCTGCCGGGGGCGCCTCTCCTCCGCCGTCAAGTAGCTTGCCGCAGGAGGAGCCTGCTGTCCCGCCAAGGAGACGCCTCCGCAAGACTGGAGAAGTGGCGGGGCGGCATACGGCCCAACAGCCGCCTCGCCGCCCGACGCGCTCCACCGTGGCAAGCACTGTTGCCGCGGGAGCGCCTCATTCCGCCACGGCGACGGGCGCGGGGTCTTCTGGAGTCACGGCCCCCGCGCCCGCCAAGCGTCCGAGGGAATCCTCTCCTCCAATTCGTCGCGCCGGAGCGGAATTTGATCTCTCCGCCCTCAGCTCCGAGGAAGAAGAGGAAGAGTAAGATCTTGTCGCTGCTACTTGTAATCTTTCAATTTACTGCTTTATTTTATATCTGACTTGCTTCACTTTGAACCTTCTCCTTCTTCAGGACGCTGGCTCAGAGGGCGTCGAAGAGGGCCAAGACCCCGGTGGTTGTCGTCTCAGACGATTCCCCAGTGGCGACAGGAGGCACGTCTGAGACTCCCTTGCTGGATCCGGCAACCCTTCAACAGAGCAGCCCCCAGCACAGCCCCCAGCGTAAGTGTTTGATCCATTTCTTATGGTTAGGTGTGCTTGGGTGCTCCTTCGTCACTGATATCTGGCTTGTTGAATTATGTAGGAGCGGAGCAGCCTCATCAGGAGGTCCCGGAGGTCGATCCCAAGTTCAGCTCGCTTCAACACGCCACCAAGGGAGAAATCTCCGCCAAGGGAGCGCTCTCCGGCAAGGGAGGCCTCTCCGACAAGGGGAGCTTCTCCGACAAGGGGAGCTTCTCCGACAAGGGGCAGCGCTGATGACCCTCCGGTGGTGGAGACCGCGGCAACAGACCCCACTGCAGGTAATCTTCTTGCTTGAGAATTTCCCTTGGGTTCTTTTTCTTCTGTTCTTCTTTTTCGAACATTTGCTTGACTTGTTCTTTCTTTCTCTGATCGTCAGATCCATCTGCCGGAGGGCCGATGGAGACTGAGGCTGCCGGCGAGGAGGACTCTCGCGGCAATAATGATGACGCCACCAACATGGAGGAGGAGGAGGCCGGCGCCGATGGGTCCGCCGGTGAGGAGGCCGCCAAGGCTGCTGGCGCAGAGGCTGGGGAGGGGTCCGGCGATCGCACTGATGGCCCTGAGGCCGCAGGAGCGCCAGGCGCTGCACCGACCGCCGATCCCCCCGCCACCGATGCCGCACCAGACTCCGAAGAGCCCCAGCCCGGCGCCTATCTGAAGGCCGGCGAAGGTGTCTTCATCAAGCTCCCCTGGGCATCAAGCTCCAGGGCGCCGGCCGAAGGGGAAACCTTCGACGCGGAGCTGCTCGCCTCCGCCGGGCTGTCGCTGGTCGACGCTCCGAGCAGCAGCAGCGGCGAGCCTGAGGAGGAGCAGCTGCTAAAGAGGTTGTTGTCGCTCTACCGCGCCCGACAAGCCAAACTGGAGTCGCGGGAAGCTCTCGTCGCGAGGGCGGGAGCTGACATGGAGAAAGCGTCTTGAGAGGAGCTCGCGGCGCCAACAAGGAAACTCTCCGGGATATAGCAGAGGCGCGGGAGCAGCTTGCTGAGGAGCGCACGGCTTTCATCTTGGAGAAGGCCGAGGTCGAGGAGCAGCAAAGGCTTGCCGGCAAGAAGCTCTCCGTGCAAGAGGGTGAGCTGGCGCAGCGGAAGATCAACCTCGACAGCTATGAGGAAGATCTCGCCGTGCGCGAGCAATCAATTGGCGGGCCACTTCAGGAGGCAAAGGACGCCGCCGCCGCTGCCGAGGCCGCCAAGAAGGATTTGGAGACGAGGGTGGCACAGCTGGAGGCCACCCTCCAGAAGAGCGAAGAGGAAGCCACCGGGCTTAAGCGCGAACGCGAGAAGGACGCCTACACTCTTGGCGAGCTGCAGGGTCGTTTCGCCGAGAAGATCAAGGAGCTCGAGGCCGCCAAGGACTCCAAGGCGGATCTGGAGTTGAAACTGACCACCCTGACGGAGACGCTGAACGGCGCCAAGGAGCGGGAAACGGGCCTGCTGGAGAAGATCAAAGCCACCGAGGAGTTGCTGTCGAATGCTGGGACCGCCCAGAATAACCTCAGAGATAGCATAATGCACTGGACGGAAGGTCTTGTGGACACGGCCGCCGCCATCCATAATGAGCTGATGGAGCTGGGGATGGTGGATCTCGGGTACTCCACCGACGAGAACCTCCAACCCAGCGTCAAGCTCAGCCTGTTCTTCAAGGGCGTGCTGACGGGTCTCCAACGGCTCCGGGAGGAGATCCCAAAGCAGCTGGCGGAGGAGTCGCGCCAAGTCTGCGCCGGGGCTCTCCAGAAGGTGTTGATGAAGGTGGCCTTCCGCAACCCAGGCGTCGACTTCACCAAAGTCCTCAAGTCCCTGCCTCCATCCGCTGACGTTGAAGCGCTCAAGGCCCTTGTCGCACCCATTGTGGACAGGGTGAGCGGAGTCAAGAGGCTCGATGGCGACCGCGTGGACTAGGCCGTAAGCTTATCTTTCTCTTGTCATTTGTAAATCATGTTTAGGCGAAAAATCCATTACATCTGCGACAAGTTATTTCTGTAATATACTCTATCTTAGGTATCAATTGCAATGTTATTTCCTTTACTTGACTCCTTCCCTTGTATGTTTGTGCCCCACGCTTTTAGGGGAACTTGTCGGTGCGAACACCTTTGCATTGCGCTGAGTGCGGAACTTGAGCCTGCTGGCGATGCTGCCTCCGACAAGCAACCTTGTCGCAACTAGTTGCAGCACACTTAAGTTGTTGAGCGGGCTCGAAACAAAGTAAGGGCGCAAGCCAGTCGCGAGTTGGTTCCTCCGCGCACAGGTTTTCCATACAAAGTACTATCATTCGAGGAAGATAACTTAAAAATTTAAAAACTGGTTGCTTAAACTCAGCAACTTAGCTTCTCTGTCGTTCACTTCCCGGCAAGGCGACAGTTCCTCGAGCGACGCTTGGTGGCCCACACCATTATCTTCTCCTTCCCCCCGGTTAACTTGTGGGTGGATGAACCTTCCTCTTGTTTGAGAAGAAAGAAGAGAAAATAAAGTTATGGAGCCTAGTGGCTCGTTATCGCTTACCGGGTGTGGATGCTGCACAAAATGTCAGATAATACATGCATAATAATGCTGAAAGCATGAAATTGACCAATTGTGCGCAACACATAAGCTTTACTGATGCACGGGGTCTGCACCCGGCTTTGTACAAAGGATTACATGCAACAGCGGCAAGACTTGTACAAAAGGGTGGTTGCCGGAACAGGTCCCGGCAACCGCGCCCTATGGGTAAAACTTACGAAGATGCTCTATATTCCAGGAGTTGCTCACCGGAACGCCATCTTCGGTCTCAAGGCGGACAGCGCCGGGCCTAGTGACTCGTTTCACCCGATAGGGAACCTTCCCACTTCAAGCGTCAACTTGTTGGAATTCTTGGCGGATTGACGCGCGAAGAACAAGGTCGCCTTCCTCGAAGCTTCGGCATTAACTGCGGCTATGGTAGCGGCGCAAAGCTTCGGTAACGAGCAGCTCGTCAGCAACTGAAGACGATCTTCCTCGAGGAGCAGCGTCATCTTGTCGCAGCTGCTCTTGCTCAAACTCATCATAAGCGAGTACTCGAGGTGACCCGATATCTGAGTTCCGTGGGGAGAACTGCTTCTGCTCCATAGACTAGAGCAAAAGGTGTCTGGCCAGTAGCTCGATTTGGTGTCGTTCTGATCGACCAAAGAACCACCGGCAGCTCCTCAATCCAGTTCCTTCCGCACTTGCGCAGCCTGTCAAAAGTTCTGGTCTTGAGTCCTCGCAACACTTCAGCATTTGCCCTCTCTGCTTGACCGTTGCTTCTCGGGTGAGCAACAGAAGCAAAGCAGACTTTGGCGCCAAGGTCTTGGACGTACTGCATGAAGGTGCGACTCGTGAATTGGGTGCCGTTGTCGGTGACGATCCGGTTAGGTATCCCAAAACGGCAGACAATTGACCTGAAGAACTTGACTGCTGACTGTGCTGTCACCTTCCTCACTGTTTCCACTTCCGCCACTTTGTGAACTTGTCGATCGCGACGTACAAGTACTCAAAGCCCCGACAACTTCGGGGAAGGGGCCGAGGATGTCGAGCCCCTGGATCAAAGCGGCCGGGATAAAGGGATCGTCTGGAGAGCTTGAGCTGGCTGGTGTATCTGTTTTGAATGGAACGGCATGCTTCACACTTGGTTACTTGTGCAGTTGCATCTGGAGGGCTTCGGCGAAGAAACCTTGCCGGAAAGCTTTGCGGCAAGTGCTCTTGCGCCAATGTGGTGACCACATATGCCTCCATGTATCTCTCGCCAACAGCTTCATCCATCTTCCCGCAAATACATTTTAATTTCACTCCGTTGAGTCTTCTTACGTATAGGATGTTGTCAACAAACCGATACATACTTATTTGCCGGGCTACTTTTTTCGCTTCTTCTTGCTCTTCGGGAAGTTCTCCTGTCTGAAGGAAATGGACGATTTGTTGCGCCCATGTTGGAGCTTGCGGCTCGACAACTAGGACTAAAGGCACATCTACCACTGCGGGAACATTAGCTTGCATGGCAAGAACCTGCGGTTCCGCCGGAGCTTGATGATCCCCGGCAAGTTTGCCGGAGCAAAGCTTGTCGGGAGCGTTTGCTTCAACGAAACAAACCATAGGGTTTGTCGGAGCAGACTGCTCCTCAGTGATATTTGCGTTGATTTTAGGGACCTTCTTGGCGGCGGCTCCAGGGAGCTCTGCCGGAAAGTAGTCGCCGGAAACCAATTTTCTCTTCTTGCTCTGTCCTGTCGATGGCGTTATAGTTATTGAGTCAGCTTGAGCACAAAATTCCTGGTTCCATTGTGTAACTTAAGTGCAGCACATTTTGAGAGGCCATCAGCAATATCATTCTGAGCTCTTGGAACATGTTCCATTTGCAGGCCTTCAAAGTGCTCTTCTAGCTTTCTCACTTCATCAACGTATGCTTCCATCAACGGACTCTGGTAATCTTTGTTCACTTGGCGGACGACAAGCTGCGAGTCACCCCTGACAATAAGCTTCTTGATCCCAAGGTCCACTGCGATTCTAAGACCGGCAAGCAAACCTTCATACTCTGCAGTATTGTTTGTTGCTTGCTCCTTGGGGAAATGCATTTGGACTATGTACTTGAGGTGTTCTCCGGTGGGTGCGATAAGCAGCACGCCGGCACCGGCGCCTTGCAGCGAGAAGGCACCATCAAAGTACATCAGCCACTCTTTACTTGCTTCTTTGGCGGGGATGCTCGTCTCTGGTATTTCTTCATCTTGCGTTGGCGTCCATTCTGCTATAAACTCTGCCAATGCTCTGCTTTGGATAGTTGAAGTGCTTTCAAACTTGAGGCCAAAGCTTGACAGCTCCAGTGCCCACTCGACAATCCTGCCTGTTGCTTCTGGATTTTGCAATATCCTCTTTAGCGGAAAGCGAGTGACAACTGTTATCTCATGTGCTTGGAAGTAATGGCGCAGCTTTCTCGAGGCCATGAGGAGGCCGAAAAGCAACTTCTGCACACCGGAATACCTTGACCTAGCTCCCTGTAAAAGGGAACTGACAAAGTAAACTGGGCGCTGCACCATCCTTTTTTGTATCTTGTCGCAATCCTGCGCAGATCCGTCCTTGTCGGGACCAGAGCTTGACGGCGAAGCCCCCTGCTTGTCGCTGGATGCGTCTGCCTCGGTTGTCGGCTTATCATCTGCCTCCCTCTCCGCTACTAACGCAGCACTAACCACTTGATTGGTTGCTGCTATGTACAGCAGCAACTTCTCTTGTGGCTTAGGTGCGACAAGTATTGGAGCGGAGGACAGGTACCTCTTCAAGTCTTGCAGCGCAGCCTCCGCCTCGGGAGTCCATTTCATTGGACCTGCCTTTTTCAAAATTTTGAAAAATGGCAGGGCGCGCTCAGCTGACTTAGAGATAAACCTGCTAAGAGCAGCCACGCAACCGGCAAGCCTTCTGACATCCCTGACGCGCTTTGGTGCTTCAATCTGCTCAATGGCCTTGATCTTGTCGGGATTGGCTTCGATTCCCCTCTGAGACACAAAGAACCCGAGAAGCTTGCCGGACGGGACTCCAAACACGCACTTCTCGGGGTTGAGCTTGAGATTGATCTTGCGCAGATTTGCAAAAGTCTCATCTAAGTCTTGAATCAGAGTTGCTTTGTACTTGCTCTTGACCACTATGTCATCCATGTAAGCCTCTACATTTCTGTGTATTTGTGGTTCAAAGGCTTCATGGACTACTCTAGCAAATGTTGAACCAGCATTCTTCAAACCGAAAGGCATCCGTATGAAACAGTATGTGCCACATGGTGTAATGAATGCGGTTTTCTCTTCATCTTCTTCGCCATGAAAATCTGATGATATCCTGAATATCGCCAAGAAATGAAAGCAAATCACATCCAGGTGTGGAGTCAACAATCTGGTCTACGCTGCAAGGAAATGGGTCTTTGGGACAAGCTTTATTAACATCTGTAAAAGTCGATCTGAGTCTCCATTTCCGTTTGCCTTTCGTACAACTACCGGATTGGCCAACCACGTGGGATGAAGCACTCCTCTAACAAGGCCTGCTGCTTCCAACTTCTTGATCTCTTCTGCTATGAATTCCTGGCGCTCCACTGCCTGTTTCCTAACTTTTTGCTTGATGGGCCGCGCGTGAGGACAGACAGCTAGGTGGTGCTCAATTACTTTCCTGGGAACGCCGGGGATGTCAGATTGTTGCCATGCAAACACATCGACATACGCCCGCAGGAAAGCAACGAGCTCGCCTTCCTATTTAGGGTCAAGCGTGGCACTGATGGTGAAGGTACCACCAGCGCCGTCCTCCTTGGCGGGCACCCTCTTGGTCTTCGGTGGAGCTGCCATCTTCTTCTTGCACTTGCCGGTGGAGCTCGATGGTGTGTCCTCGACGGCAGCGCAACACTCCGAAGAGGTGCGCTTGTCGGAGTGGGCATCAGAGTTCTTGCCGGACAAAGTGGTCTTCTTCTTCCCCCCGGGAGCTTCAGCGGCAAGTGGTTTGCTATCTGTGGCGGCTGCTGCATCCCGGTAAATCTTGTCGGCACAGATAAGCGCATCCTTCTTGTCGCCATGAACAGAGATGACGCTTATCGGGCCGGGCATCTTGAGCAGGTTGTAGGCGTAATGAGAGGCTGCCATGAACTTGGCGAGTGCTGGACGGCCAAGTATTCCATTGTAGGGCAATGGGAAATCGGCAACGTCAAATGTGACCCTCTCAGTTCTAAAATTCAGTTCACTGCCAAATGTCACCGGCAGTGTGATCTTCCCTTTCGGCTTGCTCCTACCGGGTTGATTCCTTGGAAAGTACCAGTTTCTTCGAGCTCATTGTCGGGGATCTGAAGCTTCTGGAGGACTGCGGAAGAGATCAGATTCAGGCCGGCCCCGCCGTCAACCAACATCTTTGTGACCTTGAGGTTGCGGATAGTTGGTGATACCGACTGCAGTGATGCGATCAGGGTGATCCTCAATGTCAAAGGTGATGGGCGTCCTGGACCACTTCAGAGGTTTGCGCGACTCTATGGATGGTTCTGCCGCACTAACCTCACGCATCCATTGCTTGAGTTGGCGGTGCGAGGTATGCAGAGAAGCACCACCGTCAACGCAAACTCTTGCTCGTCAGCTTCATCGTCTTCCATGTCTTCGTCATCTTCATCTTTGTCTTCTTCCTTGTCGCGGCCGCGGGGAGGTCTGTCTCCTTGCCGCTGCTTGGCCTTGCCGCGGCGTCCTCCCCGACCGGGTCTCTTCTTACTAACCGCACCAGCACCTTCCTGGGCCTTCTCCTTGTCTCGCCGCTTCAGATTCAGCCCTCTCAGTAGCTCAACAAGCTGCTCGACTTTCTTGCAGCTCTCGAGATCGTGGCCCTTAGTGCGGTGGATCTACAAGATCTTGTTTGTTGAGCTGTCGGGTTTATCGGCGGCCGCCCGACTTGGCGGTCGGTGTCGTGGCAACCTCCTTGCCGGAGCCACCAGCCTTGGCTTTGTTGGCGGCACCATCCTTGCCGGACTGCTCGACAACCAGTACTTCTTGGTTTTTCTTCTTTCTGTTGTTCCGCCGTCGGCTCTTCCTTGCCGGGGCAGTCTCCTCACTGTCAGACTCTGCTCCCATATTCTCTCCCGGAGTCTTCTTCCTTCTTCACAGGCACACTTGTCGGCCAGGTATGAGCTCGCTAACGTCTTTTACTTTGCACATCGCCATCTCCTCCCTCATCCTGCGGTTTCGCACATTTCGATGAAATGCACTAATCACCATGGCGGGGTGGACATCCGGGATGTTGTAATGCACACGGCTGAATCTCCGGATGAATTTGCGCAAGGACTCTCCTTCCTTCAGGCGCAGCAGATGAAGGTCACTCTCTTGGCCATGAGGCTTGTGGCCACCGTGAAGGCGCCGACAAACCTGGTGGCACAACCGCCAAGAAGAAATAGAGCTGTCCGGTAAGTGCATGAGCCAAGACCGACGTTTGGCTTGAGCACCGGAGGAAGTAGTTGGCGAGATCTTGTCGTCTCGCCCCCGCAGCCTGCACCGCGATGGTGTAGATGCTGAGGAACTCCGATGGGTGCATCCTGCCATCATACTTTTCCGGCACATCTGGTTTGAAGTTTTTCTTGTCAGGCCACTGGACTTGCCGCAGCTCGCGGGTGAACGCAGGGCAACCTACCGCGTACGGCAAGTCGCCTGGCTCCCCTGGCGCATGCATATCAACAGCGGGCCCGGCGCGTTGGTCAGACTGACGCCGCGCTTCTCTTCGGCGCTCGATGCGAGTTCGAGCGTCTTCGTCTTGCCATTCTCGAAGAACTTGGCGCTGGTCGCGACGAGCTCGCAGATCCGACGACGCAGTGGAGTCACTGTCGAGGTGGATCTGACAAGTCGGCGATCTTGGCCTTCGGGAAGGGGAGTGCACGGTGGCTGCACCCCCGCAGGTCTCGTCACCACCGGCTCGTGCCTTGTCGCCTTGCCGCGGCTGCGAGGCGCTTGGTTGCCGCGGGACGTCGCCGTTGGCGAAGCCGATGAGACTCTGAATCGTGGCCCTCCATTCGTCGACCTTGTCGGCCGTTGGAGGGTAGTCTAGAAGTAGCTGAGCCCTTGCCAAGGCTTCCGCTGGAGTGGTGGGTGGCAACGGCGTACGGAGCGAAGAACGGGATGTGCTCGGACTCCTAACCAAGTTAGGAGGAGCAACATCCCGCTCAAGCGACCGTACCCCACTCGTTCCGGCATGCTGGCGTGCATGCGGGTCTCGAGGGCCTCGGGATCCTCCAGCTTGGCCTTGATCTATCGAACGTATGGTGCTGCGAGCACCATGACGATGTCTTTCCCGCGCCTCTTGGAAAGGACGCGGTGCGGATTCGGACGCCGAAGCTTGCGCCGCCTTGTCCTTGGACCTGGCGGCGTCGTGAGCTCTCTCGCCGGTGCCGTTTCCTCCGCCAGTATCTTCCCCACCACTAAATGCTGCTCCGGAGGTGGTGGGTTGGACGCGACGGTCTCTGCTGCCGCCAAGTCTTCTTCTTCGTGGCATGCGATGATGATGATGA
This sequence comes from Aegilops longissima, assembly GCA_021605205.1. Classification (NCBI taxonomy): domain Eukaryota; kingdom Viridiplantae; phylum Streptophyta; class Magnoliopsida; order Poales; family Poaceae; genus Aegilops; species Aegilops longissima. The sequence continues at coordinate 189,920,538 of CM038677.1, forward strand.
AGATTGCTGCTCGTGTGAACACTGGATCGGTTTCACACAACCTCGACGCCCCCTACCTGGCGCGCCAAAGATGTCGGGGAAGCTGGTCGTGTCCCACGAACACCTATGGGACCTTGGTCCCTTGTGGTTCGGAGGGGGGCGGAGGATGCACGAAGAGCGGATCGAAGCGATGCACACGAGCAGATTTACCCAGCTTCGGAGCTCTCCGGAGAGATAACACTCCTACTGCTGCTTGGTGGATTATATTGTGTTCTTGCTAGGGAGCAATGGGAGCTACAAAACCTAACCTAAATGAGGTCTCCAGTGAGTAGGATGAACTGAACCGGAGCTGAATCGAACCAGCCAAACCGAACCTCCTCTACGTTGCACTTGGGCCTCCTTTTATAGGCACAAGGGGTCACCACAGGTGGCAACATGTATGAGGGTACAAATGTAAAAATAGTGGTTGGTACACCAACTTGTACAGTGTACAGTGATCTAAACCTAACTCTGACGGCAAGGGACAAGAGTCATTAATGCCCGTCTCAGACGCCTGAACAGTGTAACAGGGACCGTCAAGCGCGCCTCCATTTGCCACGATGGTAGCTTGTCAGCGCCGCTTATCGCTGCTCCCCGCTGGCTGCACAGCCCATCGACACGCGTTCCTGGGAAAGTCCCGTGGCGACACGTTGGCGGATGAGCTGGAGCGGAGATGAAGAGAGGTTGCCTGCCGCGGCAAGCGCCTTGCCGCGCAGTAACCCTTGTCGCTTAGAGCTCGGGCTCACCAAGCCTTCCCGGCAAGCTCCTCTTGCCGGGCCTTGTTCCTTTGCGCCTTGAGTGGTCTTCCCGGCAAGCTTCTCTTGCCGGGGCCTTGATTACTTTGTTCTTGAATGGCTCCAAAGGAGCCGCGGAAGATCCCGACGGTCACCAGGCCAGCCCGCGCTGGGTGTCAGAATCGTCAGGCACGAAGTTCGGGATACTAGGGTACCCCTACTCTAGTACACCGACAATGCCAAACTGTTTAAAAAAAAGTTAAAAGATGGCAGTACAAAGAATACAAAAGCATGAGTTTAATGTAGGTGATTATGTTTTGTTATACAACCCTCGTTCAAGATTTTTTGCAGGAAAACTCCTCTCTAAATGGGAAGGTCCTCACGTTATCGAGGAGGTCTATCATTCCGGTGCCATAAAAATTAACAACTTCGAAGGCACAAATCCGAAGGTGGTGAACGGTCAAAGAATCAAACATTACATCTCAGGTAATCCCATAAATGTTGAAACCAATGTTATTGACACCGTAACCCCGGAGGAGTACATAAGGGACACTTTCCAGAACGTTTCAGACTCCGAAAAGGAATAGGTATGTGGTACGGTAAGTAAACCGACTCCAAATCAGTTCTAATAGCAATTTTTCTCCGTTTTGGAATATCTAGAAAAATAGGAAAATAAGAAGTAGTCTGGAAAGTACACGAGGCACCCACGAGGGTGGAGGGCGCGCCCTACCCCACTGGGCGCGCCCCCTGCCTCGTGGGCACCTCGTGTGCCCTCCGGACTCCGTTTTCTTGCACGATACTTCATTTGGTCGGTAAAAATTCATTATATAATGTCCCGAAGGATTTGACCACGGTACCACGACAAAATCCTCTGCTTTTGTTTCGAGCTATTTTTCTGACAGATCTAGATCATCATGACATCTTCAAGCGCCCCCAAGGACAAATTTTTCGAGAAGGTCATCAACCCCTACCTCGCGGAGGTGCTGCAACACCCTCAAACCATTGAGATGCGTGAGGGGGTGCTGCACATCCGCGATGTTGAGGGACCAAGGAGGACCGGAAGCATGGAGACAAGACTCGAAGCAATGGAGCAATAAGTTTTCAAGTGCCAGGGGATGGTGGAATGCAGACTCAACGCCAACCACATGATGATCGCGGAGTTCACCAACAACCACAAGCTGGATGCCAAAAACATTGGGGAGACCATCTTCAAGCTTCACGAGAAAATCGAGCACCTCCAAGCCCAGATCTATGACCTGCAAAACCAAAACTGTGAGTATGAATATAGATTCAAGAGGATGAGTTTGGCTGCAGATTTGAGGATCCCGGAGACTCGATCATCCTTCTATGATGGTGAGCCTATGCCTTGGAAGATGGACGACAAGCCTACATCATCAACAACTCCATCATCACCACCTCCAAGAAAGAGACATAAACACTGGTATGGGCACTCCCTTGAAACTGCCAAGCTTGGGGAGGTGCCCTGTATCGTATCACCATCACACTTCTGTCTTTACCGTTTTTCTTAGTTCGATCCTTTTGGTTATATCTCGATCTAGTAGAATAAAGTTTAGTATGATCTAGCTTTGAGTTTTTGTGTTGATTCTTATCTATGTAATCGAGTCCGTGAGCTATATATAATAAAGACTAGTCTTGAGTTGAGGGCTTGGTTATCTTGCTATGATCTTGAGGGAATAAAAGAAAAAAGAAATAAAGAGATCATATTGATCTTATGGAGAGTAATGACTTCACATATAAAGAGTATGATGAATAAAAGTTGTTGAGAGTTGACAAACATAGTTTTGGTCATCGTTGAAATTAATAGGAAGTAATAAAGAAAGAGAGGTTTTCACATATAAATATACTATCTTGGACGTCTTTTATGATTGTGAGCACTCATTAAAATATGACATGCTAAAAAGTTGATGTTGGACAAGGAAGACAACGTAATGGGTTATGTTTCCTTATATCCAAAATAAATTATATTGTCATGGATCATCCAACATGTTGAGCTTGCCTTTCCCCCTCATGCTAGCCAAATTCTTTGCACCAAGTAGAGATACTACTTGTGCTTCCAAATATCCTTAAACCCAGTTTTGCCATGAGAGTCCACCATATATACCTATGGATTGAGTAAGATCCCTCAAGTAAGTTGTCATTGTTGCAAGCAATAAAAATTGCTCTCTAAATATGTATGATCTATTAGTGTGGATAAAATAAGCTTTATACGAGCTTGTGATAAGGAAGAAATAAAAGCGATGGACTGCATAATAAAGGTCCCTATCACAAGTGGCAATATAAAGTGACGTTCTTTTGCATTAAGATTTTGTGCATCCAACCATAAAAGCACATGACAACCTCTGCTTCCCTATGCGAAGGGCCTATCTTTTATTTTTGTCTTATACCTTATACAAGAGTCATGGTGATCTTCACCTTTCCTTTTTACACTTTATCCTTTGGCAAGCGCTATGTGTTGGAAAGATCCTGATATATATTTAAAATATTAGATACCTTGAAAAATAAAACATTACAAAAAATACACAAGAATGTCCTAGTTATAGATGCATACCTTTGGGACGATATTTCATATTATTTAGCCATATCTGATATTTTAAAAGAATCATATATTATATACATACCCTTTTTGTTTCACTAGGCATATATACACACCCTTGGTTATCGTGATACAGATATGGTCAAAGTGTCAAATAAAAATCATGTATGGGTATCAACATGCATGCGTACATTCGTAAAAAATTAGAATTATATTTTATATTATTTGGTCACCTTAGTTTGTATAGAAAATTAGTCATAAAATAGTGTGGCCTACTTTATTTTAAAAAAATACTAGATACCTTGAATAGAAAACATTAGAAAAATACATAAGAGCGTCATAATTATACATACAAACCTTTCGGACGATGTTTCATATTATTTGGCTGTATCAGATACCTTAAAAAATTAGAGGGTATATGCATACCATTTTGTTTCATTAGGTTACATACCCTTGTGTATATTGGATTGCAGCTATGGTCAAAATGTGAAAAACATAAAGGATATATGAATAACCAAAAAAATCATAGGTATATTGTACGCGCACCATTTTTTCAATAAGTCAACGGGGTATGAGAGTGGAAAACATTTTGAAAGAACGTATAAGACAGTGCATTTTATAGAAAAATACCGTGCGGATTTAGTTTGGAACGGAAACTTTCTAAAGAATCAGCAGTATATTGTTTTTTTGGAAAGAAACAACTGACCTTTAATGGTTTGAGCACATGCGAACAAACTTGGTAAGTCATTATATCGTGGATAGTACACATGCATCAACAAATAAGACTTGTCATAACGGTTCTAGGAGCCCGTGCACCGAGGTGCCCAGTTAATTTTATATATATATATATATATATATATATATATATATATATATATATATATATATATATATATATATATATATATATATATATATCCAATTGGATGTGGGTTTTCATAAAGCATTATTGTTGACGTTACCCTTGAGGTAAAAGGTTGGGAGGCAAAACTATAAGCCCCTATCTTCCTCTCGTGTTCGATTAAAACTTCATACCCATAAGTATTGCGTGAGTGTTAGCAATTGTGAAAGACTAAATGATAGTTGAGTATGTGGACTTGCTGCAAAGCTCTTATATTTACTCTTTCCGACGTTACGATAAATTGCAATTGCTTCAATGACTGAGATCATAGTTTGTTAGTTTTCAATGAAGTTTCTGATTCATACTTTACATTGTCAATAGACTGTTACTTCAGCATAAGAAATCATATGACAATATATATATGTTGCTATTCTAAGAATGATCATGATGATCTCATGTCCGTATTTTATTTTATCGACACCTCTATCTCTAAACATGTGGACATATTTTTCGATATCCGCTTCCGCTTGAGGACAAGTGAGGTCTAAGCTTGGGGGAGTTGATACGCCCATTTTGCATCATGCTTTTATATTGATATTTATTGCATTATGGTCTATTATTACACATTGTGTCACAATACTTATGCCTTTTCTCTCTTATTTTACAAGGTTTACATGAAGAGGGAGAATGCCGGCAGTTGGAATTTTAGGCTGGAAAAGGAGCAAATATTAGAGACCTATTTTGCACAACTCCAAAAGTCCTGAAACTCCACGAAAGTCAGTTTTGAAATATATTAAAAATATTGGGCGGAGAAAGCACCAGAGGGGGGCCACCCACTGTCCACGAGGGTGGAGGGCGCGCCCTACCCCATGGGCGCGCCCCCTGCCTCGTGGGCCACCTGGAAGCCCCTCGATGCCCATCTTCTGGTATAAGGTGTCTTTCCCCTTGGAAAAAATCAGAAGGAAGCTTTCGGGATGAAGCACCGCCGTCTCGAGGCGGAACCTTGGCGGAACCGATCTAGGGCTCCAACGGAGCTGTTCTGCTGGGGAAACATCCCTCCGGGAGGGGGAAATCGTCACCATCGTCATCAACATCGATCATCTCATCGGGAGGGGGTCAATCTCCATCAACATATTCACCAGCACCATCTCCTCTCAAACCCTAGTTCATCTCTTGTAACCGATCTTTGTCTCAAAACCTCAGATTGGTACCCGTGGGTTGCTGGTAGTGTTGATTACTCCTTGTAGTTGATGCTAGTTGGTTTATTCGGTGGAAGATTATATGTTCGGATCCTTTATGCACATTAATACCCATCTGATTATGAACATGAATATGATTTGTGAGTAGTTATGTTTGTTCCTGAGGACATGGGAGAAGTCTTGTTATAAGTAGTCATGTGCATTTGGCATTCGTTCGATATTTTGATGAGATGTATGTTGTATTTCCTCTAGTGGTGTTATGTGAACGTCGACTACATGAAACTTCACCATTGTTTGGGCCTAGGGGAAGGCATTGGGAAGTAATAAGTAGATGATGGGTTGCTAGAGTGACATAAGCTTAATCCCTATTTTATGCGTTGCTTCGTAAGGGGCTGATTCTTATCCATATGTTTCATGCTATGGTTAGGTTTACCTTAATTCTTCTTTCGTAGTTGCGGATGCTTGCGAGGAGGGTTAATCATAAGTGGGATGCTTGTCCAAGGAAGGGCAGTACCCAAGCACCGGTCCACCCACATATCAAATTATCAAAGTAACGAACGTGAATCATATGAGCATGATGAAAACTAGCTTGAAGATAATTCCCATGTGTCCTCGGGAGCGCTTTCCTTTATATAAGAGTTTGTCTAGTCTTGTCCTTTGCTACAAAAAGGATTGGTCCACCTTGCCGCACCTTGTTTACTTTTGTTACTTGTTACCCGTTACGAATTACCTTATCACAAAACTATCTGTTACTGATAATTTCAGTGCTTGCAGAGAATACTTTACTGAAAACTGCTTATCATTTCCTTCTGCTCCTCATTGGGTTCAACACTCTTACTTATCTAAAGGACTATGATAGATTCCCTATACTTGTGGGTCGTCATGAACCAAGAGTTGACATGACAGCATCCACAAGTGGGACACACCAAGATGAAGAAAACGAGGAAGTACACCAAGATGAACCTCATCAACCTCCTTCTCCACCTAGACAAGTGAATGACAACGTCAACAATGAAGAAGGCCAAGAATAAGAATAAGATGATGAAGAAGATGTTCCACCCCGACCCAAGCAAAGGCTCTCACGAGTTCGAGCAAGAGTCTCAAAACACCATCCTGTCGAACAAATCTTCAATGATATCCAAACTAGGAGAAATACTCGCTCTAAAACTCGTTTGGCTAATTTTTGTGGACATTATTCATTCATCTCTAGCATTGAACCTAAGAAGGTTGAAGAAGCATTGGAAGATCCGTATTGGACAAATGCCATGCATGAAGAGCTACACAACTTTGAGAGAAACCAAGTGTGGACATTGGTCGAGAAGCCCGACAACAACCACAACATCATCGGTACCAAATGGGTGTTTCGCAACATGCAAGACAAACATGGACAAGTCGTTCGCAACAAAGCACGTCTCGTCGCCCAAGGCTACACTCAAGTCGAAGGTATGGACTATGGTGAGACATATGTCCTCGTTACTAGACTTGAGTCCATCCGCATCTTACTTGCCTATGCTAATCACCATGATATCACCTTGTACCAAATGGACATTAAAAGTGCTTTTCTAAATGGTGAAATTGAGGAGGAAGTTTATGTTAAACAACCTCCCAGCTTTGTTAATCCTAAGAAACCCGACCATGTTTACAAACTTCACAAAGCTCTTTATGGTCTTAAACAAGCTCCTAGAGTGTGGTATAAATGCTTGACCAAGTTCCTTATTGAAAAAGCTTTGAGATTGGAAAGATTGATTCTACTCTTTTACAAAAAGGGTTAATGGTGAATTATTTGTGTGCCAAATTTATGTTGATGATATCATATTTGGTTCGACTGACCCTCATTTTAGTGAAAAGTTTGGGAAGCTAATGTCGAAGAAGTTTGAGTTGTCTATGATGTGTGAACTCAAGTTCTTTCTTGGTTTGCAAATCAAGAAAACTAAGGAGGGCACCTTTGTCTCTCAAACAAAGTACACCAAGGACTTATTCAAGAAGTTCAACATGCAAGAAAGCAAAGGTATGAAAACGCCCGTGCCTACTAGTGGACATCTTGACTTGATCAAGGATGGCAGATCGGTTGAAGAAAAGGTTTACCGCTCTATGATTTGTTCATTGTTATATCTATGTGCCTCCCGTCCCAATATTATGCTAAGTGTGTGCATGTGTGCACGATATCAAGCGGCCCCCAAAGAATGTCATCTTAAGGCTGTGAAAGGGATAGTGAGATACTTAATTCATACACCAAATTTTGGCATTTGGTATCCTAAGAAGTCCTCTTTTGATCGTGTTGGCTACTCCGATTAGGATTATTCCGGTGACAATGTTGATAGAAAGTCCACTTCGGGTACGTGTCAATTTCTTGGTAGATCTCTTGTGTCTTGTTCCTCCAAGAAACAAAACTCGGTATCCTTATCCACCGCCGAATCGGAATACATTGCCGCCGGATCATGTTGTGCTCAATTACTTTGGATGACCCAAACTCTTAAAGATTATGGGATCTATGTGAAACATGTTCCATTGCTTTGTGACAATGAAAGTGCTATTAAGATTGCTCACAATCCTGTGCAACATTCTCAAACTAAGCATATTGAAGTTCATCATCATTTCATTCGAGATCATGTTGCTAAAGGGGACATTGATCTTAAGCATGTTCGTACCGATAAGCAATTGGCGGATATATTCACCAAACCACTTGATGAGAAAGTATTTTGCCATTTGAGAGGTGAATTGAACATCATTTATGCTTCAAACTTGGAGTAGAAACTCCATTTGGATAAATGCAAGGCATGAACCTTTGACTAATCCTTGATATTTCTCTTATGATGATGATCATATGTCTTGGATATATTTGCACCCTTGCATGCTATCTAACCCTTGTAGGTACTTGGATGAATCTAAATCTATGAGATTGCAAATTACTCACATGTTGAGCAATCTCTACATCGCCAACTCTCTACAAGACGGTGGTTGAAGCCAAGGGAGCATGAATCCCTTCAACATATCCTTTGACAATTTCGTTTGATATCAAATTTTATTGATTGTCATTTTGGATACAGAAGTGCTCTTCCTTGCAAAACTAACTCATGTAGGTAGATGAACTCAAACTACAAGTGGTGCTCCCAACCATTTATGAGCTACATCAACCTTGAGCATCCCACACAAGTTCAACTACATGATCAAGTTCAACACCACCACCCGAGGTATGTTATTCCATCTTAGAGAAGCTTTACCCCAAATCATGGGTCAAAGCAGCTCAACAAGATGCGAATACATCAAAATGCTTAAACGAAAAATGGTAACCCCATTTTGAGCTTAAATGATGAGTATGACCTACGATCAAGCATTCTCACTTGACTCCTCAGTCAATATACTCTAACATAGGTGACTTTGTCGTCGACCAATTCTAGATGAAGTTCTCTAGTGTTTCTCTGTGTTCTTGCATTTGTCTCTTGCATATTTGTTCCCCTTCTTTAATAAAAAACTTCATCTAGATTTCTTTATTTTCTCTGTTATGTTCTGCATTCCCTGCATCCAATTCATTACAAATCCTTCAGTTAATTCCTTGCAAATCTTTGTGAGATCTTATTTGCCTAGTGAGCTGAGATGACATTTGCTCTCTCTCTCTCTGTTGAACTCGGACACACCGGCCTGTCTCTTTCGGTCAAACCGAACCATTTCGGTGCCACGGAAGAAAACAACTTGGTGTTACCTATTTCAATGTTGAGAAGACAATTTGTCATTTGCATCCTGCATAACTGTTCCAGCTCCACTCGATGATTCTTGTCCTCTACCTACATCGCATTCTACTTGCTGCTTTGTCATGTGACTCAAGGACCAAACCTATTCGACTCACATTCCAGAAGACCCTTCTTGGAAAGTGATGTCAAAGGGGGAGAGAGCTCACATCAAAGCTTAATCACATCAAAGGGAACATCAAAGGGAGAGAGACCCCAGATGCTTGGTATTCAAGAGGATAGAAGTCACATGTCTTTAAGAGGGGAAAGACATGTTGGTTTGTGTTATGATTATTGTGCTCTGATTTGTTTTTTTATGATTTTCTTTTCCCTATATTCTCCCATTATCCAATATAAGATTCAGGGGGAGAAAGACATCTAAGGGAATGAAATCTTTGAATGCATTGCATATCTTTACCTTTGGGGACATGTCTATATCCAATAGAGTACCTAGTACTCACTCTCTACATGTCATCCCAATCTTGGTACTCGTGTGGTTTGCAGTTCTTGCTCTGTTTAGTAGATGTTTCTGTGTTATCTAACCTTGTTTACTCAGGTTCATCTCTTCCTAAGCCAGCTCAAGACCATAAGGTAAGTATATGCATCACACTTGTGCATGATGATCTCTTGCTGATGTACATATTGTTTGCAAGAAGGACTCATGAACATGAAGGTACAATTCCTATATTCGTATCATTTGCTCTGATGCATATAACCAAGATACATGTAACGCATTGCTTGCTCTGTCATGCTTATGCATTCACATGCTCTTATATTCAATATTGACATGATTGCATACATGTAGGGGGAGCCTATGCAGGTTACATGTCCTTCCAAAGCTTTACTTGCTATTCTCTATATCCTTATATAAAGCTTTGATATATGTTGTCATCAATTACCAAAAAGGGGGAGATTGAAAGCACAAGTGCTCCCTGGGTGATTTTGGTAATTAATGTCAACATATCTCTTGTTGGACTAATACTTTTATCTAGTATATTTCAGATGAGTCCAACAGTGGTGTGGCGTGGACAAGAGGATGTGGAAACCCTTCAAGATGCAGAGGACAGAAGATTGGCAAAAGCTCAGAAGCTCAAGACTCTACATTTTCATTTTAGTGATCCAAGATCACATTGAGTCCATAGGAAAGCCAATACTATTAAAAGGGGATGAGGTGTTGCTTTATGGCTTGCTTGCTCAAAGTGCTTAGTGATATGCTCCAAAGCCCTCAACCACTTTCTCATTTCCACATATGTCCCAAACCAAAAGTAAAACTCGGCCCCACCGATTTGATCTATCTGGCGCCACCGAGTTCACTTGACATAGCCACTGCCAGAAACCCTAATCAGTTCGGTCTCACCGAGATGGGCTTGCAAACTCTCTGTTACCTGTTGCATTTATTTCAGTCCCACCGAGATAAGCAATCGGTCCCACCGAGTTTGCCTGACCAACTCTCTGTTTAGCTTATTACCAAAATCGGTCCCACCGAGTTTGTGTAATCGCTCAAACCGAGTTGAGGTTTTACCCTAACCCTAGCACATCGGTCCCACCGAGTTGATCATATCGGTCCCACCGAAATGCCTAATGTTTGATACGACTCCAACGTATCAATAATTTATGAAGTATTCATGTTGTTATTTTATCATTCTTGGTTGTTTTACAATCATTTTATAGCAACTTTATATCATTTTTTCAGGACTAACCTATTGACCCAGTGCCCAGTGCCAGTTGCTGTTTTTTGCTTGTTTTTTACATTGCAGGAAATCAATACCAAACGGAGTCCGAACGCAACGAAACTCCATGGAGGTTTTTTATGGACCGGAAGAGACCCATTGGGCCAGAGCAGCACCTGGGGGTGCCCCGAGGGGGGCACAACCCACCAGGGCGCGCCAGGTGGCGCGCCCCCTGGCGCGCCCAGGTGGGTTGTGTCCACCTCGGTGGCCTCCCGCAGCCCCTCTTTGCACTATAAATTCCCAAATATTCTGAAACCCATCGGGGTTAACCTAGATCAGAAGTTCCACCGCCGCAAGGTATCTGTATCCGTGAAAACCAATCTAGACCCCGTTCCGGCACCCTGCCGGAGGGGGGAATCATCTCCGGTGGCCATCTTCATCATCCCGGCGGCCACCACGATGAGGAGGGAGTAGTCCACCCTCAGGGCTGAGGGTTTGTACCAGTATCTATGTGTTTAATCTCTCTCTCTCTCTCTCTCTCTCTCGTGATTTCTATCATGGGCTTTGTTAATATAGTCAGATCATATGATGTTTCTACCCTCTATACTCTTGTAATGATGAATTGAATCTTTACCCCTTGAAGTTTTGTCTTGCCGAATTGAATATTCAGAGATGAGAACACATGATATATATCTTCCAATATGAATACTTGAGGTGACAATTGGGTTATCTTATTGAGTCACTTGACATATGTTATGGCATTCAACTCGCAGATTCCCATGGTGATATTGGGGTAATCTATGCATAGGGGTTGATGCGCGTTTTTTCTCCGGCAGAAACTTCGGGGTCTCTTTGTAGTTCTTTGTGTGGATTGATTATTATGAATATGAATTTGCTTTGGTGTTAGTACGAACTCTTGATTAGATCGATCGGAAAGAATAGCTTGCGTTATTCTAGTACAAACTCTAGGACAGATCGAATGGAAAGAATAGCTTTGAGATGGTTTCGTACCCTACAGACAATTCCTATCTTTTGTTCTCCGCTAATAGGAACTCGGGAGTGATTCTTCATTACACATTAAGGGATAATCATATGATCCAACTATGTTAGCACTGTTGAGAGTTTGCACTAGCGAAAGTTCGGACCCTAGGCCTTGTTTTTAAGCATTGCAACACCGTTTTTGTGCCCGTTCACTACTTGCTACCTTGCTGTTTTCATTTATTCAGATTATAAAAATATATTCCTACCATCCATATTAAACATTTATCATCATCTCTTCGCCGAACTAGTGCACCTATACGATTTGCCATTGTATTGGGTGTGTTGGGGACACAAGAGATTTCGTGTATTTGGTTGCAGGGTCGTTTGAGAGAGACCATCTTCATCCTATGTCACGCCCAATATGCGACCCTATCCTAAAGGAACTCGAAGGTCCCACCAAGGATAGACCCGCATATTGAAACGCTTTTGCAAGGTGGATATCATTACATCAAGATTACATAATAGATGGGGATACATACAAAAGGCATACAATGCCACATGAATACAACAATACAACATACAAGATCAACATCCGACTACGGATGAACCATAAACAGAAACTCAAACAATATCCACCCTGCTAGCCCAGGATGCCGACCTGGAACCTATCCCCTGATCGAAGAAGAAGCAGAAGAAGAACTCCAAAGCAAGCATGCATCGCTCTCGCGTTATGATCATCGCATAACCTGCACCTGCAACTGTTGGTGTAGTAATCTGTGAGCCACGAGGACCCAGAAACCGTGTTCTCCTCTCGATCAACCCCGAAAAGAGACACTCACGGTTACGCACACGGTTGGTGTATTTTAGAAGAGTTTGCTTCAAGTTTACTACAACCGGACATTAACAAATTCCCATCTGCCACATAACCGCTGGCACGGCTCTCGAAAGTTTATACCTGCAGGGTGTCCCAACTTAGCCCATGATAAGCTCTCGCGATCAACGAAGGATATTCCTTCTCCCGGAAGACCCGATCAGTCTCGAATCCGGCTACAAGACATTTCGACAGCAATAAAACAAGACCAGCAAGACCGCCCGATGCGCCGACAATCCCGATAGGAGCTGCACATATCTCGTTCTCAGGGCAACACCGGATGAGACTAGCTACGAGTAAAACCAGCCCTCAGGTTGCCTCAAGGTGGCCCTGCAGTAGTTTCGGTTCGGACCAGCACTTAGAGAAGCAACCGGCCGGGGGCTAAATAAAGATGACCCTCGAGAGAGAGACTCCCAAGGGAAAAGTAGGTGGTGGTGAGGCAAATGGTAAAACCAAGGTTGGGCCTTGCTGGAGGAGTCTTATTCAAAGCGAACTGTCAAGGGGGTCCCATAAATCACCCAACCGCGTTAGGGACGCAAAATCCGGGAACATAATACCGATATGACAGAAACTAGGGCGGCAAGAGTGGAACAAAACACCAGGCATAAGGCCGAGCCTTCCACGCTTTACCAAGTATATAGATGCATTAATAATATAAGAGATATTGTGATATCCCAACATAAACATAATCCAACATGGAGCAATCTTCATCTTCACCTGCAATTAGCAACGCTATAAGAGGGGCTGAGCAAAAGCGGTAACATAGCCACACAACGGTTTGCTAGGAAGGGTGACAAAGGTTAGAGGTTCATGGCAATTTGGGAGGCTTGATAAGCAAGTGATAGGTAACACAGCATAGCGATAGAACGAAGCAACTAGCATAGCAATGATAGTAATGAGATCCAAGGTGACGGTCATTTTGCCTGAAGTCCCGCAAGGAAGAAGAACGAGTCCATAAAGAAGATGAAGCCACGAAGACGAACCAAGCGTAGACGAACGAATCCTCACGATCTCAACGAAACGGGAACTATCGAGAAGAAGCACACAACAAAGTAAACACACCACACATAAACGAGACATGATGCACAACCAATCATGATGCATGACAAAGCTACATGAAGCTACTCATGGCAAGAGATGACGCATACAAGAGCAAAACATCAAGGCAAGTTTAAATGAGGCCGGAAACAACATAGAACAATTCCGGTAAGTCCTCATATGCAAATTTCGAAATTGGTCCAGATCTGAATAAACCTTAAGTTCAAGTGGTTAAACAGCAAGTTAAGATGCACCAAGATGATCTACACGAAATTCTAGTCAAGTTACATATAAAGTTCATTTAATTCGGAGCTACGGCCTAGAAGATATGAGCAAAACAAGTTAAACATGGCATTGATGCAAAATGCATTCAAACATCAAACAAACACCTCAAAACAAGGATGCAACATGATAATATGAAACTACATGCAAAATCAAGCAAGTTTCATATAGAGCACACTCAAAACGGAGCAACGGTTCAACATACACACACTATACAAGTTATAGCAACCATCTGTCCAACAGCAACTAGGCATATTGCAAGCACCGAAACAACAAGCTACATCATCTTAACATGAGAACAAAAGGCATAGGCACGATTTACAGGTAAAGCATGACAAAACATGAACACTGAGCTAACTCCAGAAATCACTAGAACATGCTCAAACACACATGGCAAGATGGCATATAATAACAGTTCAGACTTTGCAGAAAATAACATCAGGTTGCAATGTTCAGAGCTATCAAACAACATGTTACAGGAACTTATAATGGCAAACAAAGGCATGGAATGAATCTAGTAATTGCATAGATCAAAAGTCCTTTACTGACCATAAACCAAAAAGGATCAGAAAATAAGATGGCACCCATGTAAACATAGCAAGTTCTATTACAGATTCATACATGGCAGGAACAACAATAAGTAGGCATGTTGGTGAGCTTGAACCAGTCACCACAGAGCAATACATGGCATCGCAAGGCAACCAACAGTAAGAAGACATTTTTATAAAGCTAAGCATGGCAATAGCAAGTTCATAGAGTGCATGGATCACCAACAACAATCATGGCAACATTGAACTTAATGTTAACAGGCTGACAGCAACATTATTTAGCAACTTTGGAGCAAGATAACAACAAGTTACAGTAGGCTATAAATGCAACCATGGGCATGGATGGATAGAGCATGACATGTATAACAAAACATCCTTAGTGAACATCTCCAGATTATGCATAGAATGACTTGTAGCAGCAGGTTAACATAGCATCATAATATAACAGAATCAGCCTAGCAAAACAGCAACAGCAAGTACCCTACTTAACAAGCTCGATGCACTCAGTACACAACTCACAAAAATATATGGATGGCACCACTGTGACGATGGCATGACATAGTACAAAACACATGTAGAGCTCATGATCATAAGATGCACACATCAAATGCAACAAAAATGACAAATCATCAAGTTATAACAGTTTCAGCAGGTTAACACCATATAGCACTCTTGCAACGATGATTAGGGCATCTAGATGGACTCAAAAAAACATGGCACAATGGAACAAAATGAATAGCACAACGAGATGAACATTTCCATATATCATATGCATGAATCGGACCTACATGCATGGAGTTACAGCAGGTCAAACATGGCAACATAAGATGAGAATCTCAGGGACTTAGCAGTTTTTCTCACCCCGGGAAAAATGGACGGAGGGGTTCCGGGACGAGGAGATCCGGGATCGGGGCGCCGTTTGGTTCGGTGAGGTGGTGGATCTGATCCATCTTCCCCGGATCCGACCGGAGAAGAACTCCGGCGAGCTATGGCGGTGCTCCGGCGACGGCGGGGGTGCGCGGGGACGCGGGATCCGCGGAGGAGGCGAGGGACGGCGCGGGACGCGGTGGAGGCGCTGGTCGGCGGGATGGCGCGGGCGGATCCGCGAGAGCGGAGCTCCGCGGTGGTGGTCGACAAGGCGGGGGTGATGCGGTCGGCGGCTAGGCGAACAGGAGGAGCTCCTCTCCTGGATCGGGGCAGGCGCAGGGCACGGGCGCCTCAGCGCGGCGCGCCGGGCGGTGAAGTGCGGCGGGCGGCGGGGTCGCTGGAGGGCGGCGGCGGCAGGCGGGCGGCGGCGGGAGGAGCTCGGCGCTGGCGGCGCAGCCGGGCGGGCGGCGGCGAACGGGCCCGTGGGCTCTGCAGCTGGTCGCGGGCGGGCGGCGGGTCGGGCGCGGGAGGCGACGTGGCGAGCTGTGAGTGGCTGAGGGAGGCGGCGGCGGACGCGTCCGGCGCCGTTCGGACGTGTCCGGCGCGCGGAGGAAGACGAGGCTAGGGTTAGGGGGGATTTGATCCGCGGATTTCGGGGGAGGGGTGTTTAAATAGGTAGAGGGAGCTAGGAGAGTCCAAATGAGGAGCGGTTTTCGCCCACGCGATCGTAATCGAACGACCGAGAGCATGGAGGGGAGTTTGCTGGGTTTTGGGCCACTTTGGAGGGGTGTTGGGCTGCAAAGAGAAGGAGGCTTTCGCGGTTACCCGGTTAACCGATGGGGTATCAAACGACCTCCAAATGACCCGAAACTTGACAGGCGGTCTACCGGTGCTATACCAAGGCTGCTTGGCAAACCTCGGGCCATTCCGAGAAAGTTTAACACCCGCACATGAAAAGAGGCAAAAGGGGGACGCCGGAGGGCATAGGAGTGCCGGATTGCAAAACGGACAACGGGGAAAATGCTCGGATGCATGAGACGAACACGTATGCAAAATGATATGCACATGATGACATGGAAAAATGCAACACGCAAGCAAATGACATGGCAACGACGTCTAATAACTGATGGACACATGGCGCATCGAATCCGGGGCGTTACATCCTACACCTCTCACAGATTGATAAACCTTAGGTCATCCACTTGAGAGAAAATTGCTACTGTCCTACAAAACTCTGTGCTTGGAGGCCCAACACGTGTCTACAAGAATAAAGTTGCATAGTAGACATCAAGCTCTTTTCTAGCGCCGTTGCCGGGGAGGTGAGTGCTTAAAGGTATATCTTTAGATCTTGCAATTGAATCTTTTAGTTTCTTGTTTTATCACTAGTTTGGTTTATAAAAGAAAACTACAAAAAAATGGGATTGAGGTTGCATCATATTATTGATCATCTTTATAATATTTTTCTTGAAAATGATGGATCAGAAAATTGTGCTCAAGTGTTAGAAGAAGAATGCATTAAAATGTTTGGCACAAAATATTTTAATGATGAGCATGATTGCAATGTTGTTAGTATGAATTCTTTGAATATCCAAAATGCTAATGATGATTGCACAAGTCATGATAAAAATGTTTATTATAAGCATGTCACTTTTTGTGGAGTGAATTGGGAGTGCCTTTGCACACCAAAAAGGAAGATATATTTTGTAAGAAGCATAACTATTTAGAAACGAAAAATTTGCAAGAGAGGCTAGATGTTTGTGCTAAAAGATGTAATTTTTTCTGCCATCCTTGTGAGCTTTGCAATGAACATGGTCATTCAAATCTTCAATGCAGATTCTTTCATGATCAAATAGTGTCCAAAAATTGTGATAACTTGATTACCCTTGAGCATCATAAAGTGCTTAGTATTCTTTTGGGCTATGAAGAAATGGAACTTATAACTAAGGATTTTCCAAACTCCAAGAGGTTTCTTGATTTTGATCTAGAAGACATTTATATGTTTTGTGCAAAATTGCATTGAGAATCCTTATATTGCCAACTATCTAAAGTCAATAGAACAAATAGAATATGAAGAGAGTAGTAATGAAAGGGAAAATGTTTCCCAAAACCCTCCTAGTGTTTATTATGAAGAATCGGGTAACGAGGAGGAGCTTCCTATCCAACCAATCTCATCAATAAGAAGCTTGAAAAG
Source organism: Aegilops longissima (assembly GCA_021605205.1). Lineage (NCBI taxonomy): Eukaryota > Viridiplantae > Streptophyta > Magnoliopsida > Poales > Poaceae > Aegilops > Aegilops longissima. The sequence continues at coordinate 189,938,057 of CM038677.1, forward strand.
ATTTAATGAACCCACACATGATGTGGTGAAGAAGAAGAAAAAAAAAGAAAGAAGAGAGGTAAAAAGGTATCTCTCCCAAATAATGTTGCTTTTATTATTGTTGTGCCTTATGAAAATGAATCAAAAATAATTGTGGAAGATGATGCACTTGATGATGATTTTGTTATGCCTATTGCTTGTTGTGATGATTATGATTGGGAAGATAATGATACTTCTTACAATATTGGAAATCTTTTTGGCACCAACTTGGGAAATTATGATGATAGCAATTTTTATACCGTTGATGCTATTCATACTATTAATGATGAGAGTGATCATGCTTATGATATGCCAAGCCAGAAGCTTGGGGATGCTATGTTTGATGAGGATGACATGTTTGAGAATTTATTTGCTGCAATTAATGTTTGTCCCAAGCTTGGGGAGGCTATGTTTAATCAAGATGATCTTTTTAGTCCCCCTACTTTGAATGATCAAACTTATTTTGATGATAGCATGCCTCCTATTTATGATGATTACATTGATAAAAGTGGGTTTGGAAGAGTGTCAACTCTAGGTAGTAGTGACCCCACTATTTTGGAGGGTGTTGAATCTTATTACAATATTGATGAAAGTGGATTTGGAGAGGTCATGACTTTATTTAGTGATACATCCACTCTTTTGGAAGAGGTTTCAATTGACTATAGTAATAAAGTCGCTTTCTATGATGATTATTATGATGACATGTATGCCATAGAGAGTAATGAATTTTCTATGCTTGTGGATCATGAAAAGAATGCTTTATGTAATGGTTATATTGATGAATCTATTCATGATGATACTGAAAATTATTATGAGAGAGGAACTTATGATGCATGATGTTCTGTTTGTGTTTCAATTCCTATCTTTTATGTGAGCATAATTGAAATCATCATGCCTAGCTTAAAAGGCATTAAAGAAAAGTGCTTGTTGGAAGACAACCTAATGATTTTACCTACTGTTTTTGTGTGTTCACATGATTATGCTACTGTAGTAATCATGTTTTATAGCTTTTGTTTCAATAAAGTGCCAAGTAAATCCTTTGGGATCATGTTGGGTGAAAGTTGGTTTGACTATGCTGAAAAACAGAAACTTTTGTGCTCATGAAAATGGGTCTCATTATTAATAGAAGAGTGATATTGAGTTGATTATTTTTGGATAAGTTTAATATACAAATTTCTCACGTGTTCCAATTTGTTTCATAATTTTTGGAGTAGCAGAAGTATGGTAGTTATCCAGATCATTACAGACTGTTCTGTTTTTGACAGATTCTGTTTTCAATGCATAGTTTGCTTGTTTTCTAGTTTTTCTATGGCTTATATTGCTCAATATAAATTCTGGAAATGATATCTACAGTAGTCATTGTGTGTAAACAATTATGAATCTTGTCTTTGGCAGTACCAAAAGTGAAATGGTTTGCTCTTTATCATACTAACCTATCTCACAAAGTTCCGTTAAGTTTTGTGTGATTGAAGTTTTCAAGTTTTGGATGAGATGCTGATATGAGGAGAATAAGGAGTGACAAGACCCTAAGGTTGGGGATGCCCAAGGCACCCCAATTTAATATCCAAGGAATATCCAAGCAACTAAGCTTGGGGATGCCCCGGAAGGCATCCCCTCTTTTGTCTCCAACATTATCGGTAACCTCACTTGGAGCTATGTTTTCATTCGTCACATGCTATGTGTTTTACTTGGAGCATCAATTTATTTTGTTAGGATTTGCTTGCTGTTATTTATAATAACGTTTTGCATCTTTTATTTCAATAAAAGTGGCATTGATAGCCTTTAGTATGCTTATTTTACAAATCTACATGTTGCTGTTTGAAAACAGAAAGTTTATCGATGTTGCAAAAATTCCTGAGAAAAGTCAGGATGTGATAAAATGCTGAATTTTTTTGCATAATAAGCTCTGATAAATTTTCTACAGTGTGGTAGATTTTCATAATGTTTGGAGTTGGTGAAGTATTGATACTCTTGCATTCTTTACAGACTTGGCAGATTGTTGTTATGTTTGCATTGTTTGCATATGTTTGCTTGTTTAATGATCCTATTTGTGGATAGGAGTTTTAAATATGCAGAGACATTTAGTATGCAATGTTGAATAATAATTTTAGTGATTTGCTACAGTATAGAATGATAAGGTTTTTGCATTGGTTTATACAAACCTATTAACCTAGAGCCCAGTGCCAGTTTCTATTTTTTCCTTGTTTTTGAGTTTCGCAGAAAAAGAATATCAAACGGAGTCCAAATGAGTTGAAAATTTACGGTGATTTTTTATGGACCAGAAGAAGCGCCCAAAGCAAAAGAGTTGGGCTAGAAGATTCACGAGGCCTCCACAAGGGTGGAGGGCGCTCCCTACCCTCCTGGGGTGCCCCCCGGTATTGTGGGCTCCTTGTGGACCCCCTGACTTGTTCTTGACGCCAAAAAGTCTTATAAATATAGAAACTCCCAGAAATAAACCTAGGTTGGGAGTTCCGCTGCTACAAGCCTTCGTAGCCACGAAAAACCAATCGGGGGCCCGTTCAGGCGCCCTGCCGGAGGGGGAAACCATCACCGGTGGCCATCTTCATCATCACGGCGCTCTCCATGACGAGGAGGGAGTAGTTCACCCTCAGGGCTAAGGGTATGTACCAGTAGCTATGTGTTTGCTCTCTCTCTCTCTCTCTCTCTCTCTCTCTCTCTCTCTCTCTCGTGTTGTTGATTCGGCACGATCTTAATGTACCGCGAGCTTTGTTACTATAGTTGAATCATATGGTGCTTTCCCCCCTCTACCTTCTTGTGATGAATTGAGTCTTGCTCTTTGAGGTTCCGTTATGTTGGATTGAGTATTGGATTTAAGAACACTTGATGTATGTCTTGCGATGGAATATCTGTGGTGACAATGGGATGTTCTATTGATTTACTTGATGTATGTTTTGGCACTCAACTTGCGGATTCCCGTGGTGACAATGGGGTAATCTATGCATAGGGGTTGATGCACGTTTTCATCCTACGTTCTCCGATAGAAACTTTGGAGTGATTCTTTGTTGCACGTTGAGGGATTGTTATATGGTCCAATTATGTTATCATTGTTGAGAGAACTTGCACTAGTGAAAGTATGAACCCTAGGCCTTGTTTCCAAGCATTGCAATACTGTTTTCGCTCACTTTTATTACTAGTTACCTTGCTATTTTTATATTTTCATATTACAAAAACCTATATATACCATCGATATTGCACTTGTATCACCATCTCTTCGCCGAACTAGTGCACCTATACAATTTACCATTGTATTGGGTGTGTTGGGGACACAAGAGACTCTTTGTTATTTGGTTGCAGGGTTGTTTGGGAGAGACCATCTTCATCCTACACCTCCCACGGATTGATAAACCTTAGATTATCCAGTTGAGGAAAATTTGCTACTGTCCTACAGAACTCTGCGCTTGGAGGCCGAAAAACGTCTACAAGAAGAAAGGTTGCGTAGTAGACATCACTCTGCCAATTTTGCTCGACATCATCGTCGACGAGCAAATATTTGGATCACCGCCGGGGCAAAGAAGCTAGGGTCTTTTTTATTGCGAGAATAATTGTCATGTCGTAACATGGATGTGTTGTAACAAACTCTTTCCCCTCCTTATTTAATATATAAGGCAAATATTTTGCCTCCGATTGAAAAAAAGTTTGTTACGTACTCCCTTGTCCCTCCGTCCCATAATGTAAGACGTTTTCTAACACTAGTGTGTAGTGTCAAAAAACATCTTACATTATGGGACGGAGGGAATAGATGCTTTAGGTTTTGTGCGCAAATTATTTATCTTTACCTACCTGATATAAACTTTGCATCGGCCATCCGTTCTTCTTACTTCAATACAAGAATAAAAAATGATACTTTGGTTTTTTGTATTAGATGGTTTGAGTGGTCTTCTTCTTTGAGTTCAAATTAAAATAGCTAAGATTCCAAGTGAATGAGTGGATCCAGCGTCCTCCGGGGAGTACCGGCTTCAGGTGTGATTTCAGTTCAACCTTTTGCATCTACCCAAATAATATTTGTAAAATATTATATACACTATTTGCACTGTATCGGATATATGGAGAGAAAATGCATATGATTAACAACAATTCTTATTGTTTGCCACTCAAAACATTTGAGTTTGCATGTAATTTTAGTGGGTTTAGATTACCATGGGTACGTCTCCTTTACACACATCATTCTTCTTCTTTCATTTATACAGATTAGAGGAGGGAAGAAATGTACTATATTAAATGTTGATTGGCAACAAGAATCCTATTTGATTTAAACTAATGCCTTCAAATGTTGTCCATATTTCATCTTGAGCTACTCTCTCTCTCTCTCAAAATTTATTTATAATTTCCCATTGAAGTGTGTCTATCCTTATATGCTCCTTCATCCATAATTTTAAATTAAGTATGATTTTTGGGTTGATTGGTTGCTAAACTGAGAGATGCATTGTCTGCGTGCTTGCTTGGCACTCTTCCTCCAGATCCCTAACTCTTATTTCCTAATGTGTTGTGTGCAGGTCTATGGCGAGGAGGAGCGGGAGTCTAGGACACCTATGCTGCCTCATTGATCAATCTTTTCGCGGTGCCCTTTATCTGTTCATCTCTAGATCTCCGAGTCTTTTGCTGCACATTTTTCTGTCCAACCCTAGATCATCATTCCTGAAGTCATGGATCAACTGATGATAATCATGGCACACACACTTCAGACAATTCATGTGGATAGGTCATGTAGCCGTGCTTTTGAGCTTCCAGTGGTATGTTTATAGTACAAAGTACATTGATCTATTGTGGACCTAATTAGCCAATAAGCAAGTCAGTTCAAATTTAGATGGCTTTGTAGTTTCCTTTTCTTACATTGTATGCAGTTGCAAGTAGCCCAGTAACAAAGCTGGTGGCTTTTGGTTCACTTTTTTCATGGTTTACAACTGCCTATTTTCTAAAATAGTTATCTTTAGGTCAGCTTTATTACTTTTTACAAATTATATTTGTTTATCTCGGTCCATATTATCCAATTCTTTCTTAAAGATCAACTTCACGGTATATGAAAAAAAATTACATTCCCTCGTTGGCGATAATTAGTTGTAGTTATCAGTTTTCTAATTTTAATTCTTGATGTTTCTGCCATGCAAAAGAAATAGGTATGAAACGGTGTGCCTTATGTAATACTACAAATAACACAATTTATTTCCTCACATTTCAAATGTATAGATGAATTGTTTTTCAAGTGGTCGGTGATCCAATAACAATTCCAGATCTTAACGGTGTACCAACACATTGTTTTGATGCTCCCTGTAAGTTTCTTCATCCCTCCCTCCACATGTTATAAACAAGCATTTTCACTTCAAAGATGAATCTTCTTGGATTGACGAAGCAAACATATGCTTTAGTTCAAAAGTTCTTTCTGGCATTGTATTATAGTTAGTTAGGCATGCATGTATGACGCTTTCCAACTTTTTTCATATGATGTCTTTGTCATGTGTATCCATTGAGAAGAATTGAGTATACTGATTATCATCTACTATACAAAAGAAGCTTTGTGTGTTTGTCAATCTGAGCATTGTTGTGGCTAGTTGTGATTCATTTACTATTAAACATAATTGTTAGCAACTAAATTAGTAAGTTCCAGTGGGAAAAAATCTCTTTATGTGGGTTAAAGCAAAAAATTGAATTAACATAACGTTGATTCTTTGGCAGCTATTTAATTTGGTGGTCAAGAAAATTTGATTTTTTTGCAGAAAGAACTATTTTCGGTACTAGATTGCCTTGGATAATGAGTTGTTTCAGGTTTGGTGAGTTCAATTATCAGTTTATATTCTTTTATCTCTTAGTGGTTAGAAGCGATCATTGATAATTTTAGATGACATAAGCTGGCTTTATCTTGGCATTATGATTGGACCAAATCCCCTGTTTATTTGGGACTTGTGGTTATGGTAAATTTGATGTTTTGGTTCAATAAGTCATAAACAAAACCATGGCTTAATATCTGTTTGCTCAAATATTTAGAGCCATAGAGAACGTTTAAACGATAACGAGAACACATTGTTTATGTATGGCATACGATTACATATGGATCATGTTGTAAGCCCTTGTTCGCTGATTATGGTGTCATTTGTGTGGAAAAAAAATATCATGTTTGCCCATTAGAGCTCCAGAAAATGCCATGCGGAGGGAACCCAAAGCTGACTTTTTGACGCCGTTGCATAGGGTACCTCCAACACTTTTAAGCATGAGAGTAGCTTCTCCATGGTCGGCATCCTACTTGAGAGTGGATATTTGAAGATTTCAGCCTAAATGGAAAAAAGAATGTACTCTCACAACTGTAGAGTCGAACCATCTGTGTTACTAAATGATCTCACAGTTTTAGCCTACCAATATTCTGTTTCACATTTGGTTATGATAGCTTAGAGCATCTCTAGCAGACTCTGCATTCCGCCGACCCGCAAAATGTGTTTGCAGTTCGTGGAAAAATGATTTTGCAGGCCGGCGCGGATGGCCTGCAGAGGCAGGCCCCGCAAAACGGACACATAAAAAAGGATATTCACGGAATATGCTCTTCTATGGGTCGGCTTTGCAGGGTCGGGTCTGACGCCACCCCCCTTGCCCGGAAAACCTAAATTTGCACCTCAATTTGACCCAATATAATGTATTTCATTGCTTTTTCAACAACATTGGATACATCATAAATCACCAAATCTTTGCTAGAATAGTAAGACCAAAGAAAACAAGAATCACAAGTATGCATTTTAGAAGATTTCCAACTTCCATAACTGCTCCCACTAGTTGGACTAATATCTTCCCATGCATTCGTTGTTGATCTGTGGATTCTTAATTATGCATTCTTCTTTCTTCATTTTTGGTTCAAAAGAAGTAGACGTTGCTTACCCTTTAGTTGCACATGCAGCTGCATCATTGCCTTAGATTCTACTAAGAGCATCTCCAGCCGCGCCCCCAACAGGCCCCCCGGGCGATTTTTTAGCGCCGACGGGCGAAAATCGGCCCAGTCGCGCCCCCGGGAGTCCGTTTTTTGCCGGGTTGGGCCGAAATAACAGTGGACGCACCAGAGCCGAACCCAGGGCGCTGGGGGCCCCTGGGGCACCGGCACAAGCGAAAAGGGGCGCAGGGCCGCTCCGTCGGCGAGAGGAGGGCATTTTCCCGCTCCCCCGACTTCCCTCTCATTCTCTCCATTACTCCTGCCAATCTCCTCCTCCTCCCCTCCCAGCCGGCCGCCATGCCGCCGAAGAAGTACGTGCTCCCCTGCGTCGCGACAGGTGCGACCGCCGCCGTCACCCAGCCGAAGCAGAGGAAGCCGAGGGCGCCGCCGTCCAAGCCCCCGAGCATGTCCAACACCGACTGGAGGGCGGAAGTTCAGCACCGGGAGGCTGTCACCACCGAACGGCGAAACAGGGCCAACGCCAAGAAGGCACGGGACAGTGCGGCGGGGCTCGCGGCTGCAGCGGTGGAGGAGCGCTCGGCCGAACAAGCTGAGGCGGCTCGCGTGGGGATGATGAATCCACCCGGCGGCCACGCCCCATACGCGCCCTGGAGCAAACAAAGCGTCGGTTCTCCGGCTGGCTTCTCGTCATTGCCGCAATCCTGGGACTGCACGCCGTCGCCGGGTTACGCCAACGGTGACGCGCACGGCGGGTTCAACCCCAACATCACCTTCCCCCATGGTCACCCGGCCCAGCGGACGCCCTTGCCCGCCTTCGCCGGCGTGCAGTACCCTCCGTACACCTACTCACCGCCGGCCTACGCATCCTCCCCGATGCCCCCTCTCCGCCGTGGCGCGCTGCCCTTCTCCCAAGCCTCCACGCCGCATCTCGACGACACCGACGCGACATAAGCTGACATGGACGACGTCATCACGGCCGGCTCGGCCGCCGCCACCGCGTCCCCCGGGTTTACTACCCAGGATGACACAGTGGACATCAACTGCGACATGGACGGCGAGCTCGACTACGGCGAGGAGGAGCCGGAGCCGAAGGAGGAGGAGGAGGAGGAGCCAGCGCCTGCTCGAAACGGAAGAAGAAGAAGGGGGCGGCCAGGCCCTGCGAGCCGCGCATCAAGTGGGCGTCCAAGGAGGACGAGTGCCTTGCCGAAGCGTGGAAAGTCGTCTGCCTCGACCTGATCATCGGCATGAACCAGAGCATCGACACGTATTGGGACCGCATCAAGGCCGAGTTTGACGAGCGCAAGCTTGTCGACCCGTACTTCAAAGGCGTGTACATGCAGCACGGGGCGAAGGCAATGGCCAACCATTGGGGGCTCATCCAATCGACATGCAACAAATGGCATGGGATCGTCAAGGAGATCGCGGCTTGGCCGGAGAGCGGCGCCAGCATCTAGGATCAGGTATGGCACGCTGGCCTCTCCCTTTCCCTTTCGCCGGGTGCGCGCCGTTGACTGATTGTTCCTCGGCGCAGCTGGTGCAGATGTTCGCTATGTTTCGCGAGGACAGCAGCGACCAAGATTTCAAGTACCTCCACGTCTTCAAGCGGATCGAGAAGTGCGAGAAGTGGGCAGATGTCCAGCGTACCCTCACCAAGGCCAAGGAGACCTACAAGCCAGACGCGCCGACGCTGGGGTTGGTGGTCGGCGTTGATGATGAACAACGCCGTCAAGCTCGACCTACTCCGGACCAACGTCGCCGCGAAGAAGAGGAACACCGACCCGGCTTTCCTGATGGGCAGGGCGGACATGCTCCAGAGCAATGATGAGCAGGTCAAGGCGTGGTACTTGGCAGAGCGCGGTCTCATCCTGAACCAGCTGCCGTCGACGGCGCCGCCAACTCCAACGCCCCGGTCGACGACGCCGCCAAGCCCGAGCGATGATGCCTCCACGATGCCCAGCAGCACACAAGCCGCGCCGACGCCGCCCAGCACAGAAGCCGCTCCGACACCGCCAAGCCCGCGCACGCCGACTCCGCCGACGCAAGAGGCCGACCCCGCATTTTGATGCATTGCCCACGCGTCATTTCCTTTTTTTGTACGCCGAACTTTTCATCCGATCACCGAACTGAGCCGCTGATCGCCGGACTTGTGGCGTTTTTTTATGAGCGGGAATGACCAAGTTTGAATTTGCTGCGTCTCGGGGGCGGCGCCTGGGGGCGTGGCTGGGAGCTAGATCGCCCCCAAGGGCCAATCTAGCGCCGGTTCGCCCCCAGGCTGCTATTTTTTGGCGCCCTTGGGGGGCCAACGGCTGGAGATGCTCTAAGAAGTGCACGAACGTCTATCAAGTTTCTTTCTATCAATAAATCAATGTATTCGCCTTCCCAAAACCAAAATGAGTGTCCATCTTCCTACACACATGATGATGTTCGAAATGAGCTACCGCAATTGAACCAAAGAATGAGCTATCAAAATGAGTCGAATGAAAACAACACGTACCCCGTCATTTTCGCATTTGAAGAACACCCGTCCGGGGTGCTTCGGTGTGCCTGAAGTTAGCCGCAACACTGTCCGCGTGCATTCGTCGCACCGTATGAGCGGCATCGGCGAGCCACAGAGCCGTTGCGCGAGCGCCGAGCCCGATGGACGGCCGGGCGAATCCATGCCCGCAGACCGTCGGGGAAGGCGAGAGGACGAACCCTATCTGCATGCGGCGATGTGACTTTGCCGGGGCTGCGCGAGATGTTCCCCGACCATTCCATCACTTGGCGCAGCCATCGGTGGCCGGAAAAGCCAAATCTGGCCGCCCGCGATGAAGGGCCGCAGATCCGCAACTTTCCGGCCCGCCGACGCAGGAGGGGGGCGGAGGGCAACCTCGTGCATGTGGCGGCCTTTCGGCGTGCTCCCACCGGCTACTTCGGCCGGAATCTTGGGTGGCGGCCCGACGGCGGGGCGAGGGAAAGAGGGGAGGTGGTTGGTGGGGAAAAGCGCAGGCTGAAATGTCCTCCCCACCAACCGCTCCCGCTATATGCAGGGCACCGACGGGCCCGGGGGAGGGGGGGGGGGGGCAAACCCGCGTATTCGCAGGTTGGGGTCAAGTTTTTGTCGCGCCCCTCAAAAAATTTTGCGGGTCGGCCGCATTTGCGGGTTCTGTTCGGGCGGGATTTTCCACGCCGAGCCGCATTTTGGCGGTTATTGTGCAGGGTCTGCTAGAGATGCTCTTAGCAAAAAAAAAGTATTACACTTCACAGGATTTCTTTTCATTAGCAAATTTGTATCATCTAGCAATGGAATGTACCCCGTTCAACCAGATGTACGTTTCCTCTCATCCGGCACGTGTGCCCTGTTGTTATTATAGTAGTAGTTTTTAAGCAGCAACAACAATTGCACGGCACGCCGCGCCTTCGCCCACTAGTTAGTTATAAAATATAGTCCGCCTACAGAGTATCTGCATGGTGGAACGCATTTGTTTCATAGAGCTTGCGTATATCCTAGCCGCGTCTTTTAGGACTACGTGTTTGCGTCATGGGTTCCAAAATGAGAGGAAGCGAAAAAGAACAGTTTATATTTGTGTATGATTTTTCTTTAATGAAAACGGTGCACGAATTGGTCCATTTAAATAAATACTAGTGTAAATGCAAGTTGGCCATTATATAGTACTGGTGGTAGGAGTAGTTATCTTCTTCTACTAGCATTTTCTTCGCCTAGATAAAGTCGTGTGCATGTCTTCAAAGTTTAAACAACTGCACGCAAGAGAGTCATTCGTGGAGCAGTTCTGAAGTTGAAATCGCATGTCGTCAACCAGGTTCTACGCGTACCCAGAAAGGGGAAGTTGTACAAATCCAGCGAAAAGAAGAAAAAAAAAATCCAGATGTCAGGGCACCGAAATTCCAACCCCAACCATTCTGCAAAAAAATATATGCAAAATTCAGACTCGTGCATGATCTTTGACCCCATTTTTAGTTCTGCTATTTACCTTCGGAAAAGAAAAGGTCAGACGGAGAAGAAGGTCGATGAGCGTGATCAACTCACGCGTGCACAGACAGAACTCACGGTGCGTCCGTCCGTGCATGCCGATGTAGACAAGGCGAGAGCTAGCTTGTACTGCTCTGGAGCTGTTGTTAGATGAAGCAAACGCAACGATGGCGATCTGATGTGCGTACGTCTAACGATCGTCTCAACTGATGTGACGCTTTTTCCATGGGCAAATGATGGTTCGATCAGATGTGACTCCAGTTTACCGGCGGTCGTACTCGTCCGCCAAACCTAATCAACTCCGAAGAAAACCAACACCAAGGACATGACATGCACGCGTACATCATTGCATGCACGGGCGACATGGCTGGCCGGCGGCCGCGCCCACTCGCACGTCTGTGTGCGTTGCGGTCGCCGTCGCCGCGCGGGTCGATCGGATTCGGCCGCCGTCGCCGCGCGAGCTCCATTGGTGCCTTGCCTCATGTCGCTGGCGGCCATGCGTGCGCGCATCCGCCCAGCTCGGTTGAGGTGCGTGGGCACGTCGCTGCTTGCCGGGCTGCGCATTGCCCGTCCGTGCGCCACAAGGCTCCTGGCCAAAGCGAAAGGAGCTCGCCTGCATGAGGTGTGGCGCGTCTTGGTTCTCCGTGGGCTGTGTCTAGCCTGCCACGTGCCCACGTGTGGGCGTCCCACTCTACTTGCGCCGTGGCCCCGAACTCTTCCTGATGAGCTGACCAGTGGTCACCCACCCTTGTGACCGTGTCCCCCTCACATGATCTCACTGGAATGCTTCTGTGCTATACTAGTACAACGCAGATCTTCATGGTCTGAACGGGGTACAATACAACGGGACATGTCACATGTGGCAGGGCAGGCGGCATGCCCAAAGGAGGAACATGTACGTAGAATACTTACAAAGCAAGATACACGCACATGTGCTCGTAATGTAGAGAAAACGCTCATGTGGCACCACATGTCGCATTATTTAGCCTTGAATTCGCATGCCATGGCAGCTCGCTCCAGAAAAGTGTGTGTGGACGCCGTAATGCGGCCGGCCTCCCATCATTGCGTCGAGGTCGGCCGCTCTCCACAGAAGCATGTTCGGCTATAGTGGCGGAAAGGCCAGCCGACCCGACCCGACCCACGGGACGCGCTCGAGCGAATCATGGAGCCGTTTCTGCACTGCGGCCCCGAGCCGGCCGGGGATTTTATTCGGATCCCCCAAACTGGGCGGAGGGAGCGGAGCTCGCTCACATGTCCGTTTGTGCGGCAGCCACTGTAGTTTCCAAGGTGTGTCAGTACGTGTGTGCTTTCCTGTTCCTTTTGGTGATGTTTTTCTTAAAACTCCGAAAAGGTGAAGGGACGATAGCTAAACGAAATGGCAGTATGAAGTGTGGTGGGGTCTACATTGTCTCCGGGTCACAAATTTTCATAGCGGTGTGCTGATAGTGCATGCAGTGTTTCTTTCCCAATGGCAATTTCTTTGTAGCGCATGCACTGTTTATTTTGAAATGTGGATAGTTTTTTAAATAATAGAATAGTTTTCAAAAAGTATGAACATTTCTTTACAAAATTTGAGAACATTTTTTAATAAGTCTATTTTTCAAAAACTTGAACATTTTATGACACACAAACATTTATTTGAAGTTTATTTTTTTCCCTGAAAATAAAAACCTATATAGTTCAACAGAAACAAAAGAATTGAATAAAAATAAAACAATAAAGAAACAACAAAAGAAAGAAAACGAAAAGTATGAATCAAACCTAAAACCAGTATAGGAACTAGGAAACCTAGGAATCAGCTGTCCTAACTTCTACACGATCAAACAAAGCTAGTATATGATTGACAGAATTTGGTGCCTACTTCATTTATCATCATCGCATGTTGCGATCTTGTGATCTGTCCTCGTCCGGATAGCATCCATTGCAACCAGACAATCCATCTTGACATTCACTAGTAGCGCCGACCATTACATGGCAAAGTTAAGTCCCTCCAAGCAAGCAAGCCGCAAGTTCAGCTTGCAATTCTCCAACACAGTTGTGCGGACTTCTACAAGCCGAGAAAATATTAGCTTTGTTACTGTCGCGCAAGACCATACCTGCACCAGCCTCACCAGATGCTTCACAATAGGACCCGTCGACATTCAGTTTAACACGGACTGGTGCTAGAGCTCGCCAATCACCATCTTTCCTTTCACATGGTCACCGGTTGGGTACCTCTTGATTGCAATGAGCAAAGCCTCATAGCTAAGCAGGAAACGACATGAAGCTTCAACTGGTGGCGACCTTGTGGGGAGATCGGACGATTTTATTACGGACATGGCAGGAGCGCCATATCACCATGAGGACTCGCATGCGATTGACAGCTTCCAAAGTGTGCAGCACATCAAACATCCATTCAACGCCCGTCGGCCGCACAGTTTTTAGGTATGGCAGATTCCAATGCTTTGCCATGGCATATGCCAGAGTTCCACCACTCGGGGACACCTGCAAAAACATGGATCGCATCCACTTGTTCCAACGCACATAGCGGATAAGTATCGGTAACCTCCAGGGTTCTCAAATTTTTGTTAGCCCAAGTGGCCAAGAAATTTGATGCGAGCTTCCACGTGAATATGGGCACCTTGGTAGGAGTAGGGCACCTCTATATAAGTGCCCGGACGGCACGTCGGCCGTCTGGTGCCCTGCTTGCTGCGGCTGAAGACGGCAGGAGACGCTTATTGAGAGCAAGGCGATAAGCACTCCGCACCGAGAAGGTTCTAGTACTCTCTTCCGCCATGCAATGAAATCACCAGCGTGTCGTGAGGAAGCTTTAATTTTCAAATTTTCCATCACATCCACATGCATGAAATATTGCTGGAGCAGCTCCACCTTCCAGTTCTCATGGTCATCAAGCTGTTTGTTTACTCTCCTCAACCGGCAACGGCCAGCGGGTGCAGGATCCACTGGTCCCGCCAGATGCGAACCGAAGCGCCATCGCCAATACACAAGATTAACCCCTTCTTCAGGAGATCGAGACCATGAACAATGGACTGTCACGTGAGCGAGGCATTGCCACATAAGACTGTGTACTCGAGACGTCGATCAAGTAGTACCGAGCCTTTATCAATTCAGACCGTTTACTTTAAAAGGAAATTAGGAGGGAGGACCCTAGAATCCTATGTTGACTCATAGATTCAGCACCCGATTGCGAATGCAATCAAGCATAAGTTGAGGAGCCAAATCTTCTGGCATCCTTTTCGTGACAAAAATGGTTCTTAGCTCGTCTAGCTTATCAAGTATTGAATAAAACAATGGGAAAAGTATCTTTTTCAGAGTTAACCGGTTCGGTCGTGACCTCTTCGGCTTGCCTAGCCTATAGCGGATAGCCGACATCATGATCGCCCGCTAGATGAGGCATGGTTCGAGACGTTTGAGGTGGAGTGGCAATCGGGCGCAACACAACATGGGCGCGAGCCGTGCACTTAGAAGCTTTGAAAAGCGAGATCTCCCTATCAATGTTGCCAATCCGTGTGGCCTCCGTATTGCACGCATTCGTGGGCACAGCCGACGTGTTGCAACGTTTCTTGAAATGCGCCCCTTGAATTTCATTTCAGCATTTCGCATCTATTATGTGAGAATTACCGAAAATCCTTGCGATATCATAAGTGTCTGGCCGAAGAATTTGGAAGTAACCTAAACTACTCGCTACTCCTGTAGCTCCATCGAGCCATACGAAACGCGTTATTAGGTTCGTTTCAGTTTCAGAGTTGCTGTCTGATACAGTCTCACTATCCGCCGCCGTCCTAATCTAGCGTGGTAGCCGGTGATATTGATGAGATTTAACTTGGAAATACATCTCACTAAACATACATCTAATCAGAAGCATGCATCCAGCCGACAATAGGATCCTCAGTCATCCACCAATCGTACGTACGCTACGTACCTCGAAATCAAAAGAAAGATGAAAGAGAAATGGGTAGAACTTCAGTCCGCATCAGTGGTACACGACCTGACAAATCTTGAAAGACAGGACCAGACAGATGGGCTGTGTAGCAGCAACTCGTGAAGACAACTTGTGTATATCGGCCACTTTTTGCGCAATTTTGTCAATGCAAAATACAAGTAGCATCCACGCTTTGCTCGACACGATTTAACTGGCCGGATCCTAACAGAGGTGGATAGAGACTACCACCACTGGAAGGTCGAGGATTAAGCATTAAGAAAGCATCGCATTTCCTATGCAGGCTCTGCCCCGTGTAAACATCCAGTGAGAGAATATCTTCGTTCTGGTTGGAAAAGGAAAACCTTTTTGGTTTCTAAAATAAAAGAATGGAAAAAGGGAAACGCATGGCGCATGCAGGCTGCGGAGAGATGGGACCTGTCACTCGGGTTGGGTCGCCGGCGATGAGCTTTCCGCTGTCTTTTTCGTGACACGAGCATCACCGAGCTACTGATTGCGCAACAACCCGAGAGAGAGAGACGAAGCAGAGGTGTTCCTTCCTTCCCTAACAACAGCCGGACGTCATGAAGCCGCTCGGTTTTTGTTTGTTTATTTATATATACTAGTACAAATGCCCATGCGTTGCACCGGGCAAAAAAGAGACACAATCTGCTTCATGTGGCATTGTGCATCATTTTTATATCTAATTTAAATAAACATTGATAATTAGGTTAATTTTGATATAATAAAAGTTAACGTTTTCATAAAAATTGAACACTATTTGGGCTTGTCCCAAACAAACACTTCTTTTTTTTAAGTTCACACCCCCACTTTATTAAACTAAATTAGGAATTTCATCTGATACAACGCTAAGAATATAATCAGGAGAACTGAGTCCTAAAGCACCACTGATGCTCTACTGCTTATTCCTAAGCGCGCCAGCAAATGGGCAGCACCATTTGTTGTCCTTCGGACCCAGGTGAACTCACTCAAAGTTCTGATCATGGCTTTTACCTCCACCACCACTTGTCCCACAGATGATAAGTTCCGATCCTAATCATTAAGCTTCCCGGAAAGTAGGACGCAGTCTTTCCCCTTAGTTACTGATTTTGGTGGTAAATTACATATGCACATGGAATTATTCGTATAGATTGCACAAACATTATAAAGGACCATCAGACTAATCAAAATTTTAAATAACGACGAACGAGTCATTGCAAACATTATAAAGAAATATCCATGAACGATTTACTGGTTCAGTACATGTAGACATGCTCGATCAAGTAGTCCAACTTTTCTGTGTACTAATCTGGGTGTCCAATCTCTGAAATTTTCCTCTTCCACATCCGATCCAGTAATCCATTTCCTTTTAGTTTGTGATCAGTAGTAGTCTGTTAAGGACACAGATAGTACAAAATCTTCAAATACAGCTCTCCGCTGCTTCCAGGCGGACGTGTTCTGGTCGTCCTCGTAGCTGCCGGAGAATTCCTCTCGCACGAAAGGAGCCGCATATGGTCACAGATCTCGCTGACGCTCTTGTGGTCCCGCATAGCGGCAGCCAAACGCTCGGCCTCATCACGATCATACACGCTCTTTTCCTCCATGACCTCCGGTACTGCATGAGAATGTTTTGTTGCGTAACAGGAAAGATCATTTTGCGAAGTCCCTAAAGAGCAGTTCTGAGCATCATGCCTGCACCCTGCAACCCAATTCTGAAATTCTCTACATTATCACTGTCCTTGGCCACAATAGGAGAACATGCCGAGGCCGACCACGTCCCTGTCTATGCTATGTAAACGGCGCCATCAGGACCACGGGTAGGACGTCGCAGTAAGGGTGCTGCTCGATGATAGATGCGACACAAGTGCTACCAAGCTGGTCGCCGAACTCTCCAGCCTCTATATTTTACTTTTCTGAATCCAGTTTTCATCGAAGTGCACTGACAGGATACACATTCAGTCCCTCCACATAATGTACAGCCTTACTGACCTGCAAATCAATCAGCCTGCCCACATAACATAATCTTACATGCTAGGAGAAAAGGACATTTTTGAAGTGACAAACAAAAAAAGCAACTAAAGTGTTTTTCTCCACGCAAGAGAAGTAATTAAATCGGTCGCACAAACTGAGCATGGTAACTAATACATACTGCAATGCATATCCCATAAGCTTGGTCCAATAATGGAAAAGTTTTGCAGCAACACAGATGAGATGTGGTGCTTCCAACCAAAGAAGACCTGCTATTTAGATGCTTGTTCAAGGTTGAATTGACTGTCACTGAAATGCGACCAACTGTTGTCACAAAGTAAGACATGAGACGCATCCTGGTACAACCATCACTCCCAGATCGAAGTATGCAATTATAACTATTACCGAATGGCAAAAATCTGGCACAAGAATACCACGTTATAGAGGGTTCGGGTATAAGCATATGCGATAGATGATCCAAATTCTGAACAAATACTTCTAGTGAGCTTAGAATCGATTAAGCTATTGAGATTGATAATATAGTGTCAAGATTTTAACAGAGAAAGCATCATTGTACTGGTAATGAAGGGGGCAAGGGAACAAAAAGAGCACCTACAGAAGGATTAATGGAACCTGACTACTGGTCCCTTGTTTCATTTTTCATGATTGCAGAAGCTTAAGTACTTGAGCTATCCACAAAAAACCCTAAAACTACTTATGAATCCACTGCACCTCTATCAAGATAAATCATACTGTAGGTGTTGGCATCTATGATCATTCCCTTATTCATATTCTGCAACTCCAGTCACACATATAAGACAAGCTTTTTGTTCACATACTAACAGAAGTGTAGCTTCTATGAATCTACTTCAAGCACTACAGACTTGAATCAACTTTCAGAATTGAATTCACATGCACAAAATCAAGAGCTGCCTATGGTAAGGTGTCATCTCTATTCTTGAGGTCCAATTAACAGGATAACGGTGATCAACTTAAGCAGCATGTATAACAAATTATGTAATTTGCACGTGCTCCTAGCAATATCATGTAAATGCAGGGTGTCTCGCACCAATATATCAGGACTGAAGGAGGAAACTTACAGTCTGCACATCGGTGTCTTCGAGCGTTATTGGTGGCAGTCCGAAAGCCGAACCTCTTTGGCCTCCAACTGAGTTCGATCAGATATTAATTGTCATTCGCCTAAGTGAAAACAACCCACGGGTACAGACGTCTAAAGGCCAGCACATCTGAAGAAAACCATGATTTAGATTTGGCCGTTTTCAGCCATTAGAAAGACAAACATCAGTTTTTTAGACAGTTAACAATACAAACAAGAGCCACTGAAAAAGAACACTTACTGAATAAAACAACATTGCAGAAAAGCTATCATGTATACTTGCATTGCATAAACATGAGCAGAAACAAAGCTAGAGTTTTACGCAAAGAAACAATTGACGAGAAGCAGCAAATAATATTGCTATCCTTCCACAATACAGTTTTCTTCAGATTTCTGAAGAGACTCAGACAACGAGCCAAACTAAAAACTGAAAGCATTTGTACACCAGGGAAAGACAATAAGCCAAATTAAAAATTTAGAGCTGCCAAAGAAAATGATTAAAATAAAGATAAGCAGTCAAGCAGTACATTTAGAGCAATTTGTACGGTTGATCTAGTGTACGAGTAAGAGCATCTTCAGCCAAACTTAAAATTCAGAAAATGTTGCAGCCTGAATATGAAGAGCAGTGGACTCACGTTTGAGCCTGGTGCAAGCTCCGAGGAGTTTCAAGCAGAATCACGTGGTGCGTTGGCGGCTTCTCTCCCCCCTCCTATGCAGAGACGCCAGAGCCCCTCGCAGCTCACCCCTGTGGTGGCGTAGTCCAGCCCCTCCTCGCTCTCCTTGGCGATGGCGCCAGGTTGCCTGGCTTCCAGTGAACGGGCACAACTTTCCTCCCTCTCTCCTGCTTGGTGGTTACCCTTGTTCTTCTCCGCGACGACGACTAACACCCTCCACCCTCTCGTCAGCAGCGCGACATGGAAGAGCACAATAACGAATAACGGCCGTTTACAGATGTTTCTTGTAAGTACAGACAATCTGTTTCTGATAATAGAAATCAGAGCTAGGCAAAAATATTTATCAAAAGATATTGTGTGATCATCTGTTCCTGAAGGAATTACTTCGGAATATAAATACCTAGCATGGACCCATAATTACTAATGTTAGTATCGTACATAGTCATGGATACCATTACTTCATGTGTAATCATCTGTTCCTAAAAGAACTGCTTCAAAATAGAAATAGGTGGCACGGACCCATAATTACAATGTTAGTATAGTACACGGTCCTGGATACTGTTTCTTTCTCATCCTCTGTCTTCACAAAAAACAGATTAAGGCTAATATTATTATAGAGCGCGGAGATCAATAAGCAGTCAAATATGTGGTTTAATTTCTCCAGAAATAACTTAGGGTTCACAGGCTACTTCTCCATGCATTGGTCTTGGGATTTCAATGGTCAACAGATACAAACAACATGCTTTTGTTGCACATTCTCGGATAAAAGTTGCATTCCTATGCATCTGAATTGAGGAGACTATAATTGCTGATGGTTGGGAACTTGGGAGTGTGTTCAAGGAACATTCTGGAAAATAAATTGCAATGTTGTACCTGGTAGCAATCATGATCTCACAAAGCATGCTTTGGTGAAGGAAAGACGGACAAAGTACATCGATCTGCAGACCGTGTCTAAAATATGATGTTCTTGCTACACTAAATTAGCTTCTTACAAAATTACATGTTGATATGGGTGGAAGAGGGACAGGCACATACCTCAAAGTGTTCGGTCAACAATTGTAAGCATAGTTATCGTCCATCTAGTACTGCAGGTTCCCGATCTAGAGTTCAATCCGCACACCACCTACATCTTTCATCTGGATCCGCTCTATAATTGTGGGACTCACAATTGTACACGCCTCTGCAACGCCACACTCTTTCTTATGCAACTTGCTAGTGACAAAGATGACCAAATCAATGGCGCAGATCTGTAGTAAAATTGCTGCTTCATTCTTCCAATTGCCTCATCAATTTTTCTATTAATTAAATGAAATAACAAAGCAATCACATCATCTAGATCAAATCCACACGCATTCCTCCTCGGTCCTTGATTTGTACCTCTCTTGCGGTAACAACTCTATTTCTGTCAAACAAATGGCCCTTGCTGCATCAAATCCTGCATATATAATGGTGATGTCAGTGGCAAATTATGCAGCTGCACTCATATAGGTTAAAAACACACAAAAAAATAAGAGGAGGCAGTGCTGACTTAAACAGCAGCATAAAATCCTTATATCATAATTTCAAAGACGGGAAATAAACCTCAACCTCAAGCATGTGAGGTCTTCTTAGCAAAAGGAAATTTAACCAGTGTTTGCAAAAAGTGTAGTGAAAACTTAAATTGCTGAAATTAAATTCGTCGTATAGCTGGAATCCTCAATCACTTTTTTGCTTGAGGGCTGAAAATCACATCCCCTGAATTTCAAACGAAACTTAGGACCATATCATCAAATACAGGAAATATGTGTAAATTACCAAGGGAAGAAACATGAAGTAAACCTATAGTTTGACCAGCTAGTGCTCAATTTCACCAACGAAAAGCCTTAAATATTGGCACAAGCATCCAAGTGCACAAGAAAATACCTCACGGCGGAAGATTCATGCAAGAATAGGCCGGTGTTGAAGTAGTGCAGGATGGAATTCGTGGCTGCCTCGACCCTCCTCCCTAATCTGCAGCAGCGGCAATGCTCCTCACCGACGGAGCTTCGGGTCAACTCCAATGGCAAGTCAGAAACTTCACCCGTACACCCGGATCGAGCAGGGGAGGCCGTGGACGGCGGATCAGCAGGAGGCTTGGTGGTGGCGGATCCGGCGCGGCGGAGCGGAGGATGCGGATCGGGAAGGGCGGCCGGATCCCGCCGGAGTTGTGGCGGAGGGAGGCGGCGGCTGCTGGGCGAAGCTTGGGGCAGCCATGGCGGCGCTGCAATGAGAGGAGAGAAAATGATGGGAGGAAGGATGAAGGAGAGGAGGAGGAGTAGCGGAGTCTTGGCGACGTGACACGGTCGTGGTGGTGGTGATCTCCGGTGACGCCAGCCGGCGCGGCGAGGCAGCGGAGGAAGGCGGGGTCGGGGCGAGCCCCTCCGTGGCTCGGGCACACGCGTTTTTGGCCCTAAAAAGGATCGCGGGTCGAATACACAAAAATACAGGGTTCTTTTTGCAAAAAACGAATCGTTTTCTCATATACTGCGGGTTGAATACTCAGAAACAAAGGGGCTTTTTTGCAAAAACGGTGACGACGGACAACCCGAAGCAGTATCCGCTTTATTAGTAGGTAAAGATAAAGATAGATATACACAAATAAAGATTGTACGTGTTGGTGTGCTAATGCCTGTCACGCGCACTGTTCACCATCCCTGGTCCAAACTTTGATGCGATTCCGCGTATTGGAGATTCAAAAAAAAAAAAACATGGAAGTGAGCGGAAATAGAGTATGATACTACTATGTCGCCGCGTGTTTCTCAACTTCTTCGAAGTGTTCGTCGTTGGTAGGCAACAAACAGGACACAATCCTGCCTTCTGTCGTCCATAATTTCCCGACCATGCCACTTTATCTGCCACTCCTCCAATCCTTGTTTGGAGCAGAAAACATTCCAGTTGTTTTAGCGAGAAGATACAGGAATATTTGGTGTAATACTGATAGTAACAGCATCTAACAGGACTGACGAGAGATAGTTACAAGAAGGATTCATATAATTGCCCAGAGTTATGAACAATGGTTCAGACATGATGCATGGCCGGGCAAAATTGACAAATTTGACCTATGAATGAAATCAAATCATAGAATGAACTGCCCGTGAAACTATTTCACGTGGCTGACCTTTTTGTGTGACGTCCGACACGAAGGCGCCACACTACACTGTGTAACGCCTCGCAGATAGGCGCTACACGCCTGGCCAGTGTCGCACCCGTGTGATCCAAAAATTACTAAGTCAGTGTGCAGCGCCTGAGAGCTAGGCGCCACATTATACAGTGTAGCGCCTAGCTTCTAGGCGTTGCACTAGTGGCTGCTTCGTTTTGTAGTGCAACCACTAGTGCAGCGCCTGAGAGCTAGGCGCCACACTATACAGTGCAGCGCCTAGCTCGTAGGCTCTGCACAATGACTTAGCAATTTTTAGACAGTCTGGGGTGCAACGCTGGTCAGGCGTGTAGCGCCTATCTATGAGGCGTTGCACAATGTAGTGTGGCGCCTTCGTGTCGGGCGTCACATAAAAAGGTTAGCCGCGTGAAATAGTTTCACGAGTAGTTCATTCTGTAATTTAATTTCATCTACAGGTTAAATTTGTCAAATTTGCCGCATGGCCGCAAGCCGACCACTCACGCTCATGCTCCAATACTCGCACGTGCCATCTGATATCTGACCATCACGAGGATAAGATCTCTGTAAAGTAGCGTGAAGCGTATGCCTTAGCAGGGACGCGCTGCGTGTTTATATAGGCACATAGATTACAGGGTTTGGTTGTTAGGTAGTTACTAGATTGATCTCCAAGTAATGATCTATACAAGAGATATATGAGATCATCTATAACTACTCTAACAACCGGATTACAACACGCAACGCAATCCTTATCTCGTATGCACGGTTTATACACATACCGTACATACGTTTACAATATACACTTTAACACGCCCCCTCAATCACAACTTCACCAGGTTGAGATTGTTCTTGAACTCTTCCAACTTGCTCCATGACATGGCCTTGGTAAACCCATCTGCAACTTGATCATTTGTAGAGATGAATCGTATGTCTAGTAGCTTCTTGGCTACTCTTTCACGAACAAAGTGATAATCAACCTCAATGTGTTTTGTCTTTGCATGGAACACCGGATTTGCTGATAGATAAGTAGCACCAATGTTATCACACCATAAGCGTGCAACAGAGGAGTGTTTTATGCCAAGTTCATTGAGCAATGCTTGTTAACTCAGCTGTTGCATTAGCCAAAGCTTTATATTCAGCTTCAGTGTTGGATCTTGACACAGTTGCTTGCTTCCTTGCACTCCACGATATAAGGTTTGGTCCAAAGAAAACTGCAAAGCCTCCTGTAGATCTTCTGTCATCAGGACAGCCTGCCCAATCTGCATCAGAGAAGGCACTTACCAAAGTTGAGGTTGATTTTGTGAATTTTAACCCTGTACTCATAGTACCTCTGAGATATCTCAGAATCCTTTTAACTGCAGTCCAATGTTGAAGAGTAGGAGCATGCAAAAACTGGCATACTTTGTTGACAGGAAAACATATGTCAGGTCTTGTAAGTGTTAAGTATTGCAGAGCACCCACAATACTTCTATAATTAGTAGCTCCTTCGGCTCCCAAAAGCTCACCCTCTTCTTTTGACAATTTTTCAGTAGTTGAAAGAGGCATATTTGAAATTTTACAATTCATCATACCTGATCTCTTCAGTATATCTGACACATACTTTTCTTGACTTAGAAGTATACCATCTGTTACCTTCTTTACTTCTATGCCCAAGAAGTAATGCAAGTCACCAAGATC
Organism: Aegilops longissima; assembly: GCA_021605205.1. Taxonomy (NCBI): domain Eukaryota; kingdom Viridiplantae; phylum Streptophyta; class Magnoliopsida; order Poales; family Poaceae; genus Aegilops; species Aegilops longissima. The sequence goes on from CM038677.1 coordinate 189,961,422, forward strand.
TTTTAGAGCAAAATCCTTCTTAAGATCTTCTAATAGTGCATTAGTTGCTTCCTGTGATGAGCTAGCCACAATTATGTCATCAACATATACCAACATAAAAATGATCACTTTGCCTCTTTTATAGAAGAAGAGAGATGTATCTGCCTTTGAGGGTCGAAAACCAAGCCTTTGAAGCTTTACACTCAACCTAGAGTACCATGCTCTAGGCGCCTGTTTTAAGCCATATAAAGCTTTATCAAGTTTGCAAACATAATGTTGCTTGCCGTTTACCTCATACCCAGGTGGTTGTTTCATGTAAACTTCCTCCTCTAGAACGCCATGAAGGAACGCATTCTGCACATCCAATTGACGAAGACTCCAATTGTTTGATACTGCAACGGAGAGAACAAGTCTGACAGTAGCTGCTTTAACAACGGGGCTAAAAGTATCCTCATAATCTATTCCATATATTTGTTTGAAACCTTTTGCCACTAGTCTAGCCTGGTACCTGTCTATCTCTCCATTAGCTTTCCGTCTAATTCTATAAACCCATTTACAATCAATGATATTTCTCCCCCTTGCTGGAGGGACTAGGTGCCAAGTCCTATTGTGAACAAGAGCATTATATTCCTCATCCATAGCATTTTTCCAATTTTTACTTTCAAAAGCCTCACTTAAATTGTTGGGTTCACCCGTGACAGCAAGACCTCCAAAACGCTTGTCATACCTGACAGTACCATCAGTACGAATTTTGGGTTTGGCAACTCCATGTTGTGATCGTGTTCTCAGCGCTGGCACAGAAACTGCAGCAGAATCGCGTGGCGCAGAGGATCCGGCGGAGTCCGAGGCAGCAGCGCGCGATCCAACAACACCCGATCCAAGGCGGATGCTGTCGGAGGCTGGCGGCGGCGCACCCGCGCCCGTTCCCGCATCAGCATCGGGCTGAGCCACTTGGCGAGGCCCAGTTGGTAGGTTAGCGGAGTCGAGGGGCCGCCCGGTCGGGCGCGTCGAAGCAGATGGCGAGGCAGATGGCCCACCACCAGTATGGGGCCCGCCACGAGACGTCGCTGTTGTGCCCGCTGGTCCGCTGGGAGACGCGTGGCCGCTGGCGATGGCCCGCCTGGCCCGCCTGGCCCCGAGGCGGATACGCCGCCACTGCCTGGCGCGGCAGGCGAGGGCGGATCGCCTTCGGGATCGCTGCCATCAGAATCTGGTGCAGCACCTGGATCCTCCTCGTGTTCTGTGTTTGTCTCTTGTTGCTGCATAAAATCATGACGCAAAATAGGATTTCCACCAAAATTTATAGCAGGATTTGCATGAAAATTACCCGAAGGATCATTAGCTAGATGTTCGTCCCCCTGATCAACGGAAGTAGGCAAGGTGTTTTCGGAAAGGAGAAGAACTTCAGATCGAATGAGAGCACCGACATTTGGATTGAGAGCAGCAAATGGAAAAACTGTCTCGTCAAACACAACATCTCGTGAGATGTAAACACGTCCAGCAGCGATGTCTAAGCACTTAAAACCCTTGTGAAGATTGCTATAACCAAGAAACACACATTGCTTTGATCGAAATTCTAGCTTGTGAGAATTAAAAGGACGGAGATTAGGCCAACAGGCACAACCAAAGGTGCGAAGAGCATGGTAGTTTGGTTTCTCATGAAAGAGTTTTTCCAAAGGTGTTTCAAGGTTTATGACTTTGCTAGGGGTACGGTTTATCAAGTATGTGGCAGCGATGAATGCTTCATCCCGGAACTTCAAGGGCATGGATGCATGTGCTAGGAGAGAGAGACCAACTTCGACGATATGACGATGTTTTCGCTCGGCAGAGCCATTTTGCTGATGAGCGTGAGGGCAAGAAACATGGTGTGTGATGCCAATTTGACGAAAGAAGGAATTTAGTCGCTCATACTCACCACCCCAATCTGTTTGCATGGTGATGATTTTGCGATCGAAGAGTCTCTCAACAAGTGCTTGAAATTCATGAAACACTTTAGAAACCTCAGATCTATGTTTGAGAAGAAATATCCAGGTGAACTTGCTGTAATCATCGATAAAACTCACATAATAATTCTTCTTATTTATAGAATCACGGGCAGGCTCCCATACATCAGAAAAAATAAGCTCTAAAGGAGCGTTCGAAGTGCTACTAGAAAGCGGATACGGGAGTTGATGACTTTTGCCTTTTTGGCATGCATCACACACTCTTTCCTTATTCAACTCTTGATTGGAAAAAGGAATTTTATTCTGCCTAAGAACGTGTTGGACGATTTGCAAAGATGGATGACCTAATCTGGTGTGCCACCTTGAAGGAGATATCTTGGTGGCGCCAAAAGCTTGCCTGCCCGAGTGCAACGAAGCTGATGATAGGGGATAGAGGCCGGCTCTACACCTGCCTTGGAGGAGGGTGCTCCTCGTTGCCTTGTCCTTGATGAAAAAGAAGCGAGGGTGAGTTTCAAGGAACACATGATTATCTTGAGATAAACGATGGGCAGAAACAAGATTTTTTGTGGCTTTAGGAGAATAAAGGACATCTTTTAGATGAAGATTGCGAGTGGGAGTACGAACATAAGCTTGACCAACATGAGTAATTTTCATACCTGACCCGTTGGGCATGTTCACTTGATCATGGCCATTGTACCTCTCCCTCATGGTGAGTTTGTCCAACTCGCCGGTGATGTGATCAGTGGCGCCGGTGTCAACGTACCAATTGGTGTCGACGCCATAGGATGAGTTGGCCACGGCGTTTGCATTCTTCTCCTTGGTGAATGCAATGTCAAAGCGCCGGTAGCACTCAATGGCCGTATGGTTTGGCTTCTTGCAGATCTGGCAGAACACCTCCGGGAGATTGTCGCGGCCATCTCCTCCTGCGTGGCCACGCCCACCATGACCGTTGTCGTTGCAACGACCACCGTTGCCTCCGTTGCCACGGCCGCCAGCATGGCCACGGCCACCTCCGTTCCTGCCGCGACCTCCACGAGTGAAGCCACGGCCGCCGCGAGAAGCAGCGTTGGCGGAGGAGTGGGATGATGATGAGTTTCCCCCGAACATGGCGAGGCGGCTCTCGAAGCTGATCACCTGGGAGTAGAGCTCGTTAGGCTTGATGGGGACGGTCCTGGCGCAGACGGAGGAGACGAAGGACATGTAGTCGAAGTCGAGCCCGACGAGGATGTACGACACCATGTCGTCGTCGGTGAGCGGCTTGCCAATTGCAGCCATCTCATCGCCAAGGGCCTTCATGCGGCCAAGGTACTCGGCAATGGTGGAGTTCCCCTTCTTGGTGGTGGAGAGGGCGATCCTCGTGTTGACGATGGCCGCCAGCGTCTGGGAGATGAATATCTCCGTGATTGCAGTCCATGCTGCTGACGCCGTGGTGCAGTTTGCAATCTGAACCATCACAGGAGGTGAGATGGAATTGAACAAAAAACTCAGAACCTGAGAATCCCGTGCCCTGTCGATCTCATAGGCCGGGTTGGGCACATCGGTGAGCTTGCCATCCTTGTCGGCAAGCTTGAGCGCCGGGATCTCCCTCTCTGGATCGAGATAGGAGACTAGCTGAGCGCCGCGAATGGTGGCTAGGGCTTGCGCACGCCAGACATTGAAGTTGGAGCGGTGGAGCTTTTCAGCTATGGGGATGAGGACGGATGCAGCGGCGGCGGCGGTGCTTGAGGAAGCCATGGCGGCGCAGGGAGGATGTGCTAGAGGAGATAGGCTCTGATACCATGTAGAAGTGTATGCTCTAGCCAATGCAACCAAAAGACCGATCTGATGGAAGAGACTAGACATCACATTATACGTCAACACTCCCCCTCACGTGTGGCTCCCTCAGGCCTAAACGTGGACCGAAAGTGGGCTGCAATTTTAATTGCGCCAGCCAGGTCTTGAACTCAAGACCTCTTGGCTCTGATACCATGTAAAGTAGCGTGAAGCGTATGCCTTAGCAGGGACGCGCTGCGTGTTTATATAGGCACATAGATTACAGGGTTTGGTTGTTAGGTAGTTACTAGATTGATCTCCAAGTAATGATCTATACAAGAGATATATGAGATCATCTATAACTACTCTAACAACCGGATTACAACACGCAACGCAATCCTTATCTCGTATGCACGGTTTATACACATACCGTACATACGTTTACAATATACACTTTAACAATCTCTACTCGTTCTCAATTAATCCTGACACCGACAACAACAAATCCTTCCAAATAATTGAACCTGGTCACGGCACCAATGGAAACGGAATTGCACGCATGACCATGACCGAATCCTGCACACGAGCGACCTCATCGACACAAGGCATGAAGGAAGGAACATCGCGTTCCAGAACAAGATCAATGTCTCAACGGACGCAGCTCCTCTGACGTGCCGTCAGCCCACTGACACGTGGGCCCGGCCCCACGCGTCAGTGAGCCAACGGCAGGGTGCAGTACGGCAGAGGAGCCGGCTCCTGTCTCAACCCAAGAAAACATCATGTCACGGCAACCACCGCGGAGACCTATCCGATGCGACCGCATTGGTTTCGCTTCAGAGCGCCGGGGGATGATGCTTTCGGTTTTGTGCGCTAACTATTACTTATAAAATACACCCGGCCTACAACATCTGCATGGTGGAACACATTTGTTTCAGATATGTATAATTAAAAGGATGCCCGCGTTCTTTTCGGACTACGCATTTGCATCATCGGTTCCAAAATGAGAAGAAACAAACCAGAAACGTGTATGTTTTAATATTATTTATAAAACGAGAACGGTACAGGCCACCAACTGGTCCATCAATTAATTAATATAAGTATATACATGCAAGTTGCCGATTATATAATACTGGCAGTTATCTCGAGCTAGCGTTTTCTTGGCCTAGATAAAGTCATGTGCATGTCTTCAAAGTTTAATCAACTTTTTTTTAGAAAAAAAGGAGGACCCCTGGTATCTGTATTTGGATAATGCATGCAGCCACTTTATTAATTGTTCACATAAGACCGTACAAAGTCATATAATAGCAAGACTGAAGCCACCATCTAGGCACATCTGTCGTTACTCCTAATCAGTTGATGAAGGGGTGTTGATAGTCTGGGCCTGATACCAAACAGACCTCGCATCCGAACCTAACATCTAAGACCTGAGGTCCTACTCAGGACGCCTGCCAGGTATGGGGCACCCACCAGTCTGGCGCATTCCTCAACCAGGACGCCTGCCGAGTATGACGCCGCCGCAGCCTCCTGCCACCAATCCATCTCCAGTGTTGTACTGCTGCATCAACCTTGCCCGGTCTCGCTGCCATCGATGCCAACATGACGCTAGACAGCTCCACCGCCCTGCGCTCGTCCATCAACACACGCCCACCGGTGAGACCCCGCTGCTCCATGCCGCTGAGACCTGCCGTTGTCGACGTGCCAGATGCCACGCCCTCCTCCTTCGCGAACACCACCTGCCGCCACTGGTCCCATCCCCTCCGCCTACAGTTCTTCTAATCGAGCATCCAAACGCCCCAGGCGACGCCTCCAAGAAGGGTACGACACTCGCAGTGCCGCCACCGCCCAATCGCAGGAGATTATGGGTTTTCACCCGGGCATGGTGTCGGGGTGGAGGGCAGGGACCTCGACGGCGCCTGCAAGGAGGAAAACGGCGACCCTGGTCGTCGCCACCATCAGGATGAACGAGTCACCCAGAGTTTCCTCCGGTCTGATGTCACCTCAACCAGCCCCCGCGAACGCACCGAGGTCGACGACCGCGATCGTAAGCCGTCAAGTGCAGCGGGAGAGAGCCTGCAGCGCGAAGGAGATCCACCAGCAACTCACCACCCACGCGGTCAAGACGTCGTCCATCCACCACCCCCCTCCCCGTCCACACTGCTCGAGGCCGCCGCCCCGGCATCCACCCACCGCACTCATTCCCTCGATACATGGATGAAGACCCTCACCGCCGCCACCAGGATTCACCACACCGCATAAACACCAAGCCAGGAAGGACGAGGCAAGGCCATGCCGGCCAGATCCGTGTGGATCCGGCGAACCCTGGTCCACCAGCCTCCAGATCAGAGGATCTGGCTCCGATCCCAGGGCCGAGGCGGCCGGATCTGACAGGCGGCGCCGTCCCAGGCGAAGGCGCAGGGCGACAACACCGGAGGCAACGGTTGTCAGTGTCAAAACCGGCGGATCTCGGGTAAGGGGTCCCGAACTGTGCGCCTAGGGTCGACGGTAACAGGAGACGGGGGACACAATGTTTACCTAGGCTCGGGCCCTCTTGATGGAGGTAATACCTTACTTCCTGCTTGATTGATCTTGATGAATATGAGGATTACAAGAGTTGATCTACCACGAGATCGTAATGGCTAAACCCTAGATGTCTAGCCTGTATGATTGTGATTGTGTCTACGGACTAAACCCTCCAGTTTATATAGACACCGGAGGGGCCTAGGGTTGTACAGAGTCGGTTTACAGAGGAAGAAAATAATCCATCCGGACGCCAGGCTTGCCATCCAAGCCAAGGAGAGTCCCATCCGAACACGGGAGGAAGTCTTCTATCTTGTATCTTCATGGCCCATCAATCCGGCCCACATCACATAGGCAGGACGCCCGAGGACCCCTTAATCCTGGACTCCCTCAGTAGCGCCTGAACCAGGCTTCAATGACGATGTGTCCGGCGTGTAGATTGTCTTCGGCACTGCAACGCGGGTTCCTCCTCCGAATACTTCAAAGTAGTCCTCAAACACAAAAAACGTGCCCAGCTCTGCAAAACAAGCTCCACACACAGCTGCAAAGAGTATAATATCAACAAGTCCCATCTACTGACATCTTTTGTAGCGAGACGCCATGTCCCTGCACGGTCATTATTTTGAACCGTTTTTTAGCCTCCCACTCCACGTTTCGAGATGCGGTTTCCATTGGCACGTCTTGTCGAAGTAGAGATCGTGTCCCCTTATCACGGGATTCTCATCAATACGGGCGTGGGTAATCCCACCGTGCCATTCACACGACCCTTGGGGAATAAGCGAGTTTTAAGGCGAGTGGGGAGGCGCTTGATATTCGCTGCCTTCATAAAGAGATAAGGATTCACCTTTTCACCCACGCCTTCTTCCTCTCTGCCCACCCATTCTCGAGCTCCAGCGCCCAAGCCTCCACCCTTTCGGCCTCAAAAAAGCACTCCGGCCATGTCTGGATCTGGAGCGCAGGGCAAGTGGATGGCCTCCTCTGTCACGGAGAAGGACATTACGAAGCTCCGGGAGGCAGGATACTTGGCCCAGGAAATCGCCCACCGGCTTTCGGCCAAGGGAAAGATCGTCTCCACCCCGAAGCACTAGGAGAGGGTGGTGCTCATTCCCCACTTCGTCCGCGGGTTGGGATTTCCCCTCCACCCATTCGTCCGCGGACTCATGTTCTACTACGGGCTAGATTTCCATGATCTGGCCCTGAATTCCTTCCTCAACATCTCGGCATTAATTGTCGTGTGCGAGGCCTTCCTCCGCATCCCACCCCACTTCGGATTGTGGCTAAAGACCTTCAATGTAAAGCCGAAGGTGGTGGGTGGTCAACACGCAGAGTGCGGAGGCGCTATGGTGAGCAAGATGTCCAACGTCACGTGGCCCAAAGGCACCTTCGTGGAGACTGTCAAAGGGTGGTAGCAGCAGTGGTTCTACGTCACAGAGCCCCGCGACACCACCTGGGCCGTGGCTCCTGAATTCAAGTCCGGGGCCCCAATGCGGCTCACCTCCTGGCTAGAGAAGGGCCTAGACTGGGCCTCATCGGACGAGCTGACGGTGCTGCAGACGCGCGGCAAGATCATGGTGGACAAGGATATCAAGCTTGTCAATGTGATCCAGGTGATGCTTTTTCGCCGGATCCTTCCTTGCCAAAGCCGAACTTGCAATTTGTGGGAGTTCGATCCAGCCAAGCACCAGAGCTTGCAACAGTTCTTTGGCACTGTGCATGAAGGCATCTGGAAGGTGCTTTTCAAGTCCAATGAGACATGGCCGGAGACGACCGAGGACCGTGGGTACAACCTAACCCATCCCGCCAGTCCGGTAAGTTTTTCGCATTCCAAGGTGTATCCTTCACCTGTACGTTCAAGGAAGATGTCTAAGCTTCCCTATCTGTCTTTTCAGGGCTAGGCAACAAAGGCGGAGCGGATCCAGAGTCCGGCTCCGCTGCCCGAAAACCCAGCAATCCCACTTCTGACGAAGATGCTGGTTCCGGCACCCAACCAGGCGCCGGAGAAGAAGGCCAACAAGAAGGCCAAGGAGACCCGAAGTGTCCTCCGCCGTATAGGCACTTCGGACGTGACGTCCGAAGACGCCGAAACCCACTCATCCCCTGCCACCGAGGATGAGGAGGAGTAGAGAGATAAACTCAAGCAATATGATATAAACCCCATCTTTTTATCCTCGATGGAAACAATACAATACGTGTCGGTTCCCTTTCTGTCACTGGGATCGAACACCGCAAGATTGAACCTAAAGCTAAGCACTTCTCCCATTGCAAGAAAGATCAATCTAGTAGGCCAAATCAAACTGATAATTCGAAGAGACTTGCAAAGATATCAAATCACACATAAAAGAATTCAGAGGAGATTCAAGTATTGTTCATAGATAATCTTGATAATAAACCCAGAATTCATCGGATCTCGACAAACACACCACAAAAAGAATTACATCGAATAGATCTCCAAGAAGATCAAGGAGAACTTGGTATTGAGATACAAAGAGAGAGAAGAAGCCATCTAGCTAATAACTATGGACCCGAAGGTCTGAGGTAAACTACTCACACATCATCGGAGAGGCTATGGTGTTGATGTAGAAGCCCTCCATGTTCGATTCCCCCTCCGGTGGAGCGCCGGAAAAGGCCCCAAGATGGGATCTCACGGGTACAGAAGGTTGCGGCGGTGGAAATAGGGTTTCGTGGTGCTATCGGATGTTCACAGGGTATACGAGTATATATAGGAGAAAGAAGTCGGTTGGGGGAGCCACGAGGGACCCACAAGGGTGGGGGCGCGCCTACCCCCCTAGGCGCGCCTCCCTACCTCGTGGCCGCCTCGTTGCTTCCTTGACGTCCACTCCAAGTCTCCTGGATTGCGTTTGTTCCAAAAATAACTCTCCCGAAGGTTTCATTCTGTTTGGATTCCGTTTGATATTCCTTTTCTGCGAAACACTGAAATAGGCAAAAAACAACAATTTGGACTGGGCCTCCGGTTAGTAGGTTAGTCCCAAAAATAATAGAAAAGTGTATAACAAAGCCCATTAAACCTCCAAAATAGATAATATAATAGCATGGAACAATAAAAAATTATAGATACGTTGGAGACGTATCAAGCATCCCCAAGCTTAATTCCTGCTCGTCCTCGAGTAGGTAAGTGATAAAAACAGAATTTTTGATGTGGAATGCTACCTAGCATATTTTTTAATGTAATTTTCTTTATTGTGGCATGAATATTCAGATCCGAAAGATTAAAGATAAAAGTTTAATATTGACATGAAAATAATAATACTTCAAGCATACTAACTAAGCGATTATGTCTTATAAAAATAACATGGCCAAAGAAAGTTCATTCCTACAAAATCATATAGTTTGGCTATGTTCCATCTTCGTCACACAAAATATTCAAATCATGCACAACCCCGGTTTCATCCAAGCAATTGTTTCATACTTTAGAAATTTTAAACTTTTTCAACTTTCACGCAATATATGAGCGTGAGCCATGGACATAGCACTATGGGTGGAATAGAATATGATGATGGGGATTGTGTGGAGAAAACAAAAAAGGAGAAAGTCTCACATTGACGCGGCTAATCAACGGGCTAGGGAGATGACCATCAATTGATGTCAATGCATGGAGTAGGGATTGCCATGCAATGGATGCACTAGAGCTATAAATGTATGAAAGCTCACGAAAGAAACTAAGTGGGTGTGCATCCAACTTGCTTGCTCACGAAGACCTAGGGCATTTGAGGAAGCCCATTGTTGGAATATACAAGCCAAGTTCTATAATGAAAAATCCCATTAGTATATGAAAGTGACAAAACAAGAGTCTCTCTATCATAAAGCATGATGCTACTTTGAAGCACAAATGTGGAAAAAAAGGATAGTAGCATTGTCCCTTTTAATTCCTTTTTTTTGGGCCTCTTTTTTTTATTTGGCCTTTCTCTCTTTTTTTGGGACAATGCTCTATGAATGATGATCATCACACTTCTATTTATTTACAACTCAATGATAAAAAATCGATACTAGAACAAAATATGACTCTATATGAATGCCTCCGGCAGTGTACCGGGATGGGCAATGAATCAAGAGTGACATGTATGAAAGAATTATGAATGGTGGCTTTGCCACAAATACGATGTCAACTACATGATCATGCAAGGTAATATGACAATGATGAAGCGTGTCATGGTAAATGAAACGGTGGAAAGTTGCATGGCAATATATCTCGGAATGGCTATGGAAATGCCATAATAGGTAGGTATGGTGGCTGTTTTGAGGAAGATATAAGGAGGTTTATGTGTGATAGAGTGTGTCATATCACGGGTTTGATGCACCGCTAAGTTTGCACCAACTCTCAAGGTGAGAAAGGGCAATGCACGGTACCGAAGAGGCTAGAAATGATGGAAGGGTAAGAGTGCGTATAATCCATGGACCCAACATTAGTCATAAAGAACTCACATACTTATTGCAAAAATCTACTCAACAAAACCAAGCACTACACGCATGCTCCTAGGGGAAGGGTTGGTAGGAGTTAACCATCGCGTGATCCCGACCTCCACACAAAGGATGACACTCAAAGAACACCTCATGTTTCAAATTTGTTACACAACGGTTACCATATGTGCATGCTACGGGACTTGCAAACTTCAACACAAGTATTTATCAAATTCACAATTACTCAACTAGCACAACTTTAATATCACCATCTTCATATCTCAAAACAATCATCAAGTATCAAACTTCTCATAGTATTCAATGCACTCTATATGAAAGTTTTTATTATATCCATCTTGGATGCCTATTAGATTAGGACTAATTTTATAGCCAAAGCAAATTACCATGCTGTTCTAAAGGACTCTCAAAATAATTTAAGTGAAGCATGATAGATCAATAATTTCTATAAAATAAAACCACCACCGTGCTCTAAAAAGATATAAGTGAAGCACTAGAGCAAAATTATCTAGCTCAAAAGATGTAAGTGAAGCACATAGAGTATTCTAATAAATTCCGATTCATGTGTGTCTCTCCCAAAAGGTGTGTACATCAAGGATGATTGTGGGGAACTAAAAAGTAAATACTCAAATCATACAAGACGCTCCAAGCAAAACATATATCATGTTGTGAATAAAAATATAGCATCAAGTAAAGTTACCGATGGACGAAGACGAAAGAGGAGATGCCTTCCGGGGCATCCCCAAGCTTAGGCTTTTGGTTGTACTTGAATTTTACCTTGGGGTGCCTTGGGCATCCCAAAGCTTAGGCTCTTGCCACTCCTTATTCCATAATCCATCAAATCTTTACCCAAAACTTAAAAACTTCACAACACAAAACTCAACAGAAAATCTCATGAGCTCCGTTAGCGAAATAAAACAAACCACAAATTTAAGGCACTGTAATGAACTCATTCTTTATTTATATTGGTGTTAAACCTACTGTATTCCAATTTCTCTATGGTTCATACCCCCCGATACTAGCCATAGATTCATCAAAATATGCAAACAACACACGAAAAACAGAATTTGTCAAAAATAGAACATTCTGTAGTAATCTGTATCAAACGCAAACTTCCTGTAACTCAAAATTATACCAAAATAGGAAGACCTAGATAATTTATTATTAATCTACTGCAATTTGAATGAGTATTTTATCACGCTCTGGTGATTTTTAACAATTGTTTTCATGAGCAGAAAGTTTCTGATTTTTTCAGCAAGATCAAATAACTATCATCCAAGAAGATTCTATAGGTTTCACTTGGCACAAACACTAATTAAAACACAAAACCACATCTAACCAGAAGCTAGATGAATTATTTATTCAACAACAGAAAGGAAATATATTGGGTTGTCTGCCAACAAGCGCTATCATTTAACGCCCTAGCTAGGCATTGATAATTTCGATGATGCTCACATGAAAGACAAGAATTGAAGCACAAAGATAGCATCATAAAACATGAGAAAACACATCTAAGTCTAACATACTTACTATTCATAGGCATATTATAGAAAAACAAATTATCATAGCAAGCAAAAACTAGCATATTCAAGGAAGCGGAAAGGAACAATAGCAATCTCAACATAACGAGAGGTAATTTAGTAACTTGAAAATTTCTATAACCATATTTTCCTCTCTCATAATAATTTCATGTAGGATCATAAGAAAATTCAACAAAATAGCTATCACATAACGTATTCTCAACACGATCTACATGCATGCGAAGTTGACACTCTTCCAAAATAGTGGGATTATCATTAACTAAAGTCATGACCTCTCCAAACTCACTTTTATCAAAAATACCATAAGATTGAAAATTCTCCAAATATGTGGTATGTAAAGTTGACACTCTTCCAAATCCACTTCCAGTATTATTGCAAACACTATTATCAATCTCATATTCATCATGGGGCTTAAATAAATTTTCAAGATCATAAGAAGAATCACCCCAATCATGATCATTGCAACAAGTAGTGGACGTAACAAAACTAGCATCCTCAAGCTTGGGGTTTTGCATATTATTAGCACAATTGACATCAAGAGAATTTATAATAACATCATTGCAATCATGCTTTTCATCGAAGGAACTATCAAGTGTGGGTGCAATAGCAACGATCTCATGTTTAACATAAGGAACTATAGCAAATTCATCTTCATAAATATTGGCATCATGGCCACAAGAATAGCAAGCATCATGTTCATCAAGGGATATTTCAATCAAATCATCAGAATCATAATTATCTATGGATTCATGCATATCATTATTTTCTTCAGAAGCAACGGTCATTCTTTCAATAAATATGACATAGACATTATGAGCATAGTTTTCATAGCAATATTTAAGTATGTCAAAATTTTCATATGCGTAGAGAGTAATATCATACTTTTCAATCAAAGAAGCAACTTCATAAGCATCCTTAAAAGCAACAAATTCTTCAATTTGTTCGACATCGTAGTAACTATAAACACCCTTTGCATAATAAGATAAGATTTCATTATCATTAAACTCACATAGGTAGGGAATGTGTTTTTAGGGTTCTTAGAGCAACAAGTAAAATCATAAATTGCACAAAGATTCCAAGGACAACCCAACAATCTATTTATTTGATCCCATAAGAATCTCCCTTATTGATACAAACGGTGACACACAAAATGAGCATGCTCATCTAAAGATTTCCCATCAACTAGGCTAGTTGGGGTTTCAGCACGAGCGCATAAGGATCGAAGATGATCCAAGTAGAACACTTTAAGTGGATCCATATCAACAGATTTTTAGCAAGCAAATAGAAGGCACAAGGAAACACAAACAAAAAGACGTACGGGAAAAAGGCAAAGAAAAGGCAAAGGTGAAGTGCGGGAGAGGAAAACGAGAGGCAAATGGCAAATAATGTAATGCGAGGGGTAAGAGTTTTTGATGGGTACTTGGTATGTCTTGACTTGTGCGTAGATCTCCCCGACAACGGCGCCAGAAATCCTTCTTGCTACCTCTTGAGCACTGCGTTGGTTTTCCCTTGAAGAGGAAAGGGTAATGCAGCAAAGTAGCGTAAGTATTTCCCTCAGTTTTTGAGAACCAAGGTATCAATCTAGTAGGAGGCTACACGCAAATCCCTCGTACCTGCACAAACAAATAAGAACCTTGCAACCAACGCGATAAAGGCGTTGTCAATCCCTTCACGGCCACTTGCAAAAGTGAGATCTGATAGAGATAATAAGATAAATATTTTTGGTATTTTTGTTGTATAGATTGAAAAGTAAAGATTGCAAAATAAACGGCGCTGAGGGAGTCCTGGACTAAGGGGTCCTCAGGCGTCCGGCCTGTTATCCATGGGTCGGACTGATGGGCTGTGAAGACATGAATGCCGAAGACTATACCCGTGTCCGGATTGGACTCTCCTTGGCGTGGAAGGCAAGCTTGGCGACCAGCTATGAAGATTCCTTCTTATGTAACCGACTCTATGTAACCCTAGATCCCCCCGGTGTCTATATAAGCCGGAGGGTGTAGTCCGGAAAGGAGAGACTCATTACCATAGTCATAACAGGCTAGGCTTCTAGGGTTTGGCCATTATGATCTCGTGGTAGATCAACTCTTGTAATACTCATATTGATCAAGATCAATCAAGTAGGAAGTAGGGTATTACCTCCATAGAGAGGGCCCGAACCTGGGTAAACATCGTGTCCACCGTCTCCTGTAACCATCGACCTTAGACACATAGTTCGGGACCCCCTACCTGAGATCCGTTGGTTTTGACACCGATAGGCGCCAGAAATTGCTAGTTGTTGGGAGATTAATATGATGGAAAATAGACATGGGGGCCATAGGTTTCACTAGTGGCTTCTCTCAAAATAGCATAAATATTACGGTGGGTGAAGAAATTACTGTCGAGCAATTAATAGAAAAGTGCATAGTTACGAGAATATTTAGGAATGATCATGTATATAGGCATCACGTCCGCGACAAGTAGATCGAAACGATTCTGCATCTACTACTATTACTCCACACATCGACCGCTATCCAGCATGCATCTAGAGTATTAAGTTCATAAGAACAGAGTAACGCATTAGCCAAGATGACATGATTTAGAGGGATAAACTCAAGCAATATGATATAAACCCCATCTTTTTATCCTCGATGGCAACAATACAATACGTGTTGGTTCCCTTTCTGTCACTGGGATCGAACACCGCAAGATTGAACCTAAAGCTAAGCACTTCTCCCATTGCAAGAAAGATCAATCTAGTAGGCCAAACCAAACTGATAATTCGAAGAGACTTGCAAAAATATCAAATCATACCTAAAAGAATTCAGAGGAGATTCAAATATTGTTCATAGATAATCTTGATAATAAACACACAATTCATCGGATCTCGACAAACACGCCGCAAAAAGAATTACATCAAATAGGTCTCCAAGAAGATCAAAGAAAACTTGGTAATGAGATCCAAAGAGAGAGAAGAAGCCATCTAGCTAATAACTATGGACCTGAAGGTCTGAGGTAAACTACTCACACATGATTGAAGAGGCTATGGTGTTGATGTTGAAGCCCTCCGTGATCGATTCCCCTCAAGTGAGCGCTTAAAAGGCCCCAAGATGGGATCTCACGGCATGTAAGGTTTGGCGGTGGAAATAGGGTTTCGTGGTGCTCTCGGATGTTCATGGGGTATATGAGTATATATAGGCGAAATAAGTCGGTTGGGGGAGCCACGAGGGGCCCACGAGGGTGGGGGCGCGCCTCCCTACCTCGTGGCCGCCTGCTGCTTCCTTGACGCCCACTCCAAGTCTCTGGATTATGCTTGTTCCAAAAATCACTCTCCAAGGTTTCATTCCGCTTGGATTCCGCTTGATATTCCTTTTCTGCAAAACACTGAAATAGGCACAAAACAGCAATTTGGATTGGGCCTCCGGTTAGTAGGTTAGTCCCAAAAATAATATAAAAGTGTATAACAAAGCCCATTAAACATCCAAAATAGATAATATAATAGCATGGAACAACAAAAAATTATAGATACGTTGGAGACATATCACTTTGTGTTGATCATGCTATCATGATATTTCGTAGGAGCTGCGACCGAGGTGGAGTCCCTCAAGAACGCGCTGGCCGAGGCCCAGTAGAGAGCGGTGAAGGAACAAGCCGCCCGTGAAAAGCACGAGGCCAGGGTCGGGGAGGTCCAGTGGGAGCTCCAGGACGCCGTAAAGAAATGCGAGTCCTTGGAGCGCAATATTGCGGACCAAGAGTACGAACTTTCCACGGCCCGCCAAAGTGCGCAAGAGGCCCGGGTTGAAGCCCAGGGCGCCCTCCAGGAAATCCAGGAGGCCAGGAAGATCGCGGCGGGTAAGGCCTTTATTATGCAGAGCAAATATGTGAGGAAAAGGTACCTCTTACTGACCCGGATTTGGAGTTCTCCAGGAGCGTTTACGGATCTGCCGCACAGTGTTGCTGATGCTGCAGAGTTCTTCCGAGCCGAAGAGGGGAGCTCAACGGAGAAGCTGTTCTGGTCGCAATACCTTGCGCCAGAGCATTCGGTGCCCTTTAGTGATCAGCTTAAACAGCTGACCGAACTGCATAGGGTGGCCGAATTGGCCATGAAGGATTTGATAATCCGTCTATGGCCAGCCGAAGCCATACCCAGCAGCTACTACGGACCCGTGAAGCAGCTGGTCAATGCCTGCCCTCGGCTTGATGCCATCAAGCGGCCGGTCTGCATCGAAGGTGCGCGGATGGCCTTCGCCCGTGTCAAGGTGCAGTGGGCGAAGATGGATGCTGTCAAGCTTGCAACCGAGGGACCGCCCGTGGGCAAGGAGCACCGCATGCCCGAGCAGTATTTTGATGATGTCCTGAAGGGGTCCCGCATTGTAGAGGGCCAGTGTTCGAAGGACATTATCTTTGAATGAATGCATTCATGTTATCCCGTCCTGTATTATGAAAACAAGGCTGATATGTAATATAATGCCTGCTGTTTATTTAAAATTTTACCTCCTGTGCGGCCGTTTCCTTAAATCCGAGAGTTGGCTAGTCATCGGCTTCAGCCCCCACGTAGGTAGTACAGGGGTGTTCGGGTTGAAACCTAAACACTCTTGATCCAAGATTTTGGTCCTTGAAGGAGGTGTTTAGCGCAGCGAACCAGGCAATCGGACTATGTGGCTTTATCACCCTCACTTAGCCATAGGAGTTTGACAACAGAAATGTAGGCGCAGCCCATAGTTGGCATTTGTTAGTCCGGACTAGGGTGCTGTAGACACCTGATCGGGTGGATGCCTATCCGTCGCATAATGCGGGAAAAAATCGCAAGGGATTTTAACCTCCGAACAGCTGACCAGCTCTCGCCGCATCATGACAGTCAGTTTTCGGCTTTATCTACTGATGTGCTCATCCGGATAAACCAGGACACAATCATAGTAGTTCTCCCTTTACTACCCTAGCTGATAGGACGGAACGTAAGGTAGCAAACACAGGAGTCGGGCAACCAAACTATTGACCAAGGACATGATTCGGAGCCGATGCATATAATGCTAACTTCGGGGTGCCGGACGATACTGTAAAAGTGTTCAGACTTGTTGCCGTAGTATGGAGCGTAATGAAGCCCCTGGCGAATTAAGGCGTATCAAAGTGTACGGATGCAATCGATAAGAATAGCAAAATAAAATAAAGTAGAAAGCCAGTGACACATGAGTTGGGCCGCAAACTATTTTCATTATAATTTTATTAATACGTCAAAATGTATTTGAACAAATAGTGCGATAGGCAACAGGGCTACTTAACATGCTGAGACCAAGGGGGAGCTTCACGCGGGTCCTGAAAACAGGTAGAGTGATCGTCAAGAAGACCACCTAGAGATTCCCCCACACGTCAATGCTACTTGCCGCCTTGGTATATCCATCCTTCAAAAGGATCGATGATCAGGCCGTCGTGAGGGACCCTTGGAAAAGAAACCTAAAAAGGATAAAAAAAGGTAAAATATGTGTGTCCCGGGAAGGTCGAGCCATATTATGTGAAGGAAATATGCCCTAGAGGCAATACTAAAGTTATTATTTATTTCCTTATTTCATGATAAATGTTTATTATTCATGCTAGAATTGTATTAACCGGGAACTTAGTACATGTGTGAATACATAGACAAAACAAAGTGTCCCTAGTATGCCTCTACTTGACTAGCTCGTTTATCAAAGATGGTTATGTTTCCTAAACCATAGACATGTGTTGTCATTTTATGAACGGGATCAAATCATTAGGAGAATGATGTGATGGACAAGACCCATTCGTTAGCTTAGCATTATGATCGTTACAGTTTCATTTGCTTTATTCATGACTTATACATGTTCCTCAGACTATGAGATTATGCAACTCCCGAATACCGGAAGAACACCTTGTGTGCTATCAAACGTCACAACGTAATTGGGTGATTATAAAGATGCTCTACAGGTTTCTCCAATGGTACTTGTTGAGTTGGCATTGATCGAAATTAGGATTTGTCACTCCGATTGTCGGAGAGGTATCTCTCGGCCCTCTCGGTAATGCACATCACTATAAGCCTTGCAAGCAATGTGACTAATGAGTTAGTTGCGGGATGATGCATTACGGAACGAGTAAAGAGACTTGCCGGTAACGAGATTGAACTAGGTATTGAGATACCGACGATCAATCTCGGCAAGTAACATGCCGATGACAAAGGGAACAATGTATGTTGTTATGCGGTTCAACCGATAAAGATCTTCAGAGAATATGTAGGAGCCAATATGAGCATCCAGATTCCGCTTATTGGTTATTGACCGGAGATGTGTCTCGGTCATGTCTATGTTGGGGAACATAGTAATTTCAAAAAAAATTCCTATGCACACGCAAGATCATGGTGATGCATAGCAATGAGAGGGGAGAGTGTGTCCATGTACCGTGAGACCGAAGCGAAGCGTTAGCACAACGCGGTTGATGTAGTCGACGCTTCACGATCCGACCGATCAAGTACCGAACGCACGGCACCTCCGAAGTTCTGCACACGTTCAACTCGATGACGTCCGTCGAACTCCGATCTAGCCGAGCTTTGAGGGAGAGTTCCGTCAGCACGACGGTGTGGTGATGGTGTTGATGATGCTACCGATGCAGGGGTTCGCCTAAGCACCGCTACGATATTATCAAGGTGGAATATGGTGGAGGGGGGCACCGCACACGGCTAAGAGATCCAAGGGATCAATTGTTGTGTCTCCAAGGGGTGCCTCCTCCCGTGATATAAACGAAAGTGGAGGAGGGGGAGAGGGCCGGCCACCCTAGGCGCGCCATGAGGAGTCCTACTCCCACTGAGTAGGACTCCCTTCCAAGTGGGAGTAGGAGAGAAGAGGGGAGAGAGAGGGGAAAGGAAAGGCGCCGCCTCCTTGTCCAATTCGGACTGGGGAGGGGGGAAGGTGTCGTGTCAAACCGCGGATCTCGGTAGGGGGTCCCGATTTGTGCCAAGGCTGATGGTAACAGAAGCAAGGGACGAATGTTTACCAGGTTCGGGCCCTCTTGATGGAGGTAAAACCCTACTTCCTGCTTGATTAATATTAATGATATGGGTAGTACAAGAGTAGATCTACCACGAGATCGTAGAGGCTAAACCCTAAGAGCTAGCCTATGATGGTATGATTGTAATTGTGATCGGCCTTCTAAGGACCAACCTCTCCGGTTTATATAGACACCGGAGAGGGCTAGGGTTTACATGGAGTCGGTTATAAGGAAGGAAATATAATATCCGGATCGCCAAGCTTGCCTTCCACGCCAAGGAAAGTCCCATCCGGACACGGGCCGAAGTCTTGAGTCTTGTATCTTCACGCTTCCATAGTTCGGACGTTGTACACAGTCCGGCTGTCCGGATACCCCCTAATCCAGGACTCCCTCAGTAGCCCCTGAACTAGGCTTCAATGACGATGAGTCAGGCGCGCAGTATTGTCGTCGGCATTGCAGGGCGGGTTCCTCCTCCGAATACTCCAAGGTAATTATCGAACACTTGAACCGTGTCCGGATCCACAAAATGATCTTCACATGCCACCGTAGAGAGAATAGTATTTCACAAATGCAATATGCTGACAACTTTTTAGACAATGCGACGTGTCATTACGGCCGGGTCGTTATCTGAACCGTTTTCCCACAACCAGCCACATCGCATATTGCGAGGCGTTTTCCTTGACACGTCTTGTCAAAGCAGAGATCGTGTCCCCTTATCACGGGATTCTCATCAATACGGGTACGGGTAATCCCACCACATCATTAATCGTGGTGTTTGGGAAGCAAGCGATTCCCAACGGGCAAGTGGGGAGGCACACCGCTTTCGTCGCTTCTATAAAGGGATAAGATTTCCCATTTTACCCACGCCTCTTCCTCCTTTGCCCACTCGCCTCGAGCTCCAGCGCCTAAGCCCAAGTCTTCTCCGCACAGCTAAACATGTCCGAGCAGGAGGCAAGTGGGTGGCTTCCACCGCCAAGGAGAAGCACATAGCAATCTTCTGGGCGGCCGGATACTTGGTCAGCAGACATAGCGCACTGCCACCGGACGCTGGGCAGGTCATCCCGACCCTGTGACCTCACGAGAGGGTCGTGTTCGCCGCCCACTTCGTCTGCGGACTGGGGTTTCCACTTCACCCTTCGTCTGCTGGCTCATGTTCTACTACGGGCTAGATTTCCATGATCAGCCTCAATTTCGCCCTCAACATCTCGGCGCTCATCGTCAGATGCGTAGGCTTTCTCCACATCCGCCTCACTTCGGCCTATGGCTGCGAATCTTCTGCGTGAAGTCGAAGATTATACACGGCCAGCAAGCAGAGTGCGGAGGAGCCATGGTGGGCAAGATGCCCAACGTCACCTGGCTGGACGGCTCCTTTGCGGAGATCGTAAAAGGGTGGCATCAGGGTGGTTCTACATCACCGAGCCGCGCGGCGCCAATTGGGCCGCGGTCCCCGAGTTCCGATCCGGAGCCCCCATGCGGCTCACCTCCTGGGAAAGGAAGGGCCTGACTTGGGGCGAACCTACAGAGCTGTCCGGACTCCAAACCTGCATCAAGAGCATGAAGGACAAGAACATTGCTTGTCAACGTGATCCGTGTCATGCTCGTCACGGATTCTGCCGTGCCAAAGGCGGCATTCAATCTGTGGGAGTTCGCCCCACCAACACCCGACGCCTGTGAGGCTCTATGGCATGAAGCACAAAGACGCGTGGAAGGAGTTGTTTAAAGCCTCCGAAGTACCTCCTCCCACATCCGAGGACCGCGAACTTCATGCAGCGCGGCCCCGAGTCCGGTGAGTTTTGGGACCACCACCGGGTTCGGTTTTTCCCAATACATTCATGGGGTAGTGAGGGAGTCCCGGATTAGGGGGTGTCCGGATAGCCGGACTATGACCTTTGGCCGGACTCCTGGACTATGAAGATACAAGATTGAAGACTTCGTCTCGTGTCCGGATGGGACTTTCCTTGGCGTGGAAGGCAAGCTTGGCGATACGGATATGTAGATCTCCTACCATTGTAACCGACTCGTGTAACCCTAACCCTATTCGTGTCTATATAAACCGGAGGGTTTTACCCATAGGACTAACAACAATCATACCATAGGCTAGCTTCTAGGGTTTAGCCTCTCCGATCTCGTGGTAGATCTACTCTTGTACTACCCATATCATCAATATTAATCAAGCAGGAGTAGGGTTTTACCTCCATCGAGAGGGCCCAACTCGGGTAAAACATCGTGTCCCTTGTCTCCTGTTACCATCCGCCCAGACGCACAGCTCGGGACCCCTACCCGAGATCCACCGGTTTTGACAATCGACATTGGTGCTTTCATTGAGAGTTCCTCCGTGTCGTCGCCGTCAGAAGGATGCCTCATCCCGCCTTTAAAGACGGCACTGCTGTTAAAGAAGCTTTGGCTGTCGGCCAAACTCTCCGGCTAGGCGGTTTTCTTATGACCGCTGCTCGTCATTGCTACCGACGATGACTTTCGGTCATCGAAAGCAATCTTCACGTTAACTCGAGTCACGAAAGCAGTTAGATCCGATGGAGCTCTTCCTTAAACGAGCTCTTGGATCGACGCCGCTCGAGTCGCCATGACTATGATCAGATTGGGCCTAAACCCGATCCGAGAGAGATTAACTCTCCTCGGGTTACCCACCACGCTGTGTGGTGGAGGAACAATACGGCGATTCTTCTTCTATCTTAAGGACTAGCTACGTCCGGATTCCCAATCCTCCATGCCGGATTCCCCGGAGGAGAGGACGCCACTCAAGCTCGAACCTAAAGTCAGCAGCGGCTAGATTCATTGATAACATCCAAGAATCCAAGCTTCCAAGTTCGGAAGCTCCTTGGCCCTTAAGTCTCAGATTGGGCGCGGTTCCGGATTTAATTGTGGCCGCGGCTCCGGATTTAATTGTGGCCCGGCTCCTTGTCTCCTGTTCCGGATTTAAAAGTGGCGAAGAGCTTCTAGCTCTAGAGCACCAACCCAGGGATACCAGTACGGTATTAACAATCTTCGAGACTTTCACATCAAATAATATGCGGAAACGAACACTCCGTAGCCTTGGCGAAGTCTACCAAGTAGCAACAATAAACCCATGGAGTGACACGGCTATTACCTTCAATGCCAGTGACGAACCTAAATTCCGAACAGTCCGAGAATAAACCTCATTTACGAGTAAACCCTCCGAGGAATGGAAATAGACTGGAGCCGCATTGAACGAAGTAGCACAACCTTTAGACGAATAATCCCCAGTCGAGAAGCACGCTGTACAGGAAAAATCACACTGGATGTGGTGTTCGGCACGCCCGATAATTACTGGTCTGAGGAGGTCACGTTCCATGTGGCCCCGTTCAGCAGCGGATACCACGCTCTATTAGGGCGAGAGGCATTCACAATTTTCCAAGCTATACCCCATTAGGGGTACATGAAGCTCAAAATGCCCGGGCCCAACGGAATCATCACTCTTGCTAGTGACCCGGACATAGCACTCCGCTACCGAAAATAAGACAGCCGACCGCCCTTGAGGCACTATCCAAGCCCTAGCGTCGAGGAACTCATCACACAAGGCCCATGGTGAATAGGGACGATGTGATACTCGATAAGAGATCCAAGTCCACGTCCTTCAAACCAGCAGATGAAATAGTCAAATTCCAAGTCCATCCAATGGACCCTACAAAAACAGCCTCCATCGAGGCATAATTAAATCCTGATGTAGATACCGCACTAAGAGAATTCCTACGCGAAAATTGGGACATTTTTGTCTGGCACCCTTCAAACATGCCAGGAATCCCACGCCGACTGGCCGAAAGCACAGCCTAAACATCCTAAAAGGATTCAAGCTACCAAACAGCTCTTTGGCTTTCTCCCAACCCAAGAGACAAGCCATGGGAGAGGAGCTAGCTAAACTATTGGAGGCCGGATTTATCGATATATAAAACATCCGGACTGGCTAGCAAACCCGGTGATGGTACCAAAGAAGGACAACTCGCGCTTATGCGCCGATTTCAAGGACCTCAACAAGGCTTGCCCAAAGGATCCCTTCCCCCCCGCATTGATCAAATAATCGACGCTACCGAAGACACGATTCATTGTGTTTCCTCGACGATACTCCGCTACCACCAAATTAAGATGGCAGAGCTCGACCAAGCCGCAACGGCATTCATCACCATACGCCCATTCTCGCTTCAACACAATACCCTTCGGCTCAAAAACGCCGGACAATATATCGCGATGATTCGTATATGTCCGCAAACCAGATCGACAAAACAAAGGAGGCATACGAGACGATGTGGTCATCAAAAGCAAGCACATCAAAACTCTAGTAGACGATTTGAGGCTCACATTCGATAATCTCCAACATATGACATTAAGCTCAACCCGAAAATGCTGCGGGCATCACCGGAAAGCTCTTGGGCTTCATTGTATCCGTAGAGGAATTCAAGCAAACCCAGCCAAGATCCGAAGCTCACAATTGATAACCCAAAAGACCTCAAACAAATATAAAATTGATCGATGCGTATGCTCTAAGCCGCTTTATGTCCCGCTTGGGAGAAAAGGCATTACCCTTTATCGCCTCCTTCGACGCACCAACACTTTGAGGATGATGCCGCCACGGCCGGATTCAAGAAATAAAAGCCATATTGGCAACAAACCCGTCCTGGCCGCTACCAACATGGGCGTAACCAATGCTATTATACATCGCAGCAACTCATCGTTGTAAGCGCGGTGCTCGTTGTCGAACAAGAAACGGATGGACACAAGTTCCCTCTTCAAAACCAGTTTACTACGTGTCCACCGCCCTAACTCCATGCAAGTCACGGTACCAGATTATCAAAAGATAGCGACGCGGTGTTTATGGCATCCCGAAGCTGCGACACTACTTTAAAGAGTGTTCAATAACAAGAGCCTCCAAGTACCCCTTAACGACATTATAAACAACCGCGACGCGACGGGCCGGATTGCCAAATGGGCCATTGAGCTCCTCCCATTCGACATAACCTATAAGCCACGCAGAGCCATTAAGTCGCAGGTTTTGGCTGACTTCATCGCCGAATAGACCGAAGTCGAACTCCCTAAATAGTACGGCGCATATTCCAACTGGATAATGCACTTCGACGGCTCCAAAATGTTGGCTGGCTCGAGCCGGGCGCTGCTCGACGTCCCCAACCGGAGATACAGTTCAATACGCACTCAGATAATGTATACAGACTCCAACAATGCAGCCGAATACGAGGCCCTTCTACATGGTCTCCGGATGACAGACTCCATGGGCATTCAACGCCTAGAGGTGCGCGGGGATTCGAACCTCGCGATATCCCAAATAAATGGAGACTTTGATGGCAAGGAGCCGAAAATGGCAGCATATCGCAATGCCGTCCTAAAAATGTCATCTCGGTTTGAGGGGCTCGAATTTCACCATATAGCCCGGGATAACAACTAGGCATCAGACGTGTTGGCACGATCGGGCGTTAGTGCGCTGCTGTCCCCCCCCAACATCTTCCTAGAGAGGCTGTTCAAGCCATCCAGATATGGGAGGGAGAGTCCGAAATAACAACCTGCACCCAACCGCACCGCCCCACATCAACATTCTCGACACAGTTGGTGGTTCTACCAACGAAATAACACCTCAACCCATGTAATAATGGTAGTCATTGCCCGTGGATGTAACCATTCCTAGCCTACCTAACCAGTGCAGAACTCCCCAAGGACCAAAACGAGGCCCGCTGCATAGTGCGCATCTAAAGCCTACAAAGTCCATGAGGAGAGCTTTATAAGAAAAGCACAACCGAGTCCTTCAAAGGTGTATCTCCAAGAGGAAGGGCGGAATCTTGGCTAAAATACATGCCGGACTCGGGCGGGCACCACGCCGCAGCCCGGCCCTTGTAGGCAAGGCCTTCCGCATAAGATTTTATTGGCCGACGGCCCGGCAGATGCTCAGACTTAGTCCAACGATGAGTCGGATGCCGCTCTTTGCTAATCAAAGCCACATGCCACCCACCGCCTCAAAACTATACCCATCACCTGGCCCTTCATGTCCGGGGCTTGATATGGTCGGACCCCTTAAAGGGGCAACCCACAAGCAAAAATACCTACTGGTCATGGTGGATAAATTCACCAAATGGATAGAGGCCAAGACTGTCAAGAAGGCCGAATCCGGACCGGTGATAGACTTCATATCAGGGGTCATACACCATTACGGTGTCCCCCACAGCATCATCACTGATAACGGCATGAACTTTACGGCCGACGAGGTCAAACTCTGGTGCAAAAACATGGGCATTAAGCTCGACTACGCTTCAGTCTATCACCCTCAAACTAACGGTCAAGTTGAGCGAGCTAATGGTCAAATTATGAGCGGCATCAAACCCAGATTAGTGCGGTCCCTCAAGGAATCTAACACGACCGGGTAGAGGAGCTCGACTGCACTGGGGCTGCGACCACTCGAATCGCACGACCGGATTCACACCATTCTTTATGGTATACGGCGCAGAGGCAGTTCTGCCCTGCGACATAATTCATGACTCACCTCGCATGTGCATGTACGAAGAAAGAGAAGCCGAGCTCGATCGGCAGGACAGTTTGGACGCCTAGGAGGAGGAGCGTGATTTAGCAAAAGCCTGCTCGCATTCTATCAACATCGGCTCAAGATATCAAAGCAGAGAAGTACGGGCCAAAACTTACAATGTTGGCGAGCTAGTTCTACGATGCCGGACAAGAAAAAGGACAAACTAAAGCCCAAATGGAAGGTCCTTTATCATCGATCGAGTCCCGACCGTGGAGCGCACGTCTGCGAGATGCATCGGATAACCGACTAGAGCAGTAACCCATGGAACGCAACACGCCTCCCAAGATTCAACGCCTAGCGCCATATTCTGAGTTCGCCTCTTCCTCTCGCCCATATTTTACATTTTAGCTGTCTTCTATTTTTCTCCTTCTCCTCCTTTTTTGTTTCAAGCCTTGAAGGCTCAAGTAGCGCATTGTTCGTGATTCACTTGACGCGCTATCAGCGCCATTGTACCTGGGAGCTTTTTCGCAGAAGCTTAATTATAAGGGCTTCACGCCCAATACATGTGTCACACTTCCGCATGTACCTTTTATTCACCATTATATGCATCGATATGACTTAAGTTTTGGCCAAGCTGGGTTGCTCGGCCCTCGTGCTTACCCCCACGCTCCCGATTGTTCGCTAGGTGGTAAAGGAGCACCTCTGTGATTGTTACCGCCGGTCACCGGATGTGTACCTCGACCGGGTGAAGCCGAAGTTAGCGTTCTAAGAGAATATTCGGTCGGTGAACTAAAAGAAGATTTCTTACCTATTTATTTATCTGCCTCAGATTTTTTCTGCTTTTCGCAGTCCGACATGCACTTTAGGGCATGCCTCCTGTGGAAAGGAACCCTAACGGAACTATTCTCCCGGAAGATGTTTCTTACTAACCATGTAATATAACATAACTAGTTGGGCACTTGTCCGATAAAGCACTAATGACACCTACGCCGGGTCTCCACGCATGCCCCGGTTTTTATATAACCGCGAGGGTATTCGGACACACTCCGACTATTGGGTCCCGAGGTTGAAGCTTAAAAGGTCCGCTTAAGACAAACGATCTACAATCCGCTAGAAGGCATTTTACATGTCACCTTAAATAACATAGTCAATTTGACTGATTGTATTCCTCTTCAATGCCATCTAACAGCTGTCTAGTTTACAGATCCCCATTGGAATACTTTATGCCAATTCTACGGCCATACACTAAGCTCACAGGATCTCCTTCCCATCTGCCCCACAGTCCGACTCGCCATGTGGTTTGGGTCACTCAGATACCGCTGCCTTCACCATGGCCCAGCCTCCTCGGGCGCTTTGACGGCAGGCCGATATCTTCCATAATCGAAGCGCCGCTGCGCCCCCGGAGCCTCTCTCGCAAGCTCCCAAGGCCTTCGGCAGGGAGACAGATGGCCACAAGGGCTGGGCGACGCTTTCATCACCGCCAACTCGTTCAGGCAGTTGTAAGAGCTCGGAAGAAGGTCACCCATAGAACTGGCATTTCTCCGCAGACGGCCTATGAGCTTACCTACGACATAACTCGTTAGTCGACTTCCTCGATTTAACTTTTTTTCAAGTTCGCTTAAGCACTTACTAAAATGCCGCGTCGAAGTCACCGATTCTCCTTAACGGTCGCATACCGGGCACGAACATCTTTTAGCTCCTCACCCAGCTTGGGTGTTGGCATCTTGAGATTATTTTCTCCTCCTCACCTCAGAAGCATCGCTCGCCTGCCTTTAACCGCGCGAAGTGTTGCTTGTTCGGATCTACCCTGCCGCCATCTGCAATGTTATTGTCAAATCTATACACATGCCGACTTCATAACATACTTATCTTTTAAAAGCGTATGTTACCAGAGGGGGTCTTTGATTTCCCCGTCGCTTCAGCGGCCTCGTTGGGCTTTGCACTCTTCAAGCCCCGGGACAGTTGGGTATTCTTTTTCAGAAGATCTCAAGACAATAAATGATCCTTAAATCAGTTATTCTAACTATTTCAAGTCTCGGGGCTACCGTATATATAACCATCAAATTTTTCACCCTTATGTATTTCACATACCGCCCGTGGCTCGCTAGACCATTTTGAGTAGCACGGAGGTGCGATCTCCCAAATTGAAGGCATCCATTGCCTCTTGGGAGAAACATGCGCCACGAAGAACAGTCCGCGACGCATGTGATTCATGGCACTCTCCACCTCGAATTGGTGGCGATAGCCTGCCGGCATCCTTTGTCGGAGGAGAGTCCGACGACGCTTCATGTTCGCCTCCGCTCGACTCGGCTTTGAGCCCGGCTGGTGGAGGCTCGATTGGCAGCCTCTCCGGATATAGTCCGCGAGCTTTTTCCTCAAGAGAGCACGAAGTAGTATGCCTTCCGGAATAAAACTGGGAATAAGGCGGCATGCCATACCGTATGCGCCGGCGCCTCAATCCGACCGCACTTCTTTTCAGCTCGCTGGCCTTGCTGCCTTGTTGGTCGGGCCACCGCAGTTCGCCTTCGCCTCAAGGGCTCCTCTCGCAAAACACCATTGATATACGGTGGTCAAAGATAAGCACGGAGGGACCATTTCTAAAGTATTGGGACTTCGATCTCAATTGCCTGTGAGGCTGGAAATATTCCGGGGTAATCGGCCGTAATGGCAACCAAGGCATTGTCGATGCTCAGTTGATAAAATACCCCATCGATCAGCTCCACAGATATGTCCGGATCCTCTTGGGAGGCCGGATCGAGGGACCATTCCGGATCCTCAGGTTGTGGAGGTGGGCTGTTTATATCCTTTACGGCCCGGCGCAATTCCCGCGTCAAAATCACAAGATAAGGTACTTAACTATGGGAATATAGAACGGATGGGCATAAAGAAGTGTCCACTTACCCAGCTTGGAGGATCGTACATAGAAAATCCGCCCTGTGGATTGACGCCGAGGAAATCCTCCTCTTCTCCCTTGTATAATGCGACAAGGCCTTCACGTAACAGAATCCATCCTGCCCTCACGGCCGCAACGGGTGGCGCTATCCTCCCCATTGAAATCCCACATGGGGTGGCCTCTATATTGAAGCGGCTGCACTTCAAGATGATGCATATGGCCATGACTGATCATGGTCACCCGTAATGAGCCAACAACCTTATTCAGCTCATCGTAAAGGACGCCCCTCGTCATTCTCCTCCGGGGCTCCGTGGACGCCAGCTTAGGCATTTCTTCAAAGGAGCATTAATGAACTCCGAGAGGCCGATCCAACAGGTCCGCAGGGGGACGCTTCTATATAAAACCATTCCAAGGCGGTTCGGACGCTTCTTCGGGTTCCGGATAGATATCCGTCCCGGCGATGCGCTATAGTTCGCCCGCCCACTTGATATATCGAATTCTCCCGAGAACGAGGTACGAGGCGTAACAGCCTCTTCCACAGCAGCGAAATGAGCCTCGATGCCCAAAATAGCTCGCAAAGGGCCACGAAGCCCGCAATATGCGTAATGGAGGCAAGCGAAGGTTGTGCAACCGAGGCCATAGAACTCTGTGAGCCCCCGGAGAAACGGATGAATTGGAAATCCGAGCCTCTTATCAAATAAGGGACAAGGCATACCCGCCTCCTCGGGAGGGACTGGGACGCCTCCGCTTGTTTTCCGCCTTATAGGTGGCGAGTCCGCTCAACTGAACCATGAAGGCCGGGGAAGAAACCCTTGGTTTGAGCGCCACTAACTCGCCAAAGGGACGGAGCATCTCTCCCAATCTCCAGATTGAGAACTAGGAGGGCGAGAGGAGGAGCCGCGTCGACTGTCCATGATGGAATGGGTTTCTGTCAGATGCGCTCCGATGAAAGCTCGCGAAGGGAAGGTGGTGCGATTTGGATCTAGATCCTCGTCTCTTATATAGGCAACTCATTTGCGCAGCTAGGGGGGTAAATGTAAAATACCCTGGCTTTTCGCATTCCTTCAACACGTGGAAGATGGCCATTATTGGGCGTGGAAGCCAAGGAGCGAGATATTTACAAGAAGTCGGACACTATTCAAACAGGTACACAGGATTTGGAGAAGAACCCGCCTTGCAATGCCGAAGACAATCTATGCGCCGGACTCGTTGTCATTGAAGCCTGGTTCGGGGGCTACTGAGGGAGTCTCGGATTAGCGGGTGTCCGGATAGCCGGACTATGACCTTTGGCCGGACTCCTGGACTATGAAGATACAAGATTGAAGACTTCGTCCCGTGTCCGGATGGGACTTTCCTTGGCGTGGAAGGCAAGCTTGGCAATACGGATATGTAGATCTCCTACCATTGCAACCGACTCTGTGTAACCCTAACCCTATTCGGTGTCTATATAAACCGGAGGGTTTTAGTCCATAGGACGAACAACAATCATACCATAGGCTAGCTTCTAGGGTTTAGCCTCTCTGATCTCGTGGTAGATCTACACTTGTACTACCCATACCATCAATATTAATCAAGCAAGAGTAGGGTTTTACCTCCATCGAGAGGGCCCGAACATGGGTAA
Source organism: Aegilops longissima (assembly GCA_021605205.1). Classification (NCBI taxonomy): domain Eukaryota; kingdom Viridiplantae; phylum Streptophyta; class Magnoliopsida; order Poales; family Poaceae; genus Aegilops; species Aegilops longissima. Next base: position 189,991,567 of record CM038677.1, read on the forward strand.
AAACATCGTGTCCCTTGTCTCCTGTTACCATCTGCCCAGACGCAAAGTTCGGGACCCCCTACCCGAGGTCCGCCGGTTTTGACACCGACAGGTAGTTTTAAGTATTTGTGTAAATTTGATCAGGATTATGTGAAGATAGCGGAGCGGATTGACTGTCCGGATCCGTTGCCAGAAGATCCAGCTGATGCTCTCCTGACGGAGATGCTAGTCCCGGCGCCCTACAAGGTGCCGGAGAAGAAGGCCGAAAAGAAGGCCCCGGGACCAGGAAGGGTCTCCGCGAAGGTTATGCTGTAAGCCTCATTCAAGACGACGAGGCAGACTCTCCCACGAGGGGAGGAGGAAGACGAAGAAGACGCCCCATCCGGAAGGATGAGGGGCCCGGAGAGGCGGGCCTGGGGGCCGGAAAGGCCCTGCAAGGTCAATATACCCCGCCGTCCGATGACGACGAGACAGATCCTTCATGGAGGCGGGGGAATCAAGAAGAAATTCCACCTCCCCGTGACTGGGGAGAAGAAGAGAAAAGCCGCCTGAGGGGGAGGCTGGGGCATCCAAGAAGGGGAGGTACCTTCCGACTACTCCGCCACGGCCGCCATAGTGAGGAAGGGTGGCTGCCTGCAGGGAAGCCCCTGTGCGCATCGTAAGTGTCGCTGACTCCATCATAACTTCATTCTATAGTTTTTGTTTAACGCCGACATATGTGCAGTCCGCCACGGCTTACCCTCAAGTGTCTTCCTCCGATCCTCGAGTGATTCGAGATCAATTCGCCCGACATCCACTACTCAACCCATGGACGACACGGAAGTGTTGTCCCAAAGGCTCCCCGAAAGGGGGAGGTGACATCGAGACGCCCAAGGCGGGTCCCAGACGTCGGACATGCGGGGTTCAAGGTCCCCGTGGATCGTGTTAGTGAGAGCCACAATAGGCCGGGCTCTCACCGAACACCGCCCCGAACCTTCAATGGTTCAACTCAGTGCATAGCCTCGCCAGTGAGAGTGAGCCATCCGCATCGAGGATTTCCGTGCGCCGAGGCGCCAGATTGTCTGGCTGAAGCGCTTCACGGCGCTTCCATAGATGAGGAGCACTGCATTTTATGAGTTTGGTGATTCGAAGGTTTCATTCGCCAAGAGCGGACTAACCAAGCTTGCACCAACCTCTTGACAGGTTTTGAGGTAAGTAATAAATATGTGTAAAATTACCACCCGATAGGTAGTAGCCTCGATACTGCTTGGTGTTCGGAAAGAAAACCAAACGGAGGGTCAATTATAATCCGCAAGGGTCTAACGATAAATATTTGTGTGCATAAGCAGGTCAGGCCGCTTGTCGCCATCGCCTGCATCGCAGGGTTGCTTAACTCAAGCGGATCTCGAGCAGCGCAGGAGAGCTCGCCTCACGAAGAGGCAGCTCGAGGAGAATAAAGGTAAGCGATTCCCTGCTCATATGTAGTTAAAGATAGGCAAAATTGGTCGGGCCTAACGCCAAAGCGCCGGATCGCGGTAACAGGGCCACCGCCAAGTGGCGCCCCGAAGAAAGCGCTGTCCGAGGTCGAAACAAAGCGGCCTTGGAATGCAAGGAGCGCTAAAAGCAAAGTGCTAGAGTAGGCGAGGTAGAAGAAGAGCTCCAGACCCCGCAAGAAGTGCGAGTCCGTGGAGCATGATCTTAAGATGAAGGAGGCCGAGCCATGGAAGGCCCTTGTAAATTTAAAAGATGCCAAGGCCAAGCCGAGAAGGCACAACAGAGATCCAGGAGGCCAAAAGATAGCAGCGGTAAGAAATTCTTTATGCAAAGCAAACATGTGGAGGAGGCGCTTATTTTACTTACTCAATTCGAGCTCTAGGGCATTTGCAGATCTGCCATCCAGCTGCCTCGTGACGCTATGGAGTTCTACCTTGCCCAGGAGGGAGCTCAACGGAGAAGTTGTTCGTCCCAAAGATGTGGGGCCGATCATCCGATGCTTCGAGCCACCAATCAAGTAGTTGATCGAACTCCATTGTGGCAGCCGAATCGCTATGAAGGACTTCATAGTCGGATGTGGCCTCGAGAACTCCTGCCCAAAGAGCTACTTTGGCTTGATCAAGTGGATGGTGGATGCCTGCCCGCCGCTTGAAGTGATCAAGCGATCCGCTTGCATCAAGGTGCCCACGAGCCTTTGCCCGCCAAGGTGCATTGGGCAAGCCGGATGCGGAGAAGCTGGTCAAGGACGGCCAACGGAGGGCAAGGCGATCGCCATCCCGAAATGTACTACGATGGCGTGATGAAGGGTGCTTGTCTCGTCACGATGAGTGTACCAAGGACGCCATTTTGGAATGAATTCACTTCGTCATGTTTGTAATTAAAGACAGTTACTTATGCTTATGTAGCGCTTTTGTTATTTAAAATATTACCTTCAGGCGGCTGTTTATAAAATCCTCGAAGTAGGCTACCGTCGGCTTCCGCCCCCACGTGACTAGCATCGGGTGTTCGTAAAACCCGACACTCTTTATCCAAATGTTTGGTCCCTTAAGGAGGTGTCAAAGCGAGCTTAACGAGGCAATCGGACTATGCGGCTTTATAACTTTCACTTAGCAATAGAAGTCTACAATTTTAAATTTAGCGAAGCCCCTAGAACTGAAGGTCAATTGGGGCGCTTATATACGCCTATATCGGACAAAGCCAATTTATCGCCTAAAGCGTAAAAATCTTTAAGGATTTTAAAACCTCTCAAACAGCGTATCAGCTCGCCACATCATGCCGGGCCGGCTCGCTTTCATCGAGGTGCTCGTCCGAAGAACCGACACAATCACAAGAGTTCTCCCTCGCTACCTTAGATGATATAACGGAACGTAAGGCACCAAAACAAGTGAGCCGGCTATCCCAATCAGAGACCCAAGACATGATTCAGAGCTGATGCATATAGTGCTATAAGTTCGGGTGTCACCGAGGAGTCCCGACTAGGGGTGTCCGGATAGCCGACTATCGCCACGGCCGACTCCAAGACTATGAAGATACAAGATTGAAGACTTCGCCCCATGTCCGGATGGGACTTTCCTTGGTGTGGAAGGCAAGCTTGGCGATACGGATATGTAGATCTCCTACCATTGTAACCGACTCTGTAACCCTAACCTATCTCGGTGTCTATATAAACCGGAGGGTTTTAGTCCGTAGGACGTAACAACAATCATACCATAGGCTAGCTTCTAGGTTTAGCCTCCTTGATCTCGTGGTAGATCTACTCTTGTACTACCAATATCATCAATATTAATCAAGCAGGAGTAGGGTATTACCGCCATCGAGAGGGCCCAACCTGGGTAAAAACATCGTGTCCCTTGTCTCCTCGTTACCATCCGCTTAGACGCACAGTTCGGGACCCCTACCCGAGATCCGCCGGTTTTGACACGACATTGGTGCTTTCATTGAGAGTTCCTCCTGTCGCCACCGATAGGCCCGATGGCTCCTTCAATCATCAACAACGAGGCGGTCCAGGTGAGACTTTTCTCCCGGACAGATCTTCGTGTTCGGGCGGTTTTGCATCGCGGGCCAATTCGCTGGCCATCCGGAGCAGATCGAAGCTACGCCCGCCATCAAGTCAGATTTGAAGTTTGAACTTTACGGCCGATATCCGCGGAGACTTGATCTTCGACGGATTCGAGCCGCAGCCAAGCGCCAGACCGCCTCGATGGGCATGATCTAGCTCGCAGCCTAACAAAGGCCTCGAGGCCGCATCAAAGATCCGTCCGACCCTTAATCCGGATCCGATTCCCGATCGAGGACGAGTGGTTGACACCGCCGGGGCTACAATCTCTACGGCGATTGAGCCAACTCCATCCCTGTCCTTATGAAGACTCGACTCCAGGTGCCGGACTCTCTCCGGACCAACCTCCATACCGCTAATCGAATCCGATTACCGTTATGGAGTTCACTATCATGACATCTTTCAAAGACTCGCCTTTGGCGACATCCTGAATTCGCTAAAGTCTCTTTATCCGGAGAGCCCCGCCGATCAAGCGGACAGGAAGGTTGGGATACGGACGACGAAATTCAACGCCCACCCACCACCCACTTTGTAGCCATTGTCGATGATTTAACCGACATGCTCGACTTCGACTCCGAAGACGTCGACGGTATGGACGACGACGCCAGAGATTTATCAAGACCCAATACCATAGGCATCGGAAGGCCACCTCGCCATATGACATATACATGGTGGACATCCCAAAAGATGTGAACGGCGATGGAACAACGGAGGATGACCCCTCCAAGAAACAGCCGAAGCGCCGACGTCAGCGGCGCCGCTCTAAATCCCGCCAAAATAAAAATGGCGATTCCGGCACGGGAGATAATAACACCCCAGACATTGCCGAAGAGAACCCTCCAGCAGACTCAAAGACAGAGGAGGGAGAAGCAAGTCCGCACGACAAAGGCGGCAGTAAAGAGAGGTCGAGGACTATAATTATGCGCCCCTCCAAGATGAGGCAAGCCTCGACGACGCATTTAATTTGTCATGCCCGAGGATCCCGCCAACAGAGCTGCTTTCAAACGCAGGCTTATAGCCACGACAAGCAGCTTCAAGAAAAAGCAGCAACAGCTTAGAGCTGATCAAGACCTGCTAGTGGACAGATGGATCAAGTCCTTGCAGCCAAGAGTATGAACTCAACGCCTCCAAAAGCTACCCCAAACGTAGGCCGCTGCCTCGATCAGAGGAGGAAGCACCCAAGTCACCAGCAGACGACATAGCAGATCGCCACCCTGCGGTCAGCGACAGAAGCCTCTCGCCCTCCGCCAAGCACACACCGACGCCGCCAAAAGTACCAAGGCACGGGAAAATGCACCGACTTGCGTAGATATATTGAGGATAAGGCAAAACATACAAGATCGATCTACAGATCCTGTGGGCGCCTAACGACGCTGGATGATTACCGCGCCACGGATACAACAAAACCGCCGGGCCAACACAAGAGACAAAGCTCATATGAGCTACGCCGTGATATAGCCCAATACAAAGGCGCCGCACACCCACTATGCTTCACATATGAAGTAATGGATCATCAAATTCCCGAGGGCTTCAAACCCGTAAACATCGAATCATACGATGGTACCACAGATCCTGCGTTCTGGATAGAGGACTATCTCCTCCATATCCACATGGCCCGCGGTGATGATCTACATGCCATCAAATACCTCCCACTCAAGCTTAAAGGACCAGCTCGACATTCGCTCAACAGCTTGCCAGCAGAATCAATTGGTTGTTGGGAGGACCTAGAAGCCGATTCCTTGATAACTTCCAGGCACATATGTGCGACCACCAGACGCCGATGACCTTAGCCACATAATTCAGCAGCCGTAAGAATCGCAGACAATTCTGGACACGGTTCTAACAAAGAAAAATCAAATCGTTGATCGTCCGGATGCAGAGGCCCTTGCAGCCTTCAAACATAACATCCGCGACGAGTGGCTTGCCCGACACCTAGGACAGAAAAGCCAAATCTATGGCAACCCTCATGACTCTGCCAGCGGGAGAGGACAGCTGGCTAGCTCAAGCAACAACTTGGCCAAACACCCGATAGTTCGGATACCAAGGACAGCTATGGCAGGTCACGTCGCAACAAGAACAAGCGCCGCATTAACGACGATAATGCTGAAGATACAGCCGTCAATGCCGGATTCAGAGGCTCTAAACCTGGTCAGCGGAATAAGCCATTCAAAAGAAATACCAGGCCCGGCCCAACTTGGACCGAATACTGATTGCTTGTGCGCGATACATGGCACCCCGAAAACCAGCCAATCACACCAACAGGGATTGTTGGGTGTTCAAGCAAGCAGCAAGTTATGTCAACTCAATGACAAGGCAGCATAGCGATGACGAGGAAGAGCCCCGCCACGAACAATAGAGGATGTAGGGTTTTCCCACACAAGTGCGGACGGTGAACATGATATACGCAACCCACATACCCAAAAGGGAGCGGAAGCATGCACTAAGGGACGATACGCTGATGGAGCCACGCCCCAAAGTTCAACCCATGGTCTTCCCGCCCGATCACCTCGATCAAGGGACCACCCCACTAGCATTCGCCACGGCGGTTTTGCCGCATTGGTTCTTGACCCAATTATTGACGGATTTCACCTAACCGTAGTCCCGATGGACGGCGGCAGCAGCCTCGAACCTGCTTTATCAGATACAAGGCGCAAAATGGGCATAGACCCTCAAGGATTAAACCTACAAAGACGACCTTTAAAGGCGCCATACCGGTGTAGAGGCCAGTTGTACGGGCTCGCTTACACTCAAGTGGTCTTCGATCCCGGATAACTTCCGGCTTAAGAGTTAATCTTTGACATCGCCCCATTCCGCAGCGGCTATCATGCATCGCCGGACGAACCGTGACGGTAAAGTTCAATGCGGTGCCACACTACGATACCTCAAGCTCAAGATGCCAGCCTCGAGGAGTAATCACGGTCAATGGAAACACCGAGCCTTCTCCGAACGGAGGAGCACACGGCGCCCTCGCGGGCGGAGGTACAAAGCAGCCTCTCAAAGAATTCTCGAGTCCGCCATTAAGCCGCCCCGGACACCGCTAAGCGCCGAGTAACCTACAACAAGACCGCTCGCACGATTCAAGCATGCGAGTAATCCGCCCCAACCCCGCCTCGCAAATCGCGGGCTAGTATTACGCAGACATAATTACGCCCGAGATACCATGAGCATATGGGGAGGGCAAGACCACGCACGCCAAGAATGCGGCTCGACCGCACCAGGCCTCGATTGTGTCATTCTTTTCTTTTTCCTTTTTCTTCCTTTTTCTTACTTTCAGACTCCGCTTTGAGAAGTCCTGTCCGCACTTGAATCGCCGAACTCACGATGCAACAGCCAGGAAGCGGAAAGCCACATCGAATGTTCGTGTGGTCTCTATTACAGCATTATACCTGTTTTACATACCATCCCGCAGCTTACCCCTCGGAGGGGGACATGTTAGATAGTCCCATCCCTTGCTTATAGCACTATTTGTATCGCTCGCTTTCATTGCAGTACTTTTTGAATAAACAATACATAGCTTTTGCTTATTATTGCACTACTTGCTTTATCTATACATATGTTCATTTCATGACATGTTGCAACCAGACACTTTGGTACGGCTAATACACCAGGGCTTAAGCATCCCAAAATTATGGTGTGATAAGTCCAACACTTTCACAAGTGCGGCACCCCAACTTATAGCATTATATGAATCGGCTCAATCATGTCTTGGGTCAATAGTTGGTTTGTCCGCCCCTGTTTTGGTACCTTACGCCCGCTATATCGCTAAGGTAGCACCGGAGAACCATCGCGATTGTGCCCAGCTTGAGCTGGGTCGAGCACCTCAAAGGAGAAAGCTAAAATGACCGTCATGATAGGGCGAGAGCCGGTCGCTGTTCGAGAGGGTTTTTTCGGTCCCTAAAGACTTATGCCACTTAGAGCGAGGAACCGAATTGTCCGCCAAGGCGTGGATAGCGCCTCAACTCGGTCTTCCGAATACTAGGGGCTTCAGTGAAATTTAAAATTATAGAATTCTATGGCTAAGTGAGAGTGTTCAAGCATTATAAGTCCGTTGCCTTGTTCGTTGTCTTGAGCGCCCCTAGATGGACCCAAGAATGGGAACAAGAGTGCTCAAGTTTATCCTTAACACCCCAAAGACTGTGGCATGGGGCTGAAGCCAACGACTTGCCATCTCTCAAATTTGATAAACTAATCGCACGTAAGGTAATATTTTAAATTAACAAGCGCTGCTTAGCGATATGAACAAGTTTTCAACGACATGATAACAAATGCGAGCCTATTCAAAATTACATCTTTGGATCACTCATCCGCTATTCAGCGGGCACCTTCAGAGGCCCTCATCGTACATTTCGGCATGCGATGCTCATGGCCCTTCGGCGCCCGTCTGTCACAAGCTTCTCAAGATCCAACTTGCCCCAAAGGCACTTTAGCACAGGCAAGGGCCCGACGGACACCTTCAATGCAGATTTGAGCGCTTGATGACTTCAATCCGTGGACAGGCATCCACCACCGCCGCACCAAGCCAAGTAGCTCCCGGCATGGCCTCCAATGGCCACAACCGCTTATAAGGCCCTTCATGGCCTGTTCGGCGACCTTGTGGAGCTCGACCAGCTGCTTCAGCTGGTCGCCAGGGCACTGATGGTCGGCCTCAAGATACCGAGACCGAACACCTTTTCCGCCGAGCCCTCCTTGGCGCTGTAGAATGCGGCAAGATCGCATACACACCACGGGCAAATCTGCAAATGCTCCCGAGAGCTCCGAATCCGGTAAGTAATAGATAATTCACTTTCACATGCTTGCTTTGCATAAAGAATTCCTTACCCGCCGCTATCTTCTTTAACGACTCAATTTCTTGAAGGGCTTTTTGGGCCTCGGCCTTAGCAGCTTTGGCACTCTCAAGAGTCAGGCAAGCTCGACTCGAAGTTCGAGTCACGCCCAAACTCTCGTGTCTTTCCATGAGAGCTTGATCTCTTGTCGCATCTTGGCCAGCTGCGCCCCCTTCTCTCGCTGCAGCCTCCGCGGCCGCATGAGCTGCCACGACACCGCCTCCTTCTGTGGTCGCCACTGCTCATGGCCCCTCAGAGTACCTGTGTTATTCCTGTTATTTTTGCAACCAAAACCTTTTCTATAAGGTATTTCTTTAATAAGGTATTACTTACCTTCCTTGTCCTCGAGCTGCTTGGCTTGTCCGAGCTCGCTCGACCGCCGAGGTTCTGCTTCAATGCATTGACCTCCGCAGCTAGTGCGGCAGAGGTCAAGCAGCAGATCCTGCATTCCCATATTGACATACTTATGTTAGACTCTCACAGATATCTTTTAGATCCTTAGTCCGGCTTTTCTTCCAACACCGAACTAAGCATCAGGGCTACCGCCTATGAGGTAATATTTTACATATTCTAAACTTACCTCAAAGCCCGTTAGAAGGCTGGTATAAGCTTTACCACCCGCCTTGGCGGATCGAATCGTCCGGATCACCGCACTCATAACAAGGCGGTGTTCCTCCTGATGGAAGCGCCGCTAAGCGCCCAAGAGTTATCCGTGCCTCCGGTTGGACGGAGGACACCGGCGCCTTACCCTTCTTATGAAGGATCCGCTGGCCGGACTTCGAACCGCTGATGGTTCCCAGATGGAGTCCGGACGAGGGTCGGGCTTAAAGCCCCGGGGTCTTGCCCCCACGCTCGAGTCCGGAGGTTGCCTTGTGGCTCCTCCTGCACCACCTCCTTCTGACCAAGCCCCCTTGGGGCACCACCGGTGTCGTCTGCAGCGTGAGGCGAGGAGGCGGTCGGAAGTGAAGTACTTCCATTTCCGACGAGCCTGTGGACCCGCACGATGAATCGGCGAACTCGCCTTGGGCGGGCTGCACGATTGTTCACATTAGAGAACACTGCAATAATAAAAGCCATGGGTATCCTGGACACTTACGATCTCGCCAGGCTTGGTTGCTAGGCCAACTCCTCCTCCTCGCCGGCAAGCAGGAGAAGTCCGAGGAAGGGTTCTTCCTTCTGATTCCTCCGCCTCCCCTGGGGCGGCTTCCTTTTCTTCTCTCTTCACTGGGAGGAGCTTTTCTTCTTCCTCCTTGTCCTCGTGGAGAATATTCTGCATCGAATCGACAAGACTGGCGCCGGAGCTCCTTCGAGTTCCCGTGGCCTCCTTCTTGGTTTTTCTTTCACCGCACCACATGGGCGCCGAGCCAGCAGCCCCGCTAATCGGGCGCCCTCCGGTCTTCCGCAAAGGAGCCGGACAGTTAATCTGTCCGGACGCCTTCACCAGTCCCGCCAAAGATTAGGGAGTTTTAGATCCCGCATAGAGTCAATCTATGAAAAAGAGTCCCGTAAAGGGTAAATAACTTACTCGCCGGGTGGGCGCCGCGAGTTGTATCCGCGATCCTTGTTAGCGGATGTTGGGGCTTCAGCCGCCTTGAACATCACCTTCCGTGCATCTTCGCACGTAGTGTCAAGAGCCGCTCAAGGTTCTGCACTGCATGACCTGGATTACGCCGACAAGCCTGATTCTTGTCCACCAGGTTTCGGACGCATGTTTGAGTCCGGATAGTTTCTTCCGAATTCCCCACGCCGTGCCCGCCTCCTTCCATGACGAGAGCCGGTGGGGAAGCCAGATCTAAATTGGGGTCGCCACCCATTCGGGGTCGCGTGGCTCGGTGATGTAGAACCACCCGATTGCCACCCCTTTATTGTCTCCACAAAGGCGCCTCGAGCCATAGGACCTTGGCCATCTTGCCAACCATGGTGCCTCCAAGACTGGCTTGACGGCCGCCCACTACCTTCGACCGGACGTTGAAGATCTTCAGCCATAAGTCAAGTGGGGCTGATGCAGAGGAAAGCCTCGCACACGCATTTATAAACACCGAGATGTTGAGGATGAAATTGGGCCAGGTCGTGGAAGTCCAGGCCGTAGTAGAACATGAGCCCCTGACAAATGGGTGAAGTGGAAAACCTAGTCCGTGGAGGAAGTGGGGAGAAACACTACCTCTCATGGGGCCCGGGGTTGAATAAGTTGCCCGATCAGCAGCTCAGGCGTGATGTCGCCGGACAAGTATCCGCCTCCCGCAGTCTTGTGATGTGCCCTCCGTGACGGAAGAGGCCATCCACCTGCCTCCCGCCTCCCGACATGGTTGGAGAAGGTTGAGGTGGGATGTGCGGACTTGGGCACCGGAGCTCGAAAAGGAAATGGATAAGCAAAGAAGGAAGAAGGCATAGGTGAAAAGGTGGATCCTTATCCCCTTATATGGACGGATGAAGCTATGCGCCCCCACCAGCCTGGTAAAACTCGCTATTTCCCAAGCGCCGAATCAATGGCGCGATGGGTTACCCACGTCCGCATTGATGAGAATCTCGAATAAGGGGACACGATCTATGCTTTGATAAGACGTTACAGGAAACCGCCGCTAAACACGCCGAGGTGGAACAAGAAAAAACGATTCATATAAAGGCCCGGCCTGGTGTGATGTCACGCCATGAATACGCCAAGCAGATCTGCGGCAAAATTATTCTCTCTACGGTGTTATGTGGAACTTGTTTTGCAGAGCTGACACTATCCTTGTGTTCAAAACCTTCTATGAAGTATTCGGAGGAGGAACCCGCCGCAATGCCAAGACAATCAACACGCCGGACTCCGCCATTGAAGCCTGGTTCAGGGCTACTAAGGAGTCCCGACTAGGGGTGTCCGGATAGCCGGACTATCGCCACGGCCGGACTCCAAGACTATGAAGATACAAGATTGAAGACTTCGCCCGTGTCCGGATGGGACTTTCCTTGGCATGGAAGGCAAGCTTGGCGATACGGATATGTAGATCTCCTACCATTGTAACCGATTCTGTAACCCTAACCTATCCGTGTCTATATAAACCGAGGGTTTTAGTCCAGAGGACGTAACAACAATCATACCATAGGCTAGCTTCTAGGGTTTAGCCTCCTTGATCTCGTGGTAGATCTACTTGTACTACCCATATCATCAATATTAATCAAGCAGAGTAGGGTATTGCCTCCATCGAGAGGGCCCGAACCTGGGTAAAACATCGTGTCCCTTGTCTCCGTTACCATCCGCCTAGACGCACAGTTCGGGACCCCTACCCGAGATCCGCCGGTTTTGACACCGATAATCGTGACCGTTGAAAGTGTTTGACTTTATTTGCCATATTATGTGGTGCCATGAGAAGCCCCCGGCAAACTGACCACACCAAGGTGTATGGATGCAATATCAAATAAACATTTTAAGAGAAAATGCTCAAATAAGAATAATAAGTCGACGCTATATATAATCTCCCATTGACGAAAAAATACGCTTAAGCGCACGCTTGCAATGGATGCTATAGTAGATAAAATAGGACTATTTAACATGTCCTATCTAGGGGCAGGCTGTGTTCAGATAGATAAAGGTGTATAATGATCGTAAATAGATTCCACTGGTATTTCCTTCAGGCACAACGCCCTGCTGCCTCCTTGGATGTCTCTCCCTATAAGTCCGGAATTCGCCTTTTGAGGATGTTGCGCCAACGCTGTGTCCCGGAAGGTAAGAGGGAAAGAGTATGAAGGTATTTGGCGGTTACCCGCACTATTGACCGAGTCGCTGGCGCGCCCGCCTATGACCATGGTATTTTGAGGCGAATTGTGAGCACGTGGCGCCAATTCTGCTTTGGAGGGGCTTGAGCGGAGGTCGGACTGCTAATCACGCCTTGGCGCTCCCGATGATCCTGCTGCGGGTGCTCCGACTCGCTTTGATCGTGCTCGGTTGTCGCTGGATTGGTTTGTTTGAGGAGGCCGATTGTACTTCGCCGCGAGGGCTGCCGATGCTCTTCTGCTCAAAGGAGCGCCCATATTTCCGCTGACAGTGATCACCTCGCACGGTCCCGCATCTTGAGCTTGAGGTATGTATAATGTGGTACCGCATTGAATCTAGCGAATGCGGTTCGTCTGAGCAAAGGCGTGGTAACCATCGCGAAAGGGACGGCGTCAAGATTAACTCTTCGCCCCGAAGTTGTCCGGGATCCGGAGACCACTTCCAGAGTTATAGAGCCCGCATAACGGGCCTCTACTCCAGGAATTACACCCTTAAAGGTGGTTTTAGTGGGCTTGATCCTTGAAGGGTCAATGCCCATTTTACGACCGTGTCCCGATAAAGCAGGTTCAGTTGCCGCCGCCATTCATAAGGACCCGCATGAGGTGGAATCCGTCGATGATTGGGTCTAAGACCAATGCGGCTGAGCCGCCATGATGGATACTAGTAGGATGATCCCTACGATCAAAGGTGATCGGACAAGCTGACCATGGGTTGAATTTGGGGGCGACTGGCTCCATCGCATATACGTCCCTTAGTGCCCGCTTCCACTCCCGCTTGGGGATGTGCGTGGCGTAGATCATGTTGACCGTTTTCACCTGAGGGGGAAATTTCTTCTGTCCCCCCGTGTTCGGATGTCGGGGCTCCTCGTCATTGTCGCTGTGCAGCCCCTTGTTCTTGTCTTCGGTGTTTACCTTGCCGGCCTGTTTGAACACCCAACAATCTCTATTGGTGTGGTTGGCTGGCTTGTCCGGGGTGCCATGAATTTGGCACGAGCGCTCTAGTATGCGGTCCGATCGACGGTCCTCGATTATTTCTTTTGAACGGCTTCTTCCACGACCGGCTTGATCCGCTGAATCGGGCGTTGACTGCCGTGTCTTCAGTGATGTCGCCGATGTTCCGTCGCTTATGTCTGTTACGCCAGGGCTTGCCGTTATTGTCGTGGCCATCCGAATTGCCAGAATGTGGCTTAGTGCTGCTGCGAGCCAACCAACTGTCCTCGCTCGCGCAAAAGCGGGTCATTAGTGTTGTGAGAGCTGCCATGGACTTGGGTTTTTCCTGGCCGAGGTGTCGAGCGAGCCACTCGTCACGGATATTATGCTTAAAAGCTGCCAGGGCTTCGGCGTCCGGACAGTCAACTATTTGGTTCTTTTTAGTTAGGAACCAAGTCTAGAATTTCCTGGCTGACTCTCCGGGCTGTTGAGTAATGTGGCTCAAGTCATCGGCGTCAGGTGGTCGCACTTATGTGCCCTTGAAGTTGTCGAGGAATGCGTCTTCCAGGTTTTCCCAACTGCCAATGGAATTTGCTGGCAGGCTGTTTAGCCAGTGCCGGGCTGGTCCTTGAGCTTAAGGGAAAGATACTTGATGGCGTGTAGATCGTCTTCGCGGGCCATGTGAATGTGGAGAAGAAAATCTTCATCCATACTACGGGTCTGTTAGCCATTGTATGATTCGATGTTTACGGGTTTGAACCCTTCTAGGAATTCATGATCAATTATTTCGCAAGGAAGGTAGGGTGCGCAGCGCCTTTGTGCCGGGCTATGTGGCTACGCAGGTCGAATTGCTCTGGGTGGCTATATTCGGCCCGGCCGGACTTGTTGAAGGTGTGTCCGGTGTGATGGTCGTCGTCGCGTGCCGAGGCGCGCCCCCGCCATCCGTAGATCGATCTTGGCTGTCCTGTTTTGTTGCCCCGGGCCGTAGTATGTTGGCGTGGGGTGTTGGCTGGTATGCGGACTGGTATGTTATTTTATCCCGCCACGAGGTGGCCGGTCAGCCGATGGTGCTCGAGTCCATATTCTCGCTGCCGTGACTTCACCCATCTGCTTGTGAGCAGGTCTTGATCAGCTTGGAGTTGTTGCCGCTATTTTTCAGGCTCGCAGCGGCTATAAACCGACGCTTGAAGCGCCTCGCTTCACGGGATCCTCAGCACGCCGAACTCGCTGCCGCCGAGGCTAATCTCGCCTTCTTCGGGGGGGCATGTAGCCGCCCTCCTCCGGGTACTCGTCCGCCGCCGCTCTTCTCCGGGCTGACCTGCTCATCCTCCTGCTCGCCTGCTCAAGGCGGGCTGATCAGGTTGTATTCTTCTTCGCACCATTCGGATTGTTTTTGTCTCCCGGGCCGGTATAGCTGTGGCGGGCTTGCAGTGCGCTCCATTTACGCCCATTCTTTGCTTTTTCCCCGAGGTTTTATCCTCCATTGCCTCATCGCCATTTGTTTCTTCTGAGTGTCCACTATATATATATATATATATATATATATATATATATATATATATATATATATATATATATATATATATATATATATATATATCACAAGAAGAGGTGGCAGTCCACCTCCTAGTGAGCAAGTGGTTCATGTTCTTCTCTCCATCGTCAGTTCAAACTGGTCGATGTCTTCGAGTCGGGTTCAAGACTTCGTTAGATCATCGATCGTGGCAATGAAGTGGGTGGTGGGTGGGCAACAAATTCTTCGCCGCCGCCTCTCCCACTCGAGCCGATATAGTTTGATGAAGAGCGCCCCGACAAAGAGAGAGATTTTAATGAGTCCAAAGATGTCGCCAAAGGGCGATCACTGAAGATATCCGCAGCGGTGAACTCCGCTACAGAGCTCATCCCGGCCCGACGGGCTCGGAGGCGGATCGAACTAACGTCCGGACACGAACCCGGGTTCGAGTCACAGCCACCGCAGAGGTAAGACACGTGTTCGCTCCACCGGCGAGTGTGCGACCTGGGCGGGTCCATCCTCCGCCCCAGGGGCGCGAGCCTCGCCCGGATCTAGGTCCGGGATACTACGGGTGATACCCGAGCTTCGCCCAACGGTAGGTCTAAGCCGTGCTCGCCGTGGATCGCTCGGTGCTCCCGGCATAGGCCCCAATCCATCAAGATCAAGTCTCCGCGATGTCCACCGTAGTTCAGGTTTCCAAACCTAACTGTGGCTGGGCGAGCTGCCGATTCGCTTCCAGATGGCTAAGAAGTTGCCCGCAGCGGTTAGCCGAACACGTAAGATCTGTCCGGGAGGAAAGTCTCACCGACAGCGCCTTTGATGATGATTGAAGGAGCCATCGAGCCTGACAGCGATGACACAGAGGAACTCTCAATGAAAGCACCAATGTCGGTGTCAAAACCGGCGGATCTCGGGTAGGGGGTCCCGATCTATGCGCCAAGGCTGATGGTAACAGAAGCAAGGGACACGGATGTTTACCTGTGTTCGGCCCTCCGATGGAGGTAAAACCCTACTTCCTCGCTTGATTAATATTGATGATATGGGTAGTACAAGAGTAGATCTACCACGAGATCATAGAGGCTAAACCCTAAGAGCTAGTCTATGATGGTATGATTGTAATTGTGATCGACCTTCTAAGGACCAACCTCTCCGGTTTGTATAGACACCGGAGAGGCCTAGGGTTTACATGGAGTCGGTTACAAGGAAGGAAATATAATATCCGGATCGCCAAGCTTGCCTTCCACGCCAAGGAAAGTCCCATCCGGACACGGGCTGAAGTCTTGAGTCTTGTATCTTCATGCTTCCATAGTCCGGACGTTGTACACAGTCTGGCTGTCCGGATACCCCTAATCCAGACTCCTCAAAGGGGCGCAAGGGTTGTTCTTTGGCTGCCCCTCCTTTCCACTAGGGCCCAATAGGCCCAATAGTCTCCCTGTGGGGGGTCCGTAACCCGCCGATATTCCCAGATATTGCTCAAACTCCCCGAAACCATTCCGGTGTTCGAACATAGTCGTCCAATATATCAATCTTTACGCCTCGACCATTTCGAGATTCAACTACCTTCGTACATCAAAACACATAAACTCATAATATGACCGCTATTGAACTTTAAGCGCATGGACCCTATGGGTTCGAGAACTATGTAGACATGACCGAGGCACGCCTCCGTCAATAACCAATAGTGGAACCCGATGCTCGATATGGTCTCTACATATTCTATGAAGATCTTTATCGGTCAAACCGCATAACAACATACGTTGTTCCGCTTTGTCATCGTAAGGTACACATCAATAACATGTATATCACATATACCTTTGTTCACCTTGCCATCTCGTAAGTGCATCTAGTGCCCCTTAGTGATTTTGGTGTATTGAAGACTTATAGGTTAAGGGACTAATGTGTTTATGAGTGTACACAGGTCTATAAGTCTATGAGGAGTTTGATATTTATAGTGAAAGTCTAATTTAATGATGAATGTCTTCAACTAAAGACTTTGGATTTCAAGACTTTGAAAGTGAAGAAATTGGTGTGACCTTGAAGACTTGGTATTCATTCGAGGAACATGAAGCGTGAAGACTTTTATTTTCGTAGTTTCATTTTCTTTCTTGAGTCATAGGAAACACCGATCGTTAAAGGGGGTCGAGGAAATACTAAGGAAAAATTTCCATGTGATGCTCAACTCAAAATCCTACACCTACCAATCCTTCGAGTGAAACCATTGAAATCTCATACAGTTCAACAATTTTTCAAAGGATGAGACAAAGTTCTTCCGGTCTCCGAGGAATTTGTTCGACCGAGGAGTTAGGAATTCGCCATGGATTGCCTACACAAAGGAGGATCATCATAGCCCTGAGGAATTTGATACTCAAATTTCCGACCATTGCCGTGCCTTGTGCCGGCTATCCCAAAATATCTACCCACCTAACGGTCATATCATTGAAGGGCATTTATGTCTTATCATGTCGGGTTGCTCCCTAGGCTATAAATAGCCGCCCCCTACAACCACTAGCTGGTTGGCTGCTCCGAGAGAAACTGACACTTGTCATTTGAGAGTATCCCATCCTTTGAGGACTTTGAGCGAAAATCATCGAGTGAGGAAAACCCAAACCCAAACACCTACAAACCAAAAGTGATTGAGCATCATCAAGAGATTGATCTCATGTGGATCCGACGCTTGTTACCTTTGAAGACTGTGCTTCTTCCATACGGTTAGGCGCCATGGTCTAGAGCATCCAAGAGGAATTGTGGATCACCGAGTGACCGAAGTCTGTGAAGGTTTGGAAGTCACCAAGACTTACCACGAGTGATTGGGCGAGGTCTCAGGTGACCTTAGCTCAAGGAGAAGACGGTGAGGACTGTGTGTCCTCGTGTTTAAATACCTAGCGGCTCCAACTGCACGCATAACCGAGACATCGCTTGTAATTGGTCTACCAAATCATTGTCTTCACCAAGCTTATCGGTTCTATTTCTTCAACTCTTCATTTCCTCATAACGTGTTGTGAACTTGTTCATATCTCGTGTTTGAAGACTTTGATCAAGACTTTCTCAATTTCCTCGCTCAATTTCTTCACCTATTTGTCTTCATCTTGCATTATCCTCGTGTTTACGCTTTCTCGATCAGGCTTGTCTTCATTTCATCATGATGACCATGCTTGTGCTATGTTATGTTTACTTTTGAGTACTTATTCCATAGAAGTTCTTCACTAAGGAATTTCTCACCCGAAATTCCTCAAAGAAGAATTCAAAAATCGCTTATTCACCCCCTCTATTCGATATAACGACTCAATTGGTATCGAGCAAGGTACTCCCTTGTTCTATGTGATTTTGGTTTAACCGCCGAGTTTTAGTTATGTCGACCGCGGGTATGAAGAAAGTGACTTGCCCCATCTTTGATGGTCACGATTATCCCAAGTGGAAGGCCATGATTAGAAAGCGCCTCATGGCAATGAACAGCGAGTTGTGGACCGTCACTGAGATTGGTCTTACCGATCTATGCAAGATGGCGGACCCTGATGATATTCGCAAGTACACTTGACTTGACATCATGGCAAAGGATATCATCTGTTCTTGCCTATCTAGAGATGAATTCAGGCGCATTATGCATCTTTGCAATGCGGTTTATCTCTGGGACCAAATCTCCGACGCCTATGATGGTCATCGAACTTGCTATGATCCCTGGTTTGAGGATTTCAAGGAACCATTCAAAACGATGACTTCCGAACCTGAACCATCATCTTCTGCACCATGCCTCATGGCAAAAGGTGCCAAGGTAACCGAATGTTCCTCATCCGAGTCTAGTGATGATGATTTTGGACCTAGCTATACCAAGCTTGTTTGTATTGCCACTAAACAACAAAAGGCCTTGGAAAAGGTTCAAAACATGCTAGACAAAAGTGATGATAAGTTGGGTGAAGAAATGGATCGCACTAAAACCTTGACTGAAAATCTTTAGAGACTTCAGTCTAGGTTTGACAACCTTCAAGGTCATCATAACACTCTCTTATCTGATCATGAGAAGCTTTCTTATGAATTTCTTCAAAGAACGCAAGATCTTGAAAAGCTAAGAGTGAGTTATGAAGATCTTCAGAAGGAGCGTGATTCATTGCTTGCTCAACAAATCAGCGCTGCTCAGGAAGAATTTGTTCCTCCATGTTTGAAGTGCATTGAACGTGAATCTGCTAATTCTTCACCTGAATGTTCAAATGCGTCTAATGCTACAAATTCTTCACCTGTCTCTGCTATCACTAATTCCTCATCTGAGGACATTGCTAGTATCACTGATGATGTAGGGCTGAAGAAATTGTATATGACAGGCATGTACAAAAGCCTCAAAGGGCATTAGACTCTTTGTGATGTGCTTAAAAAGTAGATCCTAAACAGGAACCCTAGGAAAGAGGGTATTGCCTTTGGGAGGAAACTCAATGCTGATGGTACATATTGAAGCCCGAGAAAAGACTCCCCAAAACCTCATTGGTTGCTGCAAAGGGACCTCTGATACGTCTCCAACGTATCTATAATTTTTGATTGTTCCATGCTATATTATATTCTGTTTTGGACATTATTGGGCTTTATTATGCACTTTTATATTATTTTTGGGACTAACCTATTAACCGGAGGCCCAACCCATAATTGTTGTTTTTGCCTATTTTAGAGTTTCACAGAAAAAGAATATCAAACGGAGTCCAAACGGAATGAAACCTTCGGGAACGTGATTTTCGGAACGAACGTGATCCAGAGGACTTGGACCCACGCCAAGACATCAACCAGAGGGCACGAGGTAGGGGCGCGCTTACCCCCCTCCTGTGCACGCCTCCACGCCTTGGGCCCCTGTTGCTCCACCTGACGCATTCTTCCTCCTATTTATACCTATGTACTCCCAAACTACCAGACACGGAGCCAAAACCTAATTCCCCGCCAAGAACCTTCTCAGACTTGTGATATCCCATCTTGGGGCCTATTCAAGTTCACGGAGGGGGCATCGATCACGGAGGTCTTCTACATCAACATCATAGCCTCTCCGATGATGTGTGAGTAGTTTACCTGCACCTTCGGGTCCATAGTTATTAGCTAGATGGTTTCTTCTCTTTTGGATCTCAATACAATGTTCTCCCTCTCTTGTGGAGATCTATTCGATGTAATCTTCTTTTTGTGGTGTGTTTGTTGAGACCGATGAATTGTGGGTTTATGATCAAGTTTATATATGAACAATATTTGAATCTTCTGAATTATTTTATGTATGATTGATTATCTTTGCAAGTCTCTTCGATTATCGCTTGGTTTGGCCTACTAGATTGATCTTTCTTGCAATGGGAGAAGTGCTTAGCTTTGGGTTCAATCTTATGTGTCCTTTCCCAAAGGATAGTAGGGCAGCAAGGCACGATTGTATTGTTGCCATCGAGGATAACAAGATGGGGTTTATATCATATTGCATGAGTTTATCCTCTACATCATGTCATCTTGCTTAAAGCTGCTACTCGTTTTTATGAACTTAATACTCTAGATGCATGCCGGATAGCGGTCGATGTGTGGAGTAATAGTAGTAGATGCAGCAGGAGTCGGTCTACTTGTCTCGGACGTGATGCCTATATACATGATCATACCTAGATATTCTCATAACTATGCTCAATTCGCCAATTGCTCAACAGTAATTTGTTCACCCAATCGTAAATACTTATGCTCTTGAGAGAAGCCACTAGTGAAACCTATGGCCCCGGTCTATTTTCCATCATATTAATCTTCCAACACTTAGTTATTTTTATTGACTTTTATTTTACTTTGCATCTTTATCATAAAAATACCAAAATATTATGTCATCATATCTATCGATCTCACTCGTAAGTGACCGTAGGGATTGACAACCCTTATCGCGTTGGTTGCGAGGATTTATTTGTTTGTGTAGGTGCGAGGGACTCGTATGCTGCCTCCTATCGGATTGATACCTTGGTTCTCAAAAACTGAGGGAAATACTTACGCTACTTTGCTGCATCACCCTTTCCTCTTCAAGGGAAAACCAACGTAGTGCTCAAGAGGTAGCAAGAAGGATTTTCGCGCCGCTGTCGGGAGATCTTCGCAATAGTCAACATACCAAGTACCCATCACAAACCCCTATCTCCCGTGATTACATTATTTGCCATTTGCCTCTCGCTTTCCTCTCCCCCACTTCACCCTTGCCGCTTTATTCGCCCTCTCATTTCCGCTTGCTCTTTTTTGCCCGGCTCTTGTTTGCTCGTATTGGTTTGCTTGCTTGTCACGATGGCTCAAGATAATACTAAATTGTGTGACTTTACCAATACCAACAATAATGATTTTCTTAGCACTCCGATTTCTCCTCTTACCGATGCTGAATCTTGTGAAATCAATCCCGCTTTGTTGAATCTTGTCATGAAAGATCAATTCGCCGGCCTTCCTAGTGAAGATGCCGCTACCCACCTAAATAGCTTCGTTGATTTGTGTGATATGCAAAAGAAGAAAGATGTGGATAATGATATTGTTAAATTGAAGCTATTCCCCTGTTCGCTTAGAGATCGTGCTAAAGCTAGGTTTTCGTCTTTGCCTAAAAATAGTATTGATTCTTGGAATAAGTGTAAAGATGCATTTATCTCTAAGTATTTTCCTCCCGCTAAGATCATCTCTGTTAGAAATGATATTATGAATTTTAAGCAACTTGATCACTTTATTTATTGCTTTTGATTTTTACTTTTCTTTTATTTTACTTTGCATCTTTATCATAAAAATACCAAAAATATTATCTATCATCTCTATCAGATCTCACTCTCGTAAGTGACCGTGAAGGGATTGACAACCCCTAATCGCGTTGGTTGCAGGAGCTATTTGCTTTGTGTAGGTGCGACGGACTCTGCAGATAATCTCCCTACGGATTAATACCTTGGTTCTCAAAAACTGAGGGAAATACTTTATGCTATCTGCGGTTGCATCACCTTTCCTCTTCAAGGAAATCCAACACAAGGCACAAGAGGTAGCAAGAAGAATTTCGCGCCGCTGTCGGGAGGCTTACTTAAAAGTCAACATACCAAGTACCTAACACAATCCCTTATCACCCTCATTACATTATTTGCCATTTGCCTCGCTTCCTCTCCCCACTTCACCCTTGCCGCTTTATTCGCCTCTCTTTTCTGCTTGCCTTTTTCTCGCTTGCTTTTTGTTTGCTCGTGTGTTGGATTGCTAGTTTGTCACGATGGCTCAAGATAATACCAAATTATGTGACTTCACCAATACCAACAATAATGATTTCCTTAGCACCGATTGCTCCTCTTACCAAGATCAATCTTGTGAAATCAATGCTGCTTTGTAGAATCTTGTCATGAAAGATCAATTCACCGGCCTTCCTAGTGAACATGCTGCCACTCATCTAAATAGCTTCGTGATTTGTGTGATATGCAAAAGAAGAAAGATGTTGATAACGTTATTTTTAAATTGAAGCTATTTCCTTTTTCGCTTAGAGATCGTGCTAAAGCTTGGTTTTCGTCTTTGCCTAAAAATAGTATTGATTCATGGAATAAGTGCAAAGATGCATTATCTCTAAGTATTTTCCTCCCGCTAAGATCATCTCCCTTAGAAACGACATTATGAATTTTAAGCAACTTGATCACGAACATGTTGCACAAGCTTGGGAGAGGATGAAATTAATGGTGCGTAATTGCCCTACTCATGGTTTGAATTTGTGGATGATTATACAAAAAATTTATGCCGGATTGAATTTTTCTTCTAGAAATCTTTTAGATTTGGCCGCGGGAGGCACTTTTATGGAAATCACTTTAGGAGAAGCTACTAAACCCTAGATAATATTATGGTTAATTATTCTCAATGGCACAATCGAAAGATCTACTAATAAAAAGTGCATGCGATAGAAGAAATTAATGTTTTGAGGAAAAGATGGATGAACTCATGAAATTAATTGCTACTAAAAGTGTTTCTTCTGATCCTAATGATATTCCTTTGTCTACTTTGATTGAGAATAATAATGAATCCATGGATGTGAATTTTGTTGGTAGGAATAATTTTGGTAACAACGCAGATAGAGGAAACTTTAATCCTAGGCCTTATCCTAGTAATCCCTCTAATAATTATGGAAATTCTTACAACAATTTTATGGAAATTTTAATAATATGCCTCTAAATTTGATACTAGTGTTAAGGAGTTTATGAATTCGCAAAAGAATTTTAATGCCTTACTTGAAGAAAAATTGCTTAAAGTTGATGAATTGGCTAGGAACGTTGATAGAATTTCTCTTGAGGTTGATTCTTTAAAGCTTAGATCTATTCCTCCTAAGCATGATATCAATGAGTCCCTGAAAGCCATGATAATTTCCATTGATGAGTGCAAAGAAAGAACCGCTAGGATGCGTGCTTCGAAAGATGCCTTTATTAAATCGTGTTCTTCTAGTTCCTACGAAAATAAAGATGAAGATCTAAAAGTTATTGATGTGTCCCCTAATAAATCTTTGTTTTGCAATATGAATCTTGATAATAATGGGACTGAATATGATCCACCTTTACCTAGAAGGCGTTCCAAAAATTCAGAGTTTGTAGATCTTGATGCTAAAATTGATAAAAGTGGGATTGAAGAAATCAAAACCCTAGATGTTGCTAAACCCACTATTTTGGATTTCAAGGAATTTAAATATGAAATTTGCTCTTTGATTGATTGAATTTCCTTGTTACAACTGTGCTAAATTCTCCTCACGCTTATAGTCAAAATAAAGCGTTTACTAAACATATCGTTGATGCCTTGATGCAATCTTATGAAGAAAAACTTGAGTTGGAAGTTTCTATCCCTAGAAAACTTTATGATGAGTGGGAACCAACTATTAAAATTAAAATTAAGGATCATGAATTTTATGCTTTATGTGATTTGGGTGCTAGTGTTTCCACTATTCCCAAAACCTTGTGCGATTTGCTAGGTTTCCATGATTTTGATGATTGCTCTTTAAACTTGCACCTGCATGGATTCCACTATTAAGAAACCTATGGGAGAATTAATGATGTTCTTATTGTTGCAAATAGGAATTATGTGCCCGTAGATTTTATCATTCTTGATATAGATTGCAATCCTTCATGTCCTATTATTCTTGGTAGACCTTTCCTTAGAACGATTGGTGCAATTATTGATATGAAAGAAGGGAATATTAGATTACAATTTCCATTAAAGAAAGGCATGGAACACTTCCCTAGGAAGAAAATAAAATTACCATATGAATCTATCAGGAGAGCCACTTATGGATTACCTACCAAAGATGGCAATACCTAGATCTACCCTTGCTTTTATGCCTAGCTAGGGGCGTTAAACGATAGCACTTGTTGGGAGGCAACACAATTTTATTTTTAGTTTTTTTGCTTTTGCTTCTGTTCAGGAATAAATATTTGTTCTAGCCTCTGGTTAGATGTGTTTTTATGTTTTAGTTAGTGTTTGTGCCAATTTAAACCTATAGGATCTTCTTGGATGATAATTATTTGATCTTGCTGTTATTTCCGTAAACTTTCTGTTCACTTAAAACAATTATTAAAAATCACCAGAACCTGATAAAATAATAATTACAATTTCTGCTGATCAATAAAAAATTGCCTAGGTCGTCCTATTATGGCTGAATTTTTAGAGTTCCGGAAGTTTGCGTTAGTTACAGATTACTACAGACTATTCTGTTTTTTACAGATTCTGTTTTTCGCGTGTTGTTTGCTTATTTTGATGAATCTATGGCTAGTAAAATAGTTTATAAACCATAGAGAAGTTGGAATACAGTAGGTTTAACACCAATATAAATAAAGAATGAGTTCATTACAGTACCTTGAAGTGGTCTTTTGTTTTCATTCGCTAACGGAGCTCACGAGATTTCTTTTGAGTTTTGTGTTGTGAAGTTTTCAAGTTTTGGGTGAAAGATTTTGATGGATTATGGAACAAGGAGTGGCAAGAGCCAAAGCTTGGGGATGCCCATGGAACCCCCAAGATAATCTAAGGACACCAAAAAGTCAAAGCTTGGGGATGCCCCTGAAGGCATCCCTCTTTCGCCTACTTCCATCGGTAACTTTACTTGAGCTATATTTTTATTCACCACATGATAAGTGTTTTGCTTGGAGAGTCTTGTATGATTTGAGTCTTTGCTTTTTAGTTTACCAGAATCATCCTTTCTGTACACACCTTTTGAGAGAGCCATACATGATTTGGAAATTATTAGAATACTCTTTGTGCTTCACTTATATCTTTTGAGTGATATAGTTTTGCTCTAGTACTTCACTTATATCTTTTAGAGCATGGTGGTGGATTTGTTTTAAAGAAATTATTGATCTCTCATGCTTCACTTAGATTTTTTTGAGAGTCTTAAATAGCATGGTAATCTTCTTAAATAATCCTAATATGCTAGGTATACAAAATAGTAAAACCTTTCTTATAAGTGTGTTGAATGCTAAGAGAAGTTTGATGCTTGATGATTGTTTTGAGATATGGAGGTAATAATATTAAAGTTGTGCTAGTTGAGTAGTTGTGAATTTGAGAAATGCTTGTGTTGCAGTTTGCAAGTCCTGTAGCATGCACGTATGGTAAACGTTATGCAACAAATTTGAAACATGAGGTGTTCTTTGATTGTCCTCCTTATGAGTGGCGGTCGGGGACGAGCGATGGTCTTTTCCTACCAATCTATCCCCCTATGAGCATGCACGTAGTGCTTTGGTTTTTGATGGATTGTAGATTTTTGCAATAAGTATGTGAGTTCTTCATGACTAATGTTGAGTCCATGGAATATACGCACTCTCACCCTTCCATCATTGCTAGCCTCTTCGATATCGTGCATTGCCCTTTCTCACATTGAGAGTTGGTGCAAACTTCGCCAGTGCATCCAAACCCCGTGATTTGATACTCTCTTTCACACATAAACCTCCTTATATCTTCCTCAAAACAGCCACCATACCTACCTATTATGGCATTTCCATAGCCATTCCGAGATATATTGCCATGCAACTTTCCACCATTCCGTTTATCATGACACATTCATCATTGTCATATTGCTTAGCATGATCATGAAGTTGACATAGTATTTGTGGCAAAGCCACCATTCATAATTCTTTCATACATGTCACTCTTGGTTCATCGTGATATCCCGCACATCACGGAGGCATTCATATAGAGTCATACTTTGTTCTAGTATCGAGTTGTAATCATTGACTTGTAAATAAATAGAAGTGTGATGATCATCATTCTCTAGAACATTGTCTCAAGTGAGGAATAATAAGAAAATTTAAGGGAAAGGCCATAAAAAAGAGAAGGCCCAAAAAAAAGAATGAGAGAAAATGAGAGAAGGGACAATGTCACTATTCTTGCCACACTTGTGCTTCAAAGTAGCACCATAATCTTCATGATAGAGAGTCTCTTGTTTTGTCATTTTCATATACTAGTTGGAATTTTTCATTATAGAACTTGGCTTGTATATTCCAACAACGGGCCTCCTCAAGTTCCCTAGGTCTTCGTGAGCAAGCAAGTTGGATGCACACCCACTTAGTTTTCTTTTGTTGAGCTTTCATACATTTATAGCTCTAGTGCATCCGCTGCATGGCAATCCCTACCCTTGCATTAACGCCGATCGATTGGCATCTCCATAGCCCATTGATTAGCCTTGTTAATGTGAGACCTTCTCCTTTTTTGTCTTCTCCACATACCCCCATCATCATATTCTATTCCACCCATAGTGCTATGTCCATGGCTTGCGCCATATATTGCGTGAAAGTTTATAGGTTTGAGATTATTAAAGTATGAAACAATTGCTTGGCTTGTCATCGGGTTGTGCATGATGAGAGCATTCTTGTGTGACTAAAATGGAGCATGACTAAACTATATGATTTTATGGGGAAGAACTTTGGCCATGTTATTTTGAGAAGACATAATTGCTTAGTTAGTATGCTTGAAGTATTATTATTTTTATGTCAATATAAACTTTTGTCTTGAATCTTCGGATCTGAATATTCATACCACAATTAAGAAGAATTACATTGAAATTATGCCAATTAGCACCGCATAAAAAATTCCTTTTATCATTTACCTACCGAGGACGAGCAGGAATTAAGCTTAGATGCCCGATACGCTCCAACGTATCTATAATTTTTGATTGCTCCATGCTATATTATCTACTGTTTTGGACAATATTGGGCTTTATTTTCCACTTTTATATTATTTTTGGGACTAACCTATTAACTGGAGGCCCAACCCAAAATTGCTGTTTTTTTGCCTATTTCAGAGTTTTGCATAAACGGAATATCAAACGGAATGAAACCTTCGGGAACTTGATTTTCTCACCGAACGTGATCCAGGAGACTTGGACCCTAAGCCAGGGAAGCTTCGAGGAGGGCACGAGGTAGGGGGCGCGCCTACCCCCCCCCCCCCAAGGCGCGCACTCCACCCTCGTGGGCCCCACATTGCTCCACCGACGTACTTCTTCCTCCTATATATACCTATGTACCCCCAAACGATCAGATACGGAGCCAAAAACCTAATTCCACCGCCGCAACCTTCTGTTCCCACGAGATCCCATCTTGGGGCCTGTTCTGAGTCACCGAGGGGGCATCCACCACGGAGGGCTTCTACATCATCATCATAGCCCTCCGATGAAGTGTGAGTAGTTTACCCTGACCTTCGGGTCCATAGTTAGTAGCTAGATGGCTTCTTCTCTCTTTGGATCTCAATACAATGTTCTCCCCTCTCGTGGAGATCTATTCGATGTAATCTTATTTTTGCAATGTGTTTGTTGACACCAATGAATTGTGGGTTTATGATCAAGATTATCTATGAGAAATATTTGAATCTTCTCTGAATTCTTTTATGTATGATTGGTTATCTTTGCAAGTCTCTTCAATTATCAGTTTGGTTTGGCCTACTAGATTGGGTTTTCTTGCAATGGGAGAAGTGCTTAGCTTTGGGTTCAATCTTATGTGTCCTTTCCCAAAGGATGAGGGGCGTAAAGGCACATATTGTATTGTTGCCATCGAGGATAACAAGATGGGGTTTTTATCATATTGCATGAATTTATCCTCTACATCATGTCATCTTGCTTAAGGCTACTCTGCTTTCTTGAACTTAATACTCTAGATGCATGTTGGATAGCGGTCGATGAGTGGAGTAATAGTAGTAGATGCAGGTGAGTCGGTCTACTTGTCTCGGACGTGATGCCTATATACATGATCATACCTACTCTCATAACTATGCTTAATTTTGTCAATTGCTCAACAGAATTGCTCACCCACCGTGAGAATACTTATGCTCTTGAGAGAAGCCACTAGTGAAATCTATGGCCCCGGTCTATCTTCATCATATTAATCTTCCATCACTTTATTTATTGCTTTTGCTTTTTACTTTTATTTTATTTTACTTTGCATCTTTATCATAAAAATACCAAAATATTATCTATCATCTCTATCGATCTCACTCGTAAGTGACCGTGAAGGGATTGACAACCCTAATCGCTGGTTGCGAGGAGCAATTTGTTTTGTGTAGGTGCGAGGGACTCGCACGATAGTCTCCTCACCGGATTGATACCTTGGTTCTAGAAAACTGAGGGAAATACTTACGCCATTGTGCTGCATCACCTTTCCTCTTCAAGAAAATCTAACGCGGTGCTCAAGAGGTAGCAGTGACACATGTCAAGCAAATGAGAAGGGTCAGGCACGCTCGTCCCTATTTCCTGCCAACAGATTTTCACCGTGGCTATATATACCCCTCCCTTCCTCACTTCTCTTTACTTCGCCGACTCACTTCCGCTGGCTTCAAACCCTAGCGCCGCCTACTTCATCGTCAGCCGTGAGGAAGAGCTTCACCGCTCGACCTCGTCATTGCAGACTTCAAGGCCGGCCATGGATTTCTTCACTCCGCCACCGCCAGAGCTGTCTTCTCTCTCGCCGAGTTAGGGCGTGGAAGATCTGAACCGACGAACTTCACATCTACACCTCCTTGTTCATCGTGTTCTTCGTCCAGGGTAATTAAAAGTTACTTTTACTGCCCTCTTTGATTCAAATGATTTCTACAAAATCTTCAAAGGTGTTTATTCTTCAAATTCTTCACACACTAAACACCTCACATGTCATCTGTTCTTGATTCACTTTTCTCTAAGCTACATTTTTCTTCAAGATTCCTCAATTGTGTGGATTTCTGATCTATACAACTCTGGAACCTAAGACAAAGAACGCTTAGTGAAATTCTTCAAGACTCATCTGATCAAATTCCTCAAACTTGGTTTTTTTTAAAACCTTCTGAGAATGCATATGACCTCTCCAAATTCCTCGCAACTATACTCTATTCACATCTACTCATGTCCGCTGCTGAATCACTAGGTTCTCATCAACTTAACTCATTTGCAGCGTTCCTCGAAGAAAAGTTGCACACCTCTTCAGGGAATTCTATTGCTCAAATTCTCACCAAGAAAATGGCTGATGGAAAGAAGCCATGTAAGGTAGGAAAGAGGCCCGAGGTCAATAACGCTTTTGAAATCCTCGATGATATTTATGTTGGGTACTGCACACCCCGAGGAGGACAAAATCAGCGCAAGGTGCACATTCAAAAGATTGAGAGGAGATGGGCAGAGAGTGGAGGAGTACATATATGTTACTCCCAAATACATGAAGAAATTCACACTAAATCCTCCATGCCTAAGACCTCCGTTGGCACCTAGCCAAGAAGCATATCCCACCAGCCTCAAGCGCGGTGAGGATTATCCTGATGAATGGGCCAAGCGCCAGGCCAAATTGGCCAGACAAGCCAGAGAAGCAGTGAGGAAATTCAACGAAGACTCTGCTGCTACTGCTGCTGAGGCCTCTGTCAAACCGAAGAAGGCCATGTCAAAGAAGCCTGCTCACAAGCCAAGTGCTTCTTCTTCAATGCCCTCACGCCAAGTTCCTCGGCAATGCCCTCACAGCCTAGAATCTTCAAAGCCCCCACGGCCAACTCCTCAAGCTGCTCCTGCTCCTCCAAAGTCCTCAGCCTCCACAAAGTCCTCACCTGTCCGACCAAGTCCTCAAGACTGTGACACCTTGCCACGTACAAAGGACAACAGCATCTCTATTACCTCAGAGCTTCGCTAGTTCCTCACCTGCAATAAATTCTTCAACTGCCCCTCTCAATGAAGACAAGGCCATCACTGGACGAGGTTCTCGCCAAGTCCTCACAAGAAGCAGTGTCACCTTCCAAGTGCCGCCTCGACGAAGACGGTTAATGATGAAGAACTTGCGTAAATCATCGAGACAGCAGGTTAGGGTCATAGAGCCAAGGGCACAAATGTGCCTCTCGCTTTTGGATCCAAAGTTGATCCTCAACTACATTGATCTCTCGCACAAGGACCCCAACACTCCTATGCCTGATTTCAAGTTGACTCCTGGCCAAAGTCATATGTTGACAGCCTTCATCCAAGAAGATAAATGGAAATTTGAAAAGGCGAGGCAGATCAAGAAAGCGCAGTACAAGAAGGAGCGTTTTCTGAAGAAACATGTTGTCTCTATGACAACTGAAGAACTTGTCAGTATTCAATCTGAGATCAAGAAACTCAGTGATGAATTTGACGTGTACCGCGCTGACTGGCTTGGAGCCAAAGTCCGTTTTGTGAATTTGACTGAGAAGTTCACGTCCAAAGCTGCAGCTCCAACGCAACAAGAAATTCCTCAGGCTGAAGCATCTGCTCTGCCGACTGAAGAACATGCTAGCACCGTTGATGAAAATCAGGTTGCTGAAGAAAATGAGAGCACCAGGGCTGATGACTGCATTCCAGCCGCTGAACAAATTGCAAGCGCATCTACTAGTGGTGCGCCTGAAGAAAATGAAGAAGTCGTAGTAATCAGACTGGCCAGCCCAAAGAAATTCAACCTAATTCCTCTGCGCCTCCTATGCCTACACCAACTCCGATCCTTCCATCTGCATCAGATGTGAAGAAGACCAAGGCTGCAGAGCATGCAACAGTGAAGAAAAGGAAGGCAGCTTCATCAGATTCTTCAGCTCCGAAGAAGATGAAGCCTTTGACCAGCTCGTTTGCAAATCCGATTGATGTTGTTCCTATCTCAACCATGCCATCTAAGGACCTTGTTCCTTATGATGAAGACTATGTGATTCCAAGTGAATCCGATGAAGAGAATCCTTCGCCGCTTCACGAGCAGCTTGGATGAAGAAACCAAGTGGATGCAATCCCTTCAACACCAGCTTGTCTCCTTGCCTATGCCTCGCCATCTGTCAAGAGGCCAGCGTTGAAGAAATGGAAGATGAAGATGTGGACATTGGCTGTACCACACCTGTTGAATGATGACTTTTGGGAAAGTCAGACCCCAACACTCCACCGTTTCACTGCTAAACAAATTCTCACCCCTCAAAGAATTACAGCTCAAATGGGCTCATGAACCACATGCCACACCGCCTCGTCCATGAAGAAATTTCAGCCACTAGTGTCAAGAAAATGAAAATGAAGAATTGAAGACCCAGTCACATCAAGAAGAAGCTGAAATTCCTCAGCCCGTGGAACCCGAGATTGCGATTCCTGAAGTGATAATGCAATTGACTGACACCCCTCAGCCCAAACCAAAGGATCCATTCTCAAAGAAGCAAAATTCAAGGCTGATGATTTCTTCATGCAGCACATGTTCTTCATCGACTATAATCCCTATGATTCTGCTTCGCCTTAGAAGGAAGCGCTCGACCGCCACTAGGCCAACTTCTATTCTTCACCGCTTAACAAGGACAAAGTCTTCACCACGAGCATATTCCTCATGTGGACATGGAATCACCGCCATGCTTCTCACCGCCCCTCCGTGGTGCTTCATGACGCAGCCTCCTCAACTTTTGCACAAATATAGTTGATTGGAATGAAGAGCTCATTCTTCAATTCTACGTAACTCGCACATCACATGAGATGCGGATGATGTGAACTCCGGTTTTGGACCGATGACCGAAAATACTCACTATAAGGCACCGCCTCAAAAACTTCACGCCTGCCCATCAATCCTCCACCAAGGAGCTCGCTGTTCGCATAAAGTGCCTGAATTGACCGCCATTATATGCAAGTTCTTATGAAGCCTCAAATCTGGTCAAGCCCCAAGGACCAAATTCCTTGTGAAGGAATTGTCTATGTGCAAAGAACAGTCTATCGATTTCGACTAAGACTATGAGTCCAATTGAAGGCCATGACTTGAATGATGAAGAAGTTGTTGGCATCATGAAGAATCTGCTA
Source organism: Aegilops longissima (assembly GCA_021605205.1). NCBI lineage: Eukaryota > Viridiplantae > Streptophyta > Magnoliopsida > Poales > Poaceae > Aegilops > Aegilops longissima. The sequence goes on from CM038677.1 coordinate 190,023,288, forward strand.
TTCAATATCATGCATGGCATTCCCTGCTAACTATCATGATTTCTTCATGAGGACTCGCAAATGTTGCACTTTCTCCGCTTGAGTCAAGCCTTATGCTCCTTGGATTATGAGATTCCTCGTAACAAGGTCTTCACTCAACTACAAGGCTGATTTTTAGAATCACCTCAGCTACTTGCCCCGATTGAAGTCCTCAAGCGCATATATTCCTCACCGATGAAAAGGGCAAGGCACCAGCCGTTATTGATGAAGGCATTCATCCATTGATGGTCGGGCCGCAAAGCTGCAACTTATTCCACCAATGATGACTCGCCACTCATGATTCTATCGCCCACGATCCAAGCCAAATCCTCAAGCCACGCTTCCTCGAGTGATGACCGACCGTGAGCTGCTTCTTAGTCTTCACCGTAAGGTGGATCAAACCATAAATGGGTTAAGCGCCGCTTGGTTCAATTCTTCCCAACATGACTGCTACACATAGTGCAGTGAAGAAAACCATTACTACCTCCATGAAGTCCCTCACGATCCGGGCTATTCTGCCTCATGTAAATGGTGAAGAAGATCCAAGAAAATGGGTCTCAAGGAAGATTTTGACTGGTTTGCTCCTCCACCGAAGAAATATAAGAAGGTCAAGGTTCGTTCCTTGGTGGCCAGCTCATATTATTCATCACGCTAAACCGACGAGCATGAAGACTTGACGACATCATGGCAGTCCTACTACGACAAACGACCCTAACAACGCCAAGCGCCTCCATCAACATGATATTCTTCAGGGCGTTAGTCCTCATTTTCAACCCTTTGGTCATTCGATGACAAAGGGGAGAAATTTGAGTTAGTCTTCAAGCCGGTCTATCTTATATGGGTGTTTTTGCTGTTACAACTCTCGCTCGCTTGATGACTTTGTTGGATTGAGTTGTAAACTTAAACTCTATGGTGGCCTGATACTTTTGATGTGTTCTTCGCATGGTTATTCCTTGTTAATGTTAATGCACGCATGCTGAATTACATCACCACCGATTTCATCATGCATTTCAAATTCTTCATATTATATGTCAATTGCGTGTATGAATTACAAGATATAGGGGGAGATCTCCATGATTCTACTCTTCAAGTGTGCATTGCTTCAAAAGCAAATTCCTCACTATGCACATCTTCAAGGGGAGTTCTTCTATATCTTGCAATCAAATTCCTCAATATCAGTATTTACACATCATATGTTTATCCCCGTTGAAAACTTAACCTATATTGTCATCAATCACCAAAAAGGGGGAGATTGTAAGTGCATCTAGTGCCCCCTAGTGATTTTTGGTGTATTAAAGACTTATAGGTTAAGGGACTAATGTGTTTATGAGTGTACGCATGTCTATAAGTCTATGAGGAGTTTTATATTAAGAGTGAAAGTCGACCCCTAAAAATGAATGTCTTCGACTGAAGACTTTGGATTTCTGAAGACTTTCTGAAGACTTTGAAAGTGAAGAAATTGGTATGACCTTGAAGACTTGGTATTCATTCGAGGAACATGAACCATGAAGACTTTTGTTTTCGTAGTTTCATTTTTCTTTCTTGAGTCATAGGAAACACTGCATCGTTAAAGGGGTTGAGGAAATACTAAGGAAAATTTCCATGTGATGCTCAACTCAAAATCCTACACCTACCAATTCCTTCGGTGAAGCCATTGAAATCTCATACAGCTTCAGTCAATTTCTTCATTGACTGAGACGAAGTTCTTCTGGTCTATGAGGAATTTTTTCTGACTAAGGATTTAGAAATTCGCCAGTGCGGATTGCCTACACAGTGAGGATCATGATAGCCCTGAGGAATTTGATACTCAAATTTCCGACCGTTGCTGTGCCTATTGCCAGCTGTCCCAAAATATATACCCACCTAACGGTCATATCATTGAACGGCATTTATGTCTTATCATGTTGGGCTTCTCCCTAGGCTGTAAATAGCCGCCCCTACAACCACTAGCTGGTTGGCTGCTCCGAGAGAAACTGACACTTGTCATTTGAGAGCATCCCATCCTCCGAGGACTTTGAGCGAAAATCATCGAGTGAGGAAAAACCAAACACCTACAAACCCAAAGTGATTGAGCATCACTGAAGAAATTGATCCTGCGTGGATCCGACGCTTGTTACCTTTGAAAACTGTGCTTCTTCCAAAGGGTTAGGCGTTATCGTCTAGAGCATCCAAGAGGAATTGTGGATCACCGAGTGACCGAGTCTGTGAAGGTTTGGAAGTCACCTGAAGACTTACCACGAGTGATTGGGCGAGGTCTGTGTGACCCTAGCTCAAGGAGAATATAGTGAGGACTGTGTGTCCGGGACTATGTGTCCTCAGGTTTAAATACCTAGCCGCTCCAACCAGACGTACAACTGAGACAGCAGTTGGAACTGGTCTACCAAATCACTATCTTCACCAAGCTTACTGGTTCTATTTCTTCAACTCTTCATTTCCTCATAACTGTGTTGTGAACTTGTTCATATCTGTGTTTGAAGACTTTGACTTAAGACTTTCACAATTTCCTTAGTTCAATTTCTTCACTGCTTTGTCTTCATCTTGCTATCCTCAGATTTACGCTTTCTCAGACTCAGGCTTGTCTTCATTTCATCATGATGACCATGCTTGTGCTCGCTATGTTTACTTTTGAGTACTTATTCCGTCAGTAGTAGTTCTTCACTAAGGAATTTCTCACCGAAAATTCCTCGTTGAAGAATTCATAAAAATCGCCTATTCACCCCCTCTAGTCGATATAACGACTTTCACCATCCTTCTTATCCACCAAATACTATGGGCAGTTCTGCTTCGAGTGACCAACCGCTTGGAGTAGAAGCACTCGGCCTCGTGCTTAGGTCCAGACTTGGGTTTCTTCTCTTGAGCAGCAACTTGTTTGCTGTTCTTCTTGAAGTTCCCCTTCTTCTTCCCTTTGCCCTTTTCTTGAAACCGGTGGTCTTATTGACCATCAACACTTGATGCTCCTTCTTCATTTCTACCTCCGCAGCCTTTAGCATTCATGTAAGAGCTCGGAATCGCCTTATCCATCCCTTGCATGTTATAGTTCATCACGAAGCTCTTGTAGCTTGTCGGCAGTGATTGAAGAATTCTATCAATGACGCTTATCATCCGGAAGATTAACTCCCAGCTTGAATCAAGTGATTGTTATACCTGCATATTCCGAGTATATGCTCACTAAGAGAACTATTCTCTCCATCTTGCAGCTTGTAGAACTTATTGAGACTTCATATCTCTCAATCCGCATTTGCTTGAAATATTAACTTCCACCTCTAACATCTCATATGCTCCATGACGCTCAAAACGCCGTTGAAGTCCCGGTTCTAAGCCGTAGCATGGCACATCGAACTATCGAAGTTGTAACATCCCAAATTTTCAATTTGGAATGTTATACATAGGTCATTCATGCATGTCATATTTTATTGCATCTTCGCTCCGCAATCCTCAAATCCTAAACAACTCAAGGACCCTGAGAGAGTTAGATTTTCCGTTTTATATTTGATTTTATCAAATAGTGAAAACGAGGATTTTTATTTTACTTATTTTTCTCTCTGAAAAATATTTCATAATAAAATAAATGAGGGCAGATAATATGACTTCTTCAAAACAATTGAAATATTGGAGGAAAATGTTAAAATCACTTGTTGGTTTTTTATTTGATGTTATTTGGATTTTATTTATGCTAGAAAATTGCACGCTTTCAAAAATTGTATTTTAGGCCAAGAAAATGTTCATCTCGCTCTAAATATTTCATTTAGAGGGTGAAAATTTGTTTTGGCATTTTTAGATTTTATTTATTTTTCTAGGATTTTTCTAAGTCTCATGAATTTATTAAAAAACGTATGCTGCACCAGATTCGATCGGGCCGAGGCTCACCAGCCGGCCCAACCGCCTCTGTCACGCCACGGCTCCCACCGCCACCCCACGCCGAGCCCGAGCCTCACTGAGTTCTCACGAGCCGAGCGAGGTAGCCGCCACGCCTGGGCTTTTCCAAAGAAAACTGCTTTGTTTTTTTTGAAACCCTATGGTTTCGCTTTTTATCTATAGATCGGTTTATTTATTTAGCGAGCGTCATCATTCGCTCATTTTAACGAACGCTGTTCTTCGTTTAGGTTCAGTTAACGAACGCTCGCTCGTTAAGCTGTTCATCGCTTTTCTTTTTCTCGGATTTATTCCGCGATTTTTCTCGATCGCGATTTCTCGATCCGATTTTTGATCTAGTATAACTTTTCGCTTGCTTATCGGAATCAGGCGATTCAAGCGCCTAGAGTTTCGCCTCAAAACCTCTTTGTAATAATCAACTCAAACAAGTTTTTGCCTCTGTAAAATTTGACTTAGGTTCAGATTAGTAAAACAGATCTTGTTTCTTTCGCCGCTTGAGTTTCGCTGTTTGCTTGGTTTGATTCGCTTTTGCTAACCGGAGTTCTTGTTGAACTTTCTGGTCAGCCTCTTTTAGTTGAAGTTTTGCTTGTGCATCTTTGCTTGTTGCTTATGTATGTTATTATTTGCTTCATATAGAATTCCTGAGTGCTAAGCGTGTTACTACGAGTCTCTAGGATTCATGGATCGTCTGCAAGGCAAGTAACACTTTGATCATACTCTTTCATACCCAGTTTTTATGCATTAGCTCAATCTCAAACATTGCATGATTAGGATGTCATTAACTTGTGGGTTGGGAAGTAGTAGTTGAGGTAGAACCTATTGCCTCACATTATCAAATCCTTGGGAGTTGCTTCTACGTGTTGCTTATATTGCTATGCTATGCTCAGAGACGTGGTTTGGGTTTGAGTGAATCCATGACAGATGTGAGATTGTTAATTAATGGTTTAATTTAAGGTGGCAACTTTAATACACATCTGGTGGATTGAGGCACCGGGGAACCCAAAGGTTGTCTGTTTTATTTTGAAATCCTGGGTACCTGTGTGATCTACCTATGGACCGCCACCTGTGCTCAAAGGGAATTGAGATTATTCATGCTAGAAACTTCCGTAGCAGCCATAAGCTACTATAGGCTCTAGCATAGTAGAGTAGGTTACGAAGCTCTTGAAGAGGTAGATCACAGTAGTGGGTTTTGTAGGTTTGGTATGGTCTACCCGAGTAGAGAGTTAATGTTTCAAAGACTATGTCTTGGTCATCCGCTTTCAAACACCATGTAAAAGTAGAAATCAACGGAGGCGATCGAGTCTTGTGGGGAAAAGTGCAAACCTCTCGCAGAGTGTACAATCTAATCATGGTTAGCTGTTCCCCGCTTATGGACAATTTTGAGTATCTAGTATTTGAGTTATCACATGTATCTCATCACTCTTAAATAATATTGTTGGGTTGTTAACTACTTTAATTGGGATTGAATTGGGGTTATACCTTCTCAATGTTTCAACCACCATGATAGTTAAATAAAAATATATTCCTTTGTTGTAGGAAAATTGGCTTTTCGCAAAACTATAACTATAGAGCTTCCACCAGCCATATATGCATGTAGTGATAGCAGATTGCTCCTCGCTTATTGTGTTATATTGCCAAGATATTCCATGTGCTGACCTGTTTCTGCTGCAACGTGTTATGTTGCGCATTTTCGATGAGGAGTAAGGTTCATAGGTCGCTGCTGCAGTAGCTCAGCTTATGCCGCTGGAGTTGATGGACTCACTTTATCTTCCAAGCCTTCCGCTGTTATCGCATTAGATGGCCTTAAGCCACATTATTGTAATAAGTTCTCTTTGAGACATTCATGTAATAAGTGTGTGATTGCTACTCTGTTATAAATCCTTCGAGTATCGTGTGTCAAGATTATCGATCCAGGATGACACCGAACACGTAGACTTGACCATCCGAGGTCGGGTCGCCACAAGATGGTATCGAGCACACACCGAGTGTAGGACACAACCACTAAGATAAACCATAGGTCACTCTTCTCTACTCATTTCTCGACTCTTCCATTTTTCCACTCTTTAGGATGACGGTGATGAAGAACAAGTTTGCACAACCGGATGAAGACACACCTTTTGGACGCCACTTGAAGGAAGTCACTAGGTACTTGAACATTGGAATACCAAGCTTCAACGGACGCATAACACCACCTTACCGTAAGAGGAGCGCTGGATGATTCAAGTACAAGTTCCGTGAAGGACGCTCGCCAACTTCTAAACCCATAGAATTTTCTTTCAAGCACCCACCGAGTCTAGGCAAGAGCATGGCAGCCCACATTACCATGGGACGATTGGAGAAGTCTACAACAGGGAGCTTAAGGACACCATCTACCAAATATGTGGGCGCCGAGACGAGCAATGGGAAGTAATCAGCACCAAGAAGGATACATCCATTGCAGCTTTCATCCAGGAGCTAAACCAACACATTCGACGCCAGGAGAACCAGATGTGTCCAGACATGATGGAGTTGAAGAAGGCGAAGACCAGGATCATCGAGCTGGAGGAAGAGCTCAAGTTTACACGCCATTTAATATGAGGAGGAAATCAAGACACTCATCGGAGAAGAACGACGACCTAGTTAAGAAGATCGGAGTATTCATGGAGGACCAGCACCTAAGAAGAAGATCTACCACCACACTTGTTCGAAAACTACATCATCATCGATGACACCGATTCCGATCCAAGTGATGATGACTACGAAGACGAAGCTGGAGCAGACATCATGGAGTCTTCAACCGATCAAAATTTCTAGATGACCACCATATATTAATAGTATTTTCCCCCATGTATCTAATAGTAGTTGAGCACTTTTGCGATAGTTCTAGACCGTTTGTATGCCCTTGCTTGATTGATTGAGTGAAATGATTGTGTTTTCCTCATATGCATATGGGTAGTGTTTTCTCATTAGACCTTTTTTCTATTCTGATCTCTTCCATCTAAACCCATCAGGTGCCTCCGAGACGTGACACCGGTTTTGCTTTCCCACCGGAGCTCACCCAGTTGATCCAGCAGCAGAATGCCTTGATGCAATTGCTAGTTTAGAACCAGGGCAACAACAACAACAATAACCCGCCGCCAGTGGACAACTTAGCCCGTTTCCTATGGTTACAACCGCCGGTGTTTTCCAGTAGCACCGAGCCAATAGTTGTCGATGATTGGCTACGCCAGATTGAAGGAGTTAACCATCGCAGGATGCATGATGCCGAGAAGGTGTCAGACGTGTAATTAAGCTACAGAATCCCCACTAATGATGCCACGCCACCTTTGTCACCGTAGTTAATCTCGGTTAGTTCAAAACCGTTCAAATTCAATTCAAAATCGAGCAAACAATAAAAGTTTTCAAATATTAAAATTTAAATGTTCGGAGGAACCAAATAATACATAGGTAATTATGGAGGTGAAACCACATTTTATAAAATGTTTAAATGCTCAAAGGAAAATAAAATAGCAGCAGAAGAAATTAATTAAATGCCTTTTGTGTTTTGTAAAATATTAAACTATATTATTTAGGATGAAACATTTTGTGGATGTGGCTTAATTTGTAAGAACAATTTAGGTGCCACTTTGGTATTTACTAAAACAAAAAATAAACTGCAACTAAAATAAAATGTAAAAGGTAAAGTAAATAAAAGTAAAACAAAATGTAAGAAGAGAGAAGGTCTCTGATCTGGCTTCGCCCAAGAGGCCGACTCCAACGAACACCGCCCAGCTGCCACCCCAGACTCCATTACCACCCCCACCAATCAACCCTAACCCGATCCCCACTCTCCTCGTCCCTCCCGCGCTGGCCGCCCACTCACCCAGAGGAGGGGCGCCTGCTCGATCCCTCCCCGGCACCTCTGCCGCGGGCGCCCACCCCGACGCCGCCCTCCCGCCTCCTCCCGATCCGGGAGCCCATCACTGTCAGCCGCCACCATCTCGACCTGTGCTTCGCCATTGCAAGGCGCCACGCCAACCGCTGCACCACTCGCCTGACATCGCTGCCTCCTCGGTCCCTGGCCCCTCTCCTCGTGGCTGGGCGCCAGCTGACGCTGCCGAGGTCGCCATCGCCAAGGCCATTGCTGCAGACCTCACTGAACGCCTCGACTCCGCCCTGCCTCTCCTCCTCAAGACGGCCCGACCTGGCGCCTCCTCACGGATCTCCCCTGCTTTCGCCTGCCTTCGACTCCCTCCCGACCACCGCTGCCTCAGACCCCACGCCTCGGTGAGGCTCCGCCCTCCTCTCTCCCTTTTTTTCACACCGCGACACTCATCTGGAGTCGACCTGCGCCGCCCATGCGCCCGTCATGATCCCCCCACGAGGCACACGCCGCTCGACTCGCCATGGTCACCCTCAGACATGCTCGCTGTCACTGGGCCTCGATGCAGCTCCTCGCTGTCTCGCTGTCGCCACGCGCCGCCCGGGTGCTCGTGTCAGTGAGCACGCCACAGACTCCACGCTTAGCTCGCTCCGTCTCGCGCTGCTGTCTTTCCCAAGGCTCAAGGCTTAGGCTGCAAGGGCGCCACGCCCACAAGCCACTCCAAGGCTTCGGGCGCCCGCTTTGCTCCTCCCATGCCTCCTGCCTCAGCGGTCATGCCACGCCGGGCGGCCTCGCCACGCCTGCAGGGCCTCGCTCGATCTGGCACTTGCCTGGGCCGGCGCCACGCCTGCTACTCCGCCTCCGCCTATTAGGCCTTTCGTCTTATGACAAACGGGCCCAAATTTGTAATGTTTTTTAAGGAGTTAAAATAATAAAATAATAATAATAATATAATAAAAAAATAAAATAATATATAATAATTTGATTAATTAACTAATTAAGTAGTTAACTTAATTAAACCTATATAGGTTAAACTAATCACCCAATTAAACTAATCAATTTCGCTTAACTAAAATCAGCCAATGACAGTTGGGGACCCACGGGATAGCTTTGACTACCAACTACGATTTGACTCTGCCGACGCCATGGTGATGTCATGTCGACATCACCTTTCACTGCTTGGATAATGTTGATTAAATTAAATAATTAAAATCAGAAAATTAATAAAATCTTTAGAAAATCATATCTTTTAACCGTAACGGATTAAATTATTTTCAACATGAAAGTTGCTCGTAACGACGAGACGAATCCCGACACGCAGCTCGCTCATCCGCCACACCCCTAACCTATCGAACCTCGCAACTTTCCTCCGCCCTCCGCCTCGAAAAATTTAAACACCGGAATACCTTCCTGATGTTTACTCCTTAACCTGCACCACTCGCACTAATGTTAGATCACCTCTAGCACCGCTTTTGTTATGTTATGCTTTGATTGCTCATATTTATTATGTTCCTCCGCATATTTTTCCTAGAGACTCGAGACCGCTGCAGATTCTCGTGATCGATTACTACTGCCGACGACTCTCTCTCTTGCAGAGCAACCAGCAAGCCCCCTTGATCACCAGATATCGCTTACTACTTTCTCTATATCGCTTGCATTAGAGTAGTATAGCATGTTACTGTTTTGTGATATCCTATACCGCTGCATAGCCTCGTCCTTGTAACTTCAGTTGTTACCTTTACCGCAATCCTATATGCTTAGTATAGGATGCTAGTACTTTCATCCGTGGGCCCTACACTCATGTCCGCTCCGGCTGTATATATTATCGGGCCGTGATCACTGGAAGAGATCACGTATATACTATATACTTATACATGATACATGTGGAGACTAAAGTCGGTCTCACGATGGAGCACCCATGAGTGGATCTTTTGAGGCGGAGCGACAGGCAGGTTGAGACCGCTTAGGAGAGAGGTGGGCCTGCTCTGCTCGGGCGCTCATGGTTACTTAACACGCTTAACGAGGTCTTGGTATTTGATCTGAGTTGGCTACGAGCTTATACGCACTAACCATCTACGCTGGAGTAGTTATGGGTATCCCGGCCGTGGTATCACCAAGCACTTCAGACGCCACGACGAGCGCGCGCTACCGGATTGGATCGAACGCCTGTTAGGCTAGGTCTGCTCCGCCACAGACGCAACGTGTGTGTGCTCAGTGGCGATGGGCCTGCACTTCAAGGCTTAGGTTTAGACCGCGCGGCTGGCCTCTCACTGTGCCTAGGTGGGCTGCGACGTGTTGATCTTCCGCGCCGGCATGACCCAGAAAGTGTGTCCGCCAAATGGGACTGCTGCATGGGTAAGATGGTGCACCCCGCAGGGAAGTTAATCTATTCAATAGCCGTGATCTTCGGTAACAGGACGACTTGGAGTTGTACCTTGAGCTTATGACAACTAGAACCGGATACTTGATAAAACACACCTTCCAAGTGCCGATATAACCGTGGTCGCCTCTCTCGTGGATATGAGGAGGGATCGCCGGTAGGATTATTGCTATGTGATGTTACTTGAGGTCTTCAGATTGTTCTCCTATACCTGCCGCAAGACAGTGTCCGTGGTTTAGTCTTCTAAGACTAGCTATCCCTCTTATTCTCGCATTCTGCAGCTCACCCACCGATATGACCTTTACACTTATATCCATGCATATGTAGTGTAGTTCCTTGTTTTGTAGTACTTTGGATGAGTACTCACTGTTGCCTTGTTCCCCTTTTCCCCTACTCTACTCAATTGCTGCAACTGCACGATGGAGCCTGTGAGCCGACGCCACCGCCTATGACGACTACTACTCGAGGTGCTTACTACTACGCAGCAGCCCACCGACGACACACTGTGAGTAACTAGGAGGATCCCTGCAGGAGGCCTCTCCTCTTCGATCCAGATCCCAGCTTGTGCTAGCCATCTTATGGCAACTTGATTAACTTATGTCTCAGATTTCAGATATTGTTGCTTCCACTGACTCGCCTATGATCGAGCACTTGTATTCGAGCCCTCGAGGCCCCCGGCTTGTATTATGATGCTTGTATGACTTATTTTAATTGTAGAGTTGTGTTGTGATATCTTCCCGTGAGTCTTGATCTTGATCATACACATTTACGCGCATGATTAGTGTACGATTAAATCGGGGCGCCACAAGTTGGTATCGAGCCATCACCAGAGGAATCCCCTTCCACACTCCTTGGCCAAAGTAGAGTCTAGACATTGCAAAACTTTACTAACTTGGCTGTGTGCCTTACGGGCCCACGCCGCCATCGGGTGGTACTAGGATCTTTTTACCCTCGACCTTTACTCGACTCAACTCTCTTCTATTCGGTTAAATGAATTTGCTAAAAACAAGACTAACTTTAGGTTCTCGCAAGTACTTTCTCCCGAGAGCCCTCACTCAGATGATCGCTCTGCTATTCAAGATTCCAGGATACTCCGATGTTCTCTCGAGACGCTAGCCCATCACTTTTGCTATTCCCACCACCGATAAATCTGTATGGATTACTACTTACATCGCGCCATTCATAATGATCATCCCCAATTGATCTTGTTATTACAAGATACCCAAGTTTTCTATTGTTCCGAGAATACTTTGTGCCTACATCGCCTAGCGCTTCTTTGCCACATGAATACCCTTCAAATAAACCTCGCCTCTTGTCGAGTATCCGCCAACCCCAGCTTGTTCATGTGTGTCACAAAAGTCTTCAAAATACTATTCGATCTTCCTAAAATTCCTTTGGGGCCTTTTGGCTCTTGAAATTTTGCTTGCTTGCATTATGGTTAATCCCATAAGTCCAGAGTCATATTGACATTCCTTGTCATTATCATTTTGAGTCGGTTGACTCAATATGTTTAAGTAATACACGCAATCATCATTGACCCTTATAAATTACTTTTCCGCTGAGCTACCATTCTTTCAACTCGGAATTGGTTCTCGATCAATCCAAGTGTCGCTGATTGTACCCTAAGGCTATTCAACTTATCCATCCCTAATCGTAGCATTGCTTCAATTCCCTTGATTTGGGAATTGTAATTCATTTGCATTTGACAATTGAGTTAGTCGCTTGTTTCTATAAATTGATCTCCTTGCATTCTTCTTCCTCTAGTTGAGTATCGATGCTCACGCTGATCCCTTGTGGACCACCAGATCCTTTGTTGGAGTTTATCCGACAACGCCTTCATATTCAATAACCTTGTGAGCCTTTCCTCCGATACATAATGCCTTTGGTAAATTGTATCCTCTCGCTTTCAACCATGCTCGCCTTCGAGCTTGAGTTAATTATTTCTAAAGATTCCGTATATGATTCCAAGAAGCCCCTATGGGTAGAACATATGCCTTCACTAAACCGTAGAACCCAAAAGTTTTCACTAATCATACTCTTCCGGTGCTTCGCCAGATAAAATTTTCAACACCGCAACTTCATCGAACGTGAGAAGTGAATGAAGGTTACGATTGGAGAAGTGGAGTCGACCTTGAACTTGTGTTCATGCCCATGGACACGATGTAGATCTTATCATTAAAGCTTCTCTTAAATTAATTATTCCTTTGGTATAAGTTCATCTTATATCGTGGATCCGCCTTTGCAATCGTGGTTCCACCATGTTCTCTTTTAAATACCATTTCTCGCAAGTTTTAGCACTTGTCTTCTCAGAGAGCAATAACCCCGCCCAACCTCTACTTTGATATGTCATCGAGTATTACCCCGGTATCTCGAGATTATCATGGAACCGCATAACCTCTTATGAGTTCTTCATCAAGTGCTACCTTCCCACTGCTTCCAATTTTTCACGGGCTCGAAGTTATTAAACACTCAAAGACACCGATAAATGAACCGAGTCCGCACTACGGTTCAACAACTCTTTAGTAAGCTTCTATAAGTACGAAGTTTGTACCGATCACGCCATTCCTAGCCTGTTTGGCTATATCGTTGTCGTGATGATTTTAACTGTACTACCCGCTCCTTCTTCACGGAGCACAATTTTCGACGAGGAACTAACCTTACGCCGATCCTCATCGACATATCATTTCGCTTTGAACAACAAGCTTGGTTTCAGTTTGTGTCGAATCGTGGTTCCAATAACCTTTCACTTCATCATTACTTTGACTAGATGTCGTCGCCGATCGATTACATCATCATCAACCTTATGAGCTCTTCCAGGATACCAACCGGATTCATGATGAGAAATACCATCCTTGCCCTCGCTGATTTGGGATTTCATCGACCACTTTATTGCCTTCCGTTCAACACAAACTTGTTCGTGTTTTGTGTATACCTTAAGATGCTTGCTATCCAGCATTTGTTCGTCTTTACCTTGGAGTATTACCATCTTTATGTCAAGAATGTCGGAGAATCTCACCACCTCTTAAGAATTCTTGGTATGGTGAAACTTTCACCATCACCATTCTTTCTTGGTCCTCGTGTTGATTCCAACCGGGTACCAACAAGTGAATGGTGTTGTTTGAGTTCGACTTCTAGCAACCCTATTGCTTTGAAGTTAACGATCGAAAGTTCATTCTTAGGCTATTGATTATTGAATCACCATTCGACATTGGTCGCAACCCAACCCATATTTCGGCGCACTCTTCAAACCAATGTTTAATTGTGTATGTTTTCCTCGAGCATACTTCCTTATATCATTTGATCTCGACAAATGTTATCTCCTTGTTCACTTAATTGTGGAATCCATCTTTGGGAATCTCGTGAATTTCGCTGAGTTCACCGTACACCTCCTTGTCCTCTCCTTGGGTTAATGATGGACTCTTGATAACGGAAATCACTACATAGTTCATTTCCCGAGAATCTTACAATGTCATCTCGCCAATTTATGCTACACCTTTTCTTCTCGTATCCTAAGTCCGAGGTATCCCGACACCAATCGGATCTGAATCTCGTCGATATGATGGATGGGACAACTTTCCAAGAGTTATGATGTTGATCCTTTGATGACCCGTAACATGATGTCACGCCTAGCACTTCCGGCCGGAGGACCTATTATTATAGATTCCTTTTCAGCAAGGTTATCCATTCATCCATGAGGGAATTGTAATACTGTTCTACAAGTTATTCTCGATGGATCCTTCGTGATTCCAAAGTCTGATCTTCCCTCAAGACCATGTCAATGCTATCTCAAGCTTGTCTGGATACTCGATTTCCAACAAGAACATTCAAGCCCAATGCTAAATGTTTCTTGCTCAATTATCCAAACACCTGTATGGGTAATGTCATGAAATTCTCTCCCTTACCTAAAGGGTTTTCTACATTATCTCCCCGTCGTGGATATCTTGCTCGCTTGTCCTTGGGAAGGATATACCTTGAAATATGTGTTTAAACATATTTTCCTTTCCATTGTTCTCTTAACTGATGATCATATTTTCCATCCATTGGTTTGTTTAAACCTTTTCTATGATCTATATGATATAAGCAGTAATAACCATCGCCATGCAAACACCTCGATGTACAACTCACAAGAAGACCTTGTTACTATTGTGATGACATTCCAGAGCCACCGATGGACGAGAACCTTGCCTATTGGTCCGCCTTGCTCAACGAAAGGTGAAAGTGGTTCTTCGCCCTCGCCTTGGTACCAACGTTGATACCGACATAACCGACATGGTACTCTCTCGACATGCCTTGCTATCATGACCGTGAAAGATGTCACCGCTCCTACAAAAACTCACATAGTGGGCCCATAACCCACAGCTTCACAAGGATCAAAACCCGATCGTCCCTGTACACCCCTATTCCCAAAGTTATTCTCGACGTGGCCTCGTATGTAATTCACGGCCACCGCCATAGTGATCTATTCTGGTATCGACGCAATACTTACTCTCGCCACTCAACCCCTTTCTCACTCGTTCAAAGCTTCGAGCAACTACCATCCGCTTGAGCCTATTATGGTACTTTTCAGACTTACTCTCGAGGTATTTCATATGTTCAACTCGAGAGATAATCTTATACTAATTCATGGGTTAACCCTGATTGTTTCCCTCAAAAGCATTATGTCGAGTGAGCTGCCCCTTATCTTTCGTAAGTACGATGGAGTTCCCAAGAAATGATGACCAGTTTATCATGATGCATCGGAATAAAGGATTGAAGACATCAACGAAAGGGATTAACTTCTTCGAGAAGATCCGTTAGATTATCGTGAACTGCATCTTTTCCCTTGTTTCTCTTAAATCTCGGACGAGATTTCTTGTAGTGGAGGAGAATTGTGACGCCGGTAATTAAGCTACAGAACTCCCACTAATGATGCCACGCCACCTTTGTCACCAGAGTTAATCTCAAGTTAGTTCAAAACCGTCCAAATTCAATTCAAAATCGAGCAAACAATAAAAGTTTTCAAATATTAAAATTTAAATGTTCGGAGGAACCAAATAATACATAGGTAATTATGGAGGTGAAACCACATTTTTATAAAATGTTTAAATGCTCAAAGGAAAATAAAACAAAGAAAGTAAGAAATTAATTAAATGCCTTTTGTGTTTTGTAAAATATTAAACTATATTATTTAGGATGAAACATTTTGTGGATGTGGCTTAATTTGTAAGAACAATTTAGGTGCCACTTTGGTATTTACTAAAACAAAAAATAAACTGCAACTAAAATAAAATAAAAGGTAAAGTAAATAAAAGTAAAAACAAAATGTAAGAAGAGAGAAGTCTCTCACTGGCTTCGCCCAAAGAGTCTGCCCAAACACTGCCCACTGCACCCCTGCACTCCCCATTACCACCCCCACCGAACCAACCCTAACCCGATCCCCACTCTCCTCGTCCCTCCTCGCTGCCGCCCACTCACCCAGAGGAGGGCGCCTGCTCGATCCCTCCCCAAGCACTCTGCCGGGCGCCCACCCCGACTCCCTCCTCGCCTCCTCCCTCCCGATCTGGGAGCCCCATCACTGCCGCCGCCACCATCTCGACCTGCTCGCCTTGCCAGGCGCTGCCAATCGCTGCACCACTCGCCTGACGTCGCTGCCCCTCCTCCTCAAGGCTCTGGCCCCTCTCCTCGTGGCCAAAGGCTTGCTGACGCTGCCGAGGTCGCCACTGGCCACTGCTGTCGACCTCACTGAACGCCTCGACTCGCCTCCCCTGCTCTCCTCTCAGACGCGCCTGACCAGCGCTCTCACTCACTGGATCTCCTCACACGCCTGCCTTCGACTCCTCCCCGACCACCGCTGCCCAGACTTACACCTCGTGAGGCTCCGCCTCTCTCTCTCTCTCCTTTTTCTTCACACCGCGACACTCATCACAGGCCGATCAAGGCTGCCCATGCGCCTGTCACATCCCCCCACGAGTAGGCACACGCCGCCGACTCAGGCCGTCACCTCAGACATGCTCTGTCATACTCACGGCTTCGCGTGCTCGCACTGTCCCATGGTCGCCACGCCGCCTGGTGCTCGTGTCATGGTGAGCACGCCACACTCCACGCTTAGCTCGCTCTGTCGTCTGCTGCCGTCTTCTCCCCAAGGCTCAGGCTTAGGTCTGCTGGGCGCTCACGCTCAAGGCCACCTCCGGCGCCTCGCCCGCTTTGCTCCTCCCATGCCTCTCGTCTCGGCTGTCAGGCCACGCCTGGCGCCTCGCCACGCCTGTGGTTGGCCTCGCTCGATCTGGCGCTTCTGGGCCGGCAAGGCCGACGCCTGCCTGGCTACCGCCTGGCCTCTATTAGGCCTTTTCGTCTTATGACAAACGTGGGCTCAAATTTCGTAATGTTTTTTTTAAGGAGTTAAAAAATAAAAAATAATAATATAATAAAAAAATAAAAATAATATATAATAATTTGATTAATTAACTAATTAAGTAGTTAACTTAATTAAACCTATTTAGGTTAAACTAATCACCTAATTAAACTAATCAATTTTGCTTAACTAAAATCAGCCAATGATAGTGGGACCCACTTAGCTTGATCTACCAACGGTCGATTTGACTCGCCGACGTCATGGTGATGTCATGCCGACATCACCTTTCACTGCTTTGGATAATGTTGATTAAATTAAATAATTAAAATCGTAAAATTAATAAAATCTTTAGAAAATCATATATTTTAACCGAATTCGATTAAATTATTTTCAACATGAAAGTTGCTCGTAACGACGAGATTTAATCCGGATACGCAGCTTCGCTCGTCCGCCACACCCCCTAACCTATCGAACCTGCAACTTTTCCTCCGCCTCTCCGTCTGAAAAAACGTAAACACCGGAATACCTTCCTGATGTTTACCTCTTAACCGCACCACCGCACTCACGTTAGATCACCTCTAGCACCGCTTTGTTATGTTATGCTTTGATTGCTCGTTATTTATTATGTTCCTCCATATTTTTTTCCTAGAGACCTCGAGATCGCTGCCGTGTTCTCTCGTGATCGATTACGTGTCGACGACCCTCTCTTTGCGAGAGCAACCAGCAAGCCCCCCTTGATCACCAGATATCGCTTACTTTTCTATACCGCTTGCATTAGAGTAGTATAGCATGTTATCGCTTTTGATACTCCTATATCGCTGATAGCCTCATTCTTGTAACTTATGTTGTTACTTTTACCGCAATCCTATATGCTTAGTATAGGATGCTAGTACTTTCATCTGTGGGCCCTACACTCATGTCCGTCATTGCGTTATATTATCGGGCCGTGATCACTGGGAAGAGATCACGGTATATACTATATACTTATACATGATACATGTGGAGACTAAAGTCGGTCTGCTGATGGAGCACCATGAGTGGATCTTTGAGGCGAGCGACAGGCAGGTTGAGACCGCCTAGGAGAGAGGTGGGCCTGCCCTGTTCGCGCTCATGTTACTTAACACGCTTAATGAGGTCTTGGTATTTGATCTGAGTTGGCTACGAGCTTATACGCACTAACCATCTACGCTGGAGTAGTTATGGGTATCCCGCCGTGGTATCACCAAGCACTTCAGACGTCACCGACGAGCGGCGCTACGGATTGGATCGGAACGCCTGTTAGGCTAGGTCTGCTTCCGTCACAGACGCAACGCAAGTGTGTGCTCAGTATGGCGGGCCTGCACTTCGCGCTTAGGTTTAGACCGCGGTTGGCCGGCCTCTCACAGTTTAGGTGGGCTGCGACGTGTTGATCTTCCGCGCCGGCATGACCCAGAAAGTGTGTCCGCCAAATGGGATCAAGCGGCTGGGTAAGATGGTGCACCCCGCAGGAAGTTAATCTATTCAATAGCCGTGATCTTCGTAATGGACGACTTGGAGTTGTACCTTGAGCTTATGACAACTAGAACCGGATACTTGATAAAACACACCTTCCAAGTGCCGATATAACCGTGGTCGCCTTCTCTCGTGGATATGAGGAGGGATCGCTGTAGGATTATTGCTATGTGATGTTACTTGGAGGTCTTCAGATTGTTCTCCCATAATTGCCGTGAAGACAGTGTCCGTGTTTAGTCTTCGCTAAGACTAGCTATCCCTCTTATTCTCGCATTCTCGCAGTTCAGTCCACCGATATGACCTTTACACTTATATCCATGCATATGTAGCGAGTTCTTGCTTGTGAGTACTTTGGATGAGTACTCACGGCTGCCTTTGTTCCCCTTTTCCCCTACTCTACTCGATTGCTGCAACTGCACGATGGAGCCCAGGAGCCGACGCCACCGCCTATGACGACTACTACTCGAGGTGCCTACTACTACGTGCAACCCACGACGATTTACCAGAGTAACTAGGAGGATCCTGCAGAGGCCCCGCCTCTTTCGACCAGATCCCGCTTTGTGCTAGCCATCTTATGGCAACTTGATTAACTTATGTCCAGACTCAGATATTGTTGCTTCCGCCGACTGCCTATGATCGAAAGCACTTGTATTCGAGCCCTCGAGGCCCTCGGCTTGTATTATGATGCTTGTATGACTTATTTTATTTGTAGAGTTGTGTTGTGATATCTTCCCGTGAGTCTTGATCTTGATCGCATACATTTATGCGCATGATTAGTGTACGATTAAATCGGGGCACAAAAGCGCTTTGTCAGACATCAATTGGATGGACCAAGAGCCGATGGTGGGAGAATTACACGCTACTTTTCCTATAGCCAATGTCACTTGGGACCAGTTTCAGAAGCTTTTCAGACGCACTCCATGTCTCAACCGGAGCTATGCAGATGAAGAAGCGAAGTTTCGTAACTTACGCCAGGGGAACCGCATCAGAGCTCAAGACGTGGATGATTTTAGTGTTATCACGCTTATGCCCCCGATGATGTGGCTACGATGTCACAAGGTGAGAAGTTTATGGAAGGGCTGAATGATGAGATGAGCATGCAATTGATGGTGGCAACTTTCAACAACTACCAGGAGTTGGTAGACAAGGCCCTTATGATTGAAGGAAAGCAGCAGCAAATTGAGAGCCATAAGAGGAAGTATGGACAAGGGAAGTGTCGGTGTCAAACCGCGGATCTCGGTAGGGGGTCCCAACTGCAAGGCCTAGGCGGATGGTAACAGGAGACAAGTGACACGATGTTTTACCCAGGTTCGGGCCCCCTTGATGGAGGTAAAACCCTATGCCCTGCTTGATTAATATTGATGATGTGTGTTACAAGAGTGGATCTACCACGAGATCAAAGAGGCTAAACCCTAGAAGCTAGCCTATGGTATGATTGTTGTTTGTTCTATGGACTACAGCCGTCCGGTTTATATAAGCACTGGAGAGGGCTAGGGTTTACACAAAGTCGGTTACAAAGGTAGGAGATCTACATATCCGTATCGCCAAGCTTGCCTTCCACGCCAAGGAAAGTCCCATCCGGACACGGACTAAGTCTTCAATCTTCTATCTTCATAGTCTTGGAGTCCGCCGATGATGATAGTTCGCTATCCGGACACCCCTAGTCCGAACTCCTCAAGAGCTCCCCAAACTGGCTTCAGCGACGATTTAGTCCGGGCGCCAGATATTGTCTTCGGCGCAGTAAGGCGGGTTCTCCTTCAAACTTCATGTTCCTGGCCGAATAGTGTCCGCTTCCTTATAAATGTTATGCCCTTGGCTTCTATGCCCAATAATGGCCTTCTTCCACGGTCGCATTTAATGCGAAAGGTGGGGTATTTTACATTTTACCCCTAGCCGTGCGTAACGAGCCGCTTATAAGAGAGGTGAGGATCTAGATCCAGCTCACACCATCCTCCATCCGCAAGTTCTCATCAAGCGCCCGACAAAAATCCATTCCATCATGGATAGCCGACGCTCCTCCTCTCGCGCTCCCAGCCCTAAGCCAGAGATTGGGGAGATGCCTGGCCCACACAATGAGCTAGTGGCACTCCAAACCGAGGGATATCTTCCCAGCTTTCATGGTTCCGTTCGAGCTTGACTAGCCACCTACAAGGGTGGAAAGCAAAGCGAGGGCGCCCCCAACCCTTCCAAAGGGGAGGGTATGCTTCATTCCCCTATCTAATAAGGGGACTGGATTTCCCATACATCCGCTTCTCCGGGGCTCCTAGAGTTCTACGGACTCCAGCCTCCACCACCACGCCCGCCCATTTTGCACATCATGGGCTTCAGAGCTCTCACGAGCTGTTCTTGGGCATCGAGCCCCATTTTGCGCTGTGGAAGAGATTGTTTTGTCTCGCACTCATTCTCATGAGGGGTCGATATATCAAGTGGGCGGAGCCAAATATGGCACATCGCCGGGACCGGATATCAATCCGGCATCCCAAAGAAGGCGTCCGAAGACCGGCCTTCGGAATGGTTCTACATGGAGGACGCCTTCCGCCTCGATCCAGTTCGGATCGCCTCCCGTGTTCAACAATGCTCCCTTGAAGAAACGCTTCGAGTTGGCGCCTCATGAGCCCGCAGAACGGGAAGATGATAGGAGCGTCCATTATCTGATGGGCCGGATTAGGTTACTGGCCCACTCCGGATTGACCATGATTGTACAAGGGAGAGGAGGAGGACTTCCTCCGCAAGAATCCGTTGAATGGATTTTCTATGAATAACCCTCGGAGCTGGGTAAGCGGATGTTCATCTACCCGATCCATACTTTTTAAAGTCAAGTATCTTACTCGTGATTTCGGCGCAGAGCTGCGCCGGACGGAGGGCATACGGCCTAACTCCACAGCCCGAGGATCCGTAACGATCCTTGATCCGACCTCCAAGAGGATCCGACATAAAGGTGGAGCTGATTGACGGGTGTTCCACCAACGTAGCATAGATAATGCCCTAGTCGCCATTACGGCTGACTACCCGGTTTGTTTTCGCCTCCTGTGACTACGACCGAGGTCTTGACACCATCATTTGATTCAAGGCCAATTTCGACCATCCCATACCGATGGTGCATCGCAGAGGTGCCTTTAAGGCGGAAGTCGAACTCGCGCGCCGTCAACCAACAAGGGTCATCCGCCCAAAGAAAGCGGAAGAGGAGTGCAGCGAATCAAACATCGCCAAGAACGGTACGGAGCACCGCTTATTTTAAGGGAAGGATCCCCAGAGGTATATTAATGCTCATAACTTTTCCGTAAAGAGCGCCACGGACAAAGGTTCGGAGAGGTTGCTAATCGTTTCCGCCAGCCATGCTCCAACGCATGGCCCGGAGGGGAGGCGACAAGGCATGAGCGGACACCTCCGACGGAGGATGCCGACAGCTGTCCGCCACCCGGTCCGAGGTGGAGAGCGCCATGAATCACAAAGGCCGCCGGACAGCTTCGGACGCGTGTTTCTCCCTGAGGCGCAATGCCTTTGATGCGAGAACGCGCACCTCCGCAAGCCGCCAAGATGGGTTAACCAGAGCCACGGAGCAAAGATGTGAAAGATATACGGTAAGTAATTTTAATAGTTATATATGCCAAGAGCTCCCGAGACTTAAAATAGTTGAAATAACTGATTTAAGGATCAATTATGATGCAGGATCTACAGAGAAGAATACCCATCCGCCCCTGTGAGCTCCAAGAGTGCAAGGTCCAACTTGAGGTCAAGATCTGCCGCCATGTGGGGAGCCACAGAGACCCCACCGGTAAGACGACTTTGAAAAGATAATTATTTAACAAAGTGCAGCATGAATCGACAATAATATTGCAGAGGGCGCCGGACTAGATCCGGACAAGCAACATATACTGCGTCAGCTAAAGGCCGGCGAGAGGGTGCTTATGAAGGTGGAGTAGGAGAGAAACAAGCTCCAAGATGCCCACACCAAAGGAGGAGAAGAGCTGAAAGGTGTTCGCCCAGCCTGTCTGCCCGTGAGGGAGAATCAGCGCTTGCCGCTGCATTTATAGTAAGTGCTTGAACAAATTCCTTTGAAAAGAAGAATTCAAGAGGAAGTCGATTGACGTAAATATGTCTTTAGGTGTGCTCACAGGTCGCCTCATGGAGGAAATGCCTCGAGTCAACGGGTGACCAACTTCCCGAGCTGTGTAATTGCTCGAACGTGTTCGGCAGCGATGAGTGGCGCTGCTCATGCTTTATGGCCATCCGCCTCCCTACCCGAGGGCCTTGGTGAGCTTGCCGAGAAGCTTCAGGAGCACGGCGACGCCTGCTTGTGGAAGATATCGCCTGCCGCCGTGGCGCTTAGGGAGGCCTCGGCCATGGTGAAGACATCGCCATTCAAGGCTGACCCAAACCACATGGCCGAGGTCGGACAATGGGCCTGATGGGAAGGAGATCCCCGTGAGCTTGATGTACGCCAAGTAGAACTGACCACTAAATATTCCTAATAGGATCAGATATTAGACAGCCCGTTAGATGGGATTGAGGAGGAGTACAATCACCGGTTTGACGATGTAATTTGAAATGACATGTAAAATGCCTTCTAGCCGGATTGTAGATCGCTTGTCTTGCGGACTGCTTCGCTTCAACCTCGACCCAACAGTCCGAGTGTGTCCGAATTCCTTACTGTTATAAAAGAACCGGGCATGCATGGAGACAAGGCCGGGTCATAATTGCTTTATCGCATAAGTGCCCAACTAGTTATGTTATATTACATGGTTAGTAAGAAACATCTTCCAGGAGAATAGTTCCGCTAGGGTTCCTTTCTCGAGGCATGCCCTAAAGTGCAATGCCGGATCGCAAAATAGTAGAAAAGCATCCGGGGTAGATAAATAAGTAAGTAATAAATCATCTTTCAAGTCACCGATCAATATTCTCTTAAGAACGCTTAGCTTTCGCTTCACCCACCGAGGTACACATCCGCCGACCCGGCAAGAGTAATCGCAGAGGTGCTCCTTTACCTCCTAGCCAACAATCGGAACGAGGGGTAAGCATGAGCCAGTGCAACCCAGCTTGGCCAAAACTTAAGTCATATCGATGCATACAATGGTGAATAAAAGGTACATGCGAAGTATGACACATGTATTGGGCATGAAGTCTGATGAATAAGCTTCGTTAAAGAAGCCCCTGTGTATAATGAGTGCCGTGAGCACATCAAGTGTAAAGTAACAAAGCGCAAATCAGCCTATAAAAGGTATTGAAAAAAAGGGAAGAAGGAGGGGACAAGAGACAATAAAAATATAAAAGGTGGACGGGAGTGAGACTAACTTGAGTCCGGCAAGAAGGCGAGAATCTTCGAGACGGGCATGCTCCATGGGTTCGCCTCGAGTCGGTTGTCGATGCAAGATGAGACGGTATGTTCACGGTCAGACTTGGTCGATGATGAAGGGACCTTCCCACTTGGGCTTAAGTTTGTCCTTTTCTTGTCCGGCAGCGAGAACAAGTTCGCCAACATTGTAAGTTTTGGCCCGTTTCGCTTTGATATCTTCGAGCCTGTCGTTGATAAAATGCGAACGAGCCTTTGCCACGCCCCGCCTCCTCTAAGGCGCCAAATTGTCCTGCCGATCCAACTCGGCTTCTTTCTTCGTATATGCGCATACGAGGTGAGTCATGAATTATATCGCAGGCGAATTGCTCTCGCTACCAGATACCATAAAAATGGTGTGAATCCAGAGTTCGGTTTGGCGTGGTCCGCAGCCCTCAGAGTACGGAGTCGAGCTCCTCTACCCAAAGGCGTGTTAGATTCCTTGAGGGACCGCACTAGTCTGGGTTTGATGCCGCCATGATTAGACCATTTGCTCGCCGACTTGACCGTTAGTTTGGGGGTGATAGATCAAGCGTAATCGAGCTTGATGCCCATGTTTTTGCACCGAGTTTAACCTCGCCGGCCGTGAAGTTCGTGCCATTATCGTGATGATGCTGTGGGGACGCCAAAACGGTGTACTACCCCGGATATGAAGTCTATCACCGTCCGGATTCTCGCTGCTTTAACCGCTTGGCCTCAATCCATTTGGTGAATTTGTCCACCATGACCAATAAGTATTTGTGCTTGTGGGTTCCCTTTAAGGGGTCCAACCATGTCAGCCCCTGCATCGCGAACGCCAGGTAATGGGTATAGTTTTGAGGGCGGTGGGTGGCATGTGACTCGATTAGCAAAGAGCTGGCAACCGACGATCGTTGACTAAGTCCCGAGCATCCGCCTGGCTGTCGCCAATAAAATCCTGTACGGAAGGCCTTGCCTACAAGGGCCCGGCTGCAGCGTGGTGCCCGCCGAGTCCCGCGTGAATTTCAGCCAGAGATTTCGCCTTCCTCTTCGGAGATACACCTTTGAAGGACTCCGTTGTGCTTTTCTTATAAAGTTCTCCTCATGGACCTTGTAGGCTTTAGATCACCGAACTATGCAGCGGGCCTCATTTTGGTCTTCGGAAGTTCCCGCCACATTAAGTAGGCTAGGAATGGTTCTGCCCATGGGCAATTACTGCCATTATTTCGTGAGTCAAGGTGTTATTTCATTGGCTGAGCCACCGATTGTGTCGTAATGGTCTGAGTTAGGTGATGCAATTGCCCGGATTGTTATTTCCGACTCTCTTCCCATAATATGGATGGCTTAAAGAGCCGCTCCAGAAGATGTTTGAGGACGGCGCCTCGCTTCACGCCGATGCATAACACGCCCGCTGCCCGGTTATTATCCCTGCTACATGGTGGAATTCGAGTCCTTCAACCGAGCTGACATTTTAGGACAGCGCTATGTAAGCTGCCATTTTGGATCTTTGGCGCCAAAGTCTCCATTTACTTGGGATATTGCGAGGTTTGAATCCTCAAGCACCTCTAGGCGTTGAATGCCCATGGAGATTGCCATCCGAGGGCATGTAGAAGGGCCTCAGATTCGCCATGTTGTTGGAGTCCATGTACATTATTTGAAGTACGATTGATTGTGTCTCTAGTTGGGGACGCCAGACGATGCCAGCCCTCAAGCCAGCCAACATTTTGGATCCTCAAATGCATGATCCAGCTTGAGTACGCTGCTGCATCTTTAGGGAGTTCGTTCGTCCATTCGCGATTTAAGTCAGCCGTAACTCGCGATTTTATAGCTCGCCGTGGTTTGTAGGTTATGTCAAATGGTAAGAGCTCGATAGCCCATTTTGCAATCCTGCCCGCTAGGCCGCGATTGTTTATAATATCGCTGAGAGGTACTTCGAGGCCACCGTTATTGAACACTCTTGAAAGTAGTGTCGCAGCTTCCGGATGCTATGAACACCGTGACACGCTATCTTTTGATAATGTGGGTACCGGATTTGCATGGAGTTAGAACGTGGATACGTAGTATAATCGGTTTTTGAAGAGGGAATTGTGTTCTTGTGTTTCTCGCTCAACGACGAGTACCGCTACCGACAACTTGATGTGTTGCTGCGATATATAATAACATAGGTTCGCCCAGGTTGGGCGCAGCCGTAACCGGATTTGTTGCCAAGATGGCCTTTATTTCTTCGAAGTCCGGCCAGGCAGCATCCGCCCATTCAAATGTTCGGTGCACGAGGAGGCGGTAGAGGGCAGAGCCTTTTCTCCCAAACGGGAGATGAAGCGACTTAAGGCCGCTACGCATCCGCTTAGTTTTGTATCTCGCTGAGGTCTTTTGAATATCCAATTGTGACAGAGCTCGGATTTTGGCCGGTTTGCTTCAATTCTCTACCGGACACGATGAAGCCTAAGAGCTTTTCCTACTGGTACCAAGACGATTTTTCCGGATTGAGCTTAATGTCATATGCTCGGAGGTTGTCGAATGTCACCTCAAGTCTTCTACTAGAGTTCCGACGTGTTTGGTCTTGACGACCACATCGCTCACGATGCCTCTACTGCTTTTGCCTATCCGGTAGCTAGACATGTTTGAATCATGCTACGATATGTTGCGCCGGTGTTTTGAGTCCCAAGGGCATTGTGTTGAAGCGTAATGGCCCATATGGAGTAATGAATGCCGCTATGCCTGATCTTTTTCCGCCATCTTGATTTGATGGTATCCGGAGTATGCGCCGAGGAAGCACAATGAATCCTCGTTCGCGGTAGCATCGATGATTTGGTCGATGCGAGGGAGGGGAAAGGGTCCTTTGACAGGCCTTGTTAAGGTCTTTAAAATCGACGCAGAGGCGCCATGATTTGTCCTTTTTGGTACCATTACTAGATTGGCTAGCCAGTCCCGATGTTTTATATCTCTCGATGAATCCGCTTCTAAGAGTTTGGCTAGCTCCTTCCCATTGCCTCGCCTTTTGGGTTTGGAAATCGCCAAGAGCTTGTTTGATCGCGTGAACTTTTTAGGATATTTAGGTCAGGCTCGCCAGCCACGTGGGATTCTAGCATGTCCAAGGGTGCCAGCAAAATGTCCCAATTTTCCCAAGGAATTCTCGAGTGCATCTTCGACATCGATTTAATTGTGCCCCAATGGAGGCCGCTTGTGGGGTCCGCTGGATGGACCTGAAATTTGACTATTTCGTCTCTGCTGGTTTAAAAGAGGTGGACTTGGACCTCTTATCGAGTATCACATCGTCCCTATCCACCGTGGAGCGAGCGTAGTTAGTTCCTCATCCGCTAGGGCTTCTTGGACAATGCCTCTAGGGCCATGCTATCTTATTTTCGTATGGAGTGCTGATCCGATCACCGTGAGAGTGATTATCCCATTGGGTCCGGCATTTTGAGCTTCATGTACCGTAGTGGGGTATAGCTTGAAGATTGTGAATGCCTCTCGCCCTAACAAAGCGTGATATCCGCCGTCAATGGGGCCACTTGAACGTGACCTCCTCGACCTGTAATTGTCCGTGAGCCCAACACTACATCTAGTGTGATTTTTCCCTGCAGCGATTTCCCGACTAGGGATTATCCTCCAAGGTTGTGCTGCTTCGCCAATGTGGCTCCAGCCAATTTCCATTTTTGAAGGGTTTCATAGATGAGGTTTAACTGCTGCCGCCATCCATGAGTACCTTAGTAAGAAGGAAACCGCCCACTATCGGACCGAGGACCAATGCGGCCGGTGCTCTAGCTGTTCGAATTTAGGTTCGTCACCGGGCGTTGAAGGTGATAGCCGTGTCGCCCATGGATTTGTTGTTGCTACTTGGTAGACTTCGCGAGTAGGCTGATTGTTCGCTTCCGCATGTTATTTGATGCGAAAGTCTCAAGACTGTTAATACTGCATCGGTATTGCTGGGTTGGTTGCCTGGGCTAAAAAGCCTCACGCCACTTTTGGCCACTGCCGTAGTATCCAACATGCTCAAGGTCTGTGTGTTGGAGTGGTGCCTCCAGATCGTGGATTTTGCAGTGGTCCGCTGAGCCATCCCTCCAAAGACGATTCCTGCACTTTTAGGGGTTTTTGCTTTTGGTTTTTAACCCGTGCTTGAGTATGAAGCATCCTTTATTTTTGACTGGGTTTGTATTCGTGGTCGGATTGTCCCAAAACCTAGTTTCGGTTTTCCTGCACTCCATCGCAAGATTTTTGTACGATGGTCGCTAGGTCGGCGAGGCGTGAAACTTGCGACGACTGATGGCGCTTATGATTCCCTTGTCCGCGCAATTGTTGCGTAAGATTGAAATCGCGCTTTCTTCACGGGCAGTCCTTTATCCTGTTCATAACTGTGGAGGAATCTGCCCAAGAATGATGTAATCGTTTACCTGCTCTGCCGATTTGAGATAGATCGCTATGTTTGGGTGGGCGGTGGAATTAAGTTCGAACCCCGCCTCGCCCGAGGCTCAAAGGCCAAGAAGCTTTCAATTCGAAGTTTGGTTTGCCGAGCGCTTCCAACAAATCTGGTCCGGCGCCTCGACTTTAGGTTCAGATTTGATTAGCGTCATCCTTCAAGGGAACTGCATGGAGGGATCCTAATCCGACATAGTTGGATTTTAACATAGAAGAAGGGTCAGCCGATTGTTCCTCTTCCACGACAACGGTGGGTAACCTGGGAGAGTTACTTTCTCGCATCGGTTTTAAGCCCAATCGATCATAGTCGGTAGCGACTCCCATGGCGGCGATGCGATCCAAGAGCTCGCTTACGAGGAGAGCTCGATCGATCTAGCTGCTCTACGAACCCGAGCTGACGTGAAGATCGCTTTTAATGACTTGAGAGGTCATTGTCGGGCGCAGGCCTAACAGCGGTCATGAGAAACCGCCTAGCCGGATAGTCTGGCCGACAAATAAAGCTCCTTGACGACGGCGCCATTTTTTAAAGATGGGAAAAGGCATCCTTCCCGATGGTGACTAAGATGATGGGAAAAGGCATCCTTCCATGGAGTCCCGGAGAGGAGTTCCGGACTAGGGTGTCTCGGATAGCCGAACTATCATCATCGGCCGGACTCCAAGACTATGAAGATAGAAGATTGAAGACTTCGTCCGTGTCCGGATGGGACTTTCACATGGAAGGCAAGCTTGGCGACACGGATATGTAGATCTCCTACCTTTGTAACCAATTTTGTAAACCTCTAGCCCTCCTAAGGCCTATATAAACCGGACGGCTGTAGTCCATAGGACTAACAACAATCATACCATAGGCTAGCTTCTAGGGTTTAGCCCTTTGATCTCGTAGATCCACTCTTGTAACACACATCATCAATATTAATCAGCAGGACGAGGGTTTTACCTCCATCAAGAGGGCCCAACTCGGTAAAACATCGTCCCTTGTCTCCTATTACCATCCGCTTAGACGCACGCTCGACCCTTACCCGAGATCCGCCGGTTTTGACAACCGATGGCCTCTCTTTAGTGAGCTTCGCTCGAGCAGAGTACATGGCTAGCCGATGGTGCAACCAGATACCCCTAACCATTGGCACACATGTTTTTCGTCTGACCTAATTATCTTGGAGTCGCAAGGATTGATGTGATATTAGGTATGGACCGGATGTCAAAGTATGGAGTAAGCATCGATCGTGTTAGCAAATCAATTTATCTTAGTCATCGTTTGCTTTGCTCGCCAGACGCTCATAACATCCGGTGTTGCTCCTCAAGAAGAGGTTTGTACCTAGCTGTGCTTCCATGACGTAATTCTCATGGTATCAATGAGGATAATCCTCGTTACGGACTCCAAATCCGTCTAATTGCTACCATCATCTTTCAACTTTGCTTTCAAGGAACGCATTGAAATTCAATGGAACAACAAAGACGAGCCATCTATCTACAATCAACATAGACAAGCAAAATACTATCAGTACTAAGTTCATGATAAATTTAAGTTCAATTAATCATATTACTTCAGAACTCCACCGAGGGGTCCTGCATTAGGGGTCTCTTGACAGCCGGACTATATCCTTTAGCCGACTGTTGGACTATGAAGATACAAGGTTGAAGACTTCGCCCCTGTCCTGGATGGGACTCTCCTTGGCGTGGAAAGCAAGCTTGGAACACGGATATGTAGATCTCTCCCTTGTAACCGACTCTAGGTAACCCTAGCCCGTGTCTATATAAACCGGAGGGTTTAGTCCCAGAGACAACAACAATCATACCATAGGCTATCTTCTAGGGTTTAGCCTCTACGATCTCGTGGTAGATCAACTCTTGTAATAATCTATATCATCAAGATCAATCAAGCAGAAGTAGGGTATTACTCCATCGAGAGGGCCCGAACATGGGTAAACATCGCGGTCCCCGCCTCCCGTTACCATCCGCTTTAGATGCAAGCTCTTCTGGACCCCTACCTAAGATCCCGGGTTTTGACACCGACATTGGTGCTTTCATTGAGAGTTCCACTCGTCATTACCACAAGGTTTGATGGCCCTTCGATCATCAAGAACGATGCGTATCCAGGTGAGGTTTTCCTCCCGCAGATCTTCGTGATTCGGCGCCCGCACTGCGGGCCAACTCGCTTGGCCATCTAGAGTAGATTGAGAGCTACGCCCGCCATCGTCAGGCTTGGAAACTTTAACTATATCGCCGACATCCGCGGAGACTTGATCTTTGACGGATTCGAGCACATATCGTGTGCCGTGACACCACGACGAGCACGACTTAGTTTCTCGCCACGGACGGTGTTCGGGAGATCACACTGTGTTTACTCCGCCCTAGATCCGGTTTATTATGCTGCCAAGGACGGGTGGATGGACTCTCGCCGAGGTCACACACTCAAGTGGTAATTAGAGCCAACATCGACTTCACCTCCTATGAGACATGTGCCATCGATCTCGGATTCATCTCGCCACAGGCCCCGAACCGCCTGCGTGTCCGCGTTTATCGAATCTGTTTGGGCCGATCATGGAGTTCACCTCATGATATCTTTCACACTCGCTTTTGGCAATGTGCTAAATTCATTAAGGTCTCTTCCTTGTCGGAGAACTTGGCCGACTATGTCCAAATAGAATGGGATGCGGAGGACTACTTAAATTCGCGACCCACCCACCACCCACTTAGTAGCCACCGTCGGCGATTTAACCAACATGCTCGATTTCGGTTCAAGACATCGACGGTATGGACGACGATGTAGGAGACGACCGAACCACCGCCACGGTATACTGGACTGCCACCGTCAGATGATATTTACATGGTGGACAACCTCAAAGAAGGCGATGGCGATAAGACAACGGAGGATAATCCTCCAAGCAGCAATCCAAGCACCGACGCCGCTGGCGCCATTTAAATCTCGCCATAGCGGCGATACCAGCCCAAGAGACAATAACGCTCCGGAGAAGCGCCGAACGATGACAATCCCTCCACCAGATCTCGAGCGGAGGATGAACAAGCTAGCCCCCTGTAACAAGTAGCAGACGAGAATCGAGGATGACAATTACATACTCTCTCCAAAGACGGCGGAGCCTCGCCACGAAGAATTTATCATGCCCGAGGATCCTGTCGGAGCAGAGCGCTTCAAGCCGCCGCTTATAGCCACAAGAAACAGCCCCTAAAGAAAAGCATCAAAAACTTCGAGCTGGTCAAGACTCGCTAGCGTATAGATGGATCAAGTCCCGCGTCGAGGAATACGAACTCGAGCGCCCCAACCAAGAGTGACCCAAAGCTGGTTGCTACCTCAACTCGAGGAGGAAGCATTGAAACCTACATCACCAGCCAGATGATGCGGCTGATCTACCACCTTGTGGCCGAGACAGTAGGGCATACCAGCCAAGTCCAGCCCGCACTCCCGCCGCCATTCAAACAGCAATCCCAAGGCCCGGGCAACACGCGGGACCGCGAGGCGATGGGGAAACAAAGCAGACATGCGAGATCGATCTACAGATCTAGGGCGCGCTCAACGCCGAGACAAGATCGCCACGATATACTAAAAGTAAACCGCCAGCCAATACAGCAAAGAAGACTCGTATGAACTGTGTCGTGATATAGCCCGGCACAGAGGCACCGCACACCCCCTATGCTTCACTGATGAAGTAATGAATCGCGAATTCCCGGAGGGTTTTAAACACGTAAACATTGAATCATATGATGGTACAACAGACCCAACGGTATGGATCGAGGATTTCCTCCTCCATATTCACATGGCTCGCGGTGATGATCTACATGCCATCAAGTACCTCCCACTAAAACTCAAAGGACCAGCTCGGCATTGGCTGAATAGTCACAAGAGACTCCATTGGCAGTTGGGAGGATTTGGAAGATGCTGCCTTGACAACTCTGTGGCACTTATGTGCACCAACGGATGTCGATGACTTGAGCCATATAATTCAGCAGCTGGGAATCGCCAGGAAAATTCTGGACCAGGTTCCAACCAAGAAAAACCAAATTGTCGACTATTCGATGTTGATGTGACCTCATGTGTTATCGCCAAAAGTATGGTCAATAACACCAAACAGAGAAGGACAGTAAAAGTATGTAATTCCTGCTGCTTAATGAGAAAAAGAAGGTAAAGAAGCTACTGTTAAGCATGAAGGCAATCAAGAAATTGAATTGAGAGACAACTTTGTACGCTAGGCAAGATGGCAACACGTATTTCTATTGGGCATGTCGAGCTTGTTGCAGCAGAGGACGCCGATCCACAATTTAGAACTCCATGCATGCAAACCCATCACGTGAGCGTAAGGAGTAGTACTAGATGTTTTGGCCTTTTTGTGATCACAGCGATTTTTAAATTATTTAATTAGTGATTATTTAGGAGAGTTGGATTAGTACTACTAGCGACCGTGGCTATGGTTAGGTTGGAGTCCAATTAGTATTCGCCCGATAAAAGGAGTCCGTGTCGGTTGTACTTGTGCTCTGCAGCACTATTAAAAGGGGCCAACCGCCGTATCGTGGGGAGGTTTTGGAGTTAATTAAACCAGAAAATCGCCGAGACGTGGCGGCGCCAATTCTGTGGTATTGCTTCGCTGAGAACCCATCGTGGTTTGTTCTTGTGCACGGGATTGAGAGCTGCTCCAATTGCTAAACGTGATCTCGCTAAAGATCGCCTGTGATTCCGCCATCGTCGGGGTTCGCTTGTTGTTTGGTTGGGTTTGCATCTTGGTAAACCTAATTCTAGATCGTTGTCCGCTGCTATATATAAACTGATTTGTACTGTGGAAGATTGAGAAATTGTTCGCGCTGCTTTTTCCGCATTCGACGTCGTATCAAGTGGTATTCAGAGCAAGGTTGATCACAAGGCAAAATTTTTTCTCGGATATTTGATTCAATTGTTTGAAAGATGGTGAACTCGCAGATGAGAAATCTGATCATGAGGAGGGCGGCGAACTTCCGGAGGATCTGAATATAAGTGATGATTTACGATCCATCCGGCGTCGATCAAGGAGCGTAACAAGAAGCTTGGGACAAGGGTTGAGGAGTTGTCTCGCAAATATTGTTGAGTCGATTTACAGGTTGAACGAAAGCTGACTGCCAAATCGGCAACGCATCGATAGTCTACAGGTGGTGATCATAGTCTTAATCGCTCACCGCAGCAGCTCAACGCCTCAGCGAGAGATGTGGCACTCGACAGTCCGCTTACCACGCACACGACGCCGTGACTGCAAATAATGACGATGATGGTGATTTTTCCGAGGATTCCGATGCCCATGGAGGCTTACTCACCCACCACGGCATGATGTCGGGCTCATCGCCATGCCGGACGGGCCGTGACTATGGCCGCAATGGTGCCCACGAGGATGATGGTTTGGGTCGAATCAAGATAACTATACCTGAATTCTCGGACGCCAGTTGATCCGGAGAAATATTTGGAGTGAGATGCGTAAATCAGATTTTTGATGGTCACAACCATCCCAAGAGAAGAAGGTTCGTGTTGCATCTATGGAATTTAAGAGTATGCTCTTGTATGGTGGGATAATAAGAACCGCATTAATGAGCCACCAAATGACATGGGCTGACATGAAGCTTAATCATGAGGGAACGCTTTGTGCTCGCTACTACACTCGCCACCATAGTAGACTGCGTACTGCCTAGTGCAAGGTACGAAACAGCTTGATGAGTACTATAAGGAGATGCAAGTTTTGATGATCCGTACAGCTGTGCGTGAGTCTCGGAGGCGCACCATGGTACGCTTTGAGGGGTTAGAAGAAAAGATTCATGACGTGTTGATTTAATGCAATATAATGATATTCATGAGTTGCTTCATCAAGCGGAGCGTGCTGAACGTTGGGTATTGGAGAAGCAAGCTTCGAGACTCGCCCAACTTACAAACAAGGCGACGGGTTCTTCTCCTATTGATGGTGGGTTTAGTGCTAAACCAACTCCTTCTTATAAGTCGAGGCATTGAACAGTAGCAAAGTGCGGCCGCAATGGAGGTTTCTCGTGTTTCATCTAATGCGCCATCATCTCATCATCGTAATATTATTTGCCACAAGTGTGGAGGACGTGGACACATGAAGCATGAATGTTCCAATCAACGATGGGTTCTACTTGTTGATGCGAATATATTTCAGAATCAAGATGAGACGCCTAAGTTAGAGGATGGAATTGAAAGAGGTCATGGTGATACCATACTATGTTATCCTCAAGATGATCCTCGATATGGAGAGTTTGCTAGCACATAAGGTCCAATGAGATGACAAGACCATTGTTGAACAAGGACAACGGCGTGAGTATTTTCAAACTGCATGTATCATCAAGGTGAGGTTTGTATATCGATAATTGATGATGGCGTATAGCACATATTAGCAAGGATGTGGTGGAGTCTCTTTTCTTTGTCAACATGGGAGCACCCAAAACCATACTATATGAAGTGGATAAATGATGTGGGCAAAGTGAAGGTAACACATAGGGTGAAGGTGCCTTTTCTCGTTAATGGCTATGTTGATAAGGTGGAATGCAACGTTATGCCATTACATGTTTGTCACCTTATTTTGGGGCGCCCATGGCAGCATGATGTTAACGCCTTCATCATGGGCGAACAAACATGTATACTTTATGCATAAGGGTGAGTTCTATGCTATTCTTCCCAAGGATGCAAACACTATTAAGTACTGCTGAAGTGTTCAAGAAAAAATCAGCAAAGTATAGGTCAAACCGAGGACAGTTTTTTTCAAGGAAGGAGGATGATAGACCTCATGTGTTATCGCCAAAAGTATGGTCAATAACACCAAATGAGAAGGACAGAAAAGTATGTAATTCCTGCAAGCGTTAATGAGAAAAAAGAAATGTAAAGAAGCCATCGTTGGGCATGAAGGCAATCAAGAAATTGAATTGAGAGACAACTTTGTATTGCTAGGCAAGATGGCAACACGATTTCTATTGGGCATGTTGAGCTTGTTGCAGCAGAGGACGCCGATCCACAATTTAGAACTCCATGCATGCAAACCCATCTACGTGAGCGTAAGGGAGTAGTACTACATGTTTTGGCCTTTGTGATCAAGCAGTGATTTTTAAATTATTTAATTAGTGATTATTTAGAGAGTTGGATTAGTACTACTAGCGCACCGTGGCTATGGTTAGGTTGGAGTCCAATTAGTATTCGCCCGTATGAAAGGAGTCCAGTCGGTTGTACCTTGTGCTCATGCGGCACTATTAAAAGGGCCACGGCCGTATCGTGGGGAGGTTTTTGAGTTAATTAAACCGTAAAATCGCCGAGACGTGGCGGCGGCCAATTCTGTGGTATTGCTTCGTTGAGAACCCATCATGGTTTGTTCTCAGCGTGTGGATTGGAGAGCTGCTCCAATTGCTGTGTGATCTCGCTAAAGATCGCCCAAGTGATTCCGCCATCATGGGGTTCACTTGTTGTTTGGTTGGGTTTGCATCTTGAAAACCTAATTCTAGATCGTTGTCCGCTGCTATATATAAACTGATTTGTACTGAAAGATTGAGAAATTGTTCACGCCTGCTGCTTTTCTCGCCGACGTCGATCGATGCAGAGGCCTTAGCAGCATTCAAGCATAACAACTCTGGACGAGTGGTCGCCCAACACCTCGCCAGGAGAAGTCAAGTCTATGGCAGCCCTCATGACACTCATGACCCGCTTATGCTGGCGAGATAGTTGGCTGGCTCGCAGCAACAATACATCAAGAAATCCTCGCACTTCGACATACCAAAGATACTAATGGTAGACCGCTACGTAATGCATACACAAGTTGCCGCAGAACGGGCGATAACGCCAAGACACGTAGTCAATGCCGGATTCAGTGGTTCTAAACCGCCAGCGAAAAGCCGCTCAAAAGAAGTAATCCGGGCCCGCCCGCTTGGACCGTGATACTCGATCGCTTGTGCCAAATTCACGGCACCCGACAAGTTAGCCAATCACACCAACAGAGAATGTTGGGTGTTCAAGCAGGCCGCAAGTTGAATGCCGAAAACAAGGACAAGGGGCTGCATAGCACGCATTTAGGAGGAGCCTTGCTGCCGAACAGAGGAGGATGTAAGAGGTTCCTCCACAAGTGAAAACGGTGAACATGATAGACGCAACCCACATTCCCAAGAGGGAACGGAAGCGCACTAAGGGACGCCTATGCGATGGAGCCACCGCCCAAAGTTCAACCCATTGTCCTCTTGTCCCATCACATTCGATCGCATCGGACCAACCCCACTAGTATCCGCTATGTGCGTTCTGGCTGCATTGGCCCTTGACCCCATCATCGACGGATTTCACCTCACTTGAGTCCTTATGGACTTTACGGCAGCAACTGAACCTGCTCTATCAGATCTAGTGTGCAAAATGGTTATAGACCCCCGAGGATCAAACCCACTAAAAACCACCTTTAAAGGTGTCATCCTGTGTAGAGGCACATTGCATCGGCTCAATCACACCGGAAGTGGTCTTCGGATCTCCGGACAACTTCCGTAGTGAGGAGTTAACCTTCGATATCGCTCGCTCCGCTAGCGGCTATCACGCACCGCCGGGCGTAACAGCATTAGTTAGATTCAATGCGGTACCATTACATACCTTAAGCTCAAAATGCCAGACCTCGTGGGGTTCTAATAATAATGGAAATGAGAGCGCCACTCGCACGGAGGAGCACACCGCGGCCCTAGCTGCGTAAGCACAAAGC
Organism: Aegilops longissima; assembly: GCA_021605205.1. Taxonomy (NCBI): domain Eukaryota; kingdom Viridiplantae; phylum Streptophyta; class Magnoliopsida; order Poales; family Poaceae; genus Aegilops; species Aegilops longissima. The sequence goes on from CM038677.1 coordinate 190,059,624, forward strand.
AGCCTTTAAGGCACACCGCCAATTCGGCGATAAAACCCCGGACACCTTCAAGCGAAGTCCGAGTAATCTGCATCAGATCGCCAGCACGCTCGTAGCTTGCCTAGCAATTCGTCCCCGCCCTAGTCCCGCCAAGCCGACGTAAATCTGTGCCACTGCATACATAATTACGCACTAAAAATACCATGGGTATAGGGCGGTGGCACGCCAAGGCACGCCCCACAATGCGCTCAACCGCCCTGTGGGCTGCATACCTTTTCATCTCTCTCTCTTTCAGACCTTACTCGAGCCCTTTTCAAATATCGATTGTTGGACGACACGGAAGGAAATACCAAGGAAGCAAGAAGCTCGATACAAGGGAATCCTGTGTGGTCTCAGATAACGATCAAAATATGTATTTTAAATACCCATACGCAGCTTGCTCCTTTGATAGGACATGTCAAATAGTCCTATTTTTGCTTATTGTACTACTTGTATCCGTGACGCTTCGACGATATCTAATAACAATGCATAGCGTTAGTCTATTACTGCATTGCCTTTGCTTTTTTTCCTTCCTACTTATTTATTTATAAATTGCACCTATACATTCTGGTATCACTAATATGCCGTGGGCTTCAGATACCCCATAATACGCGTGAGAAGTCCTAACACTTTGGATAAAGGCGGCACCCTTAACTTATAGCACTATATGCATCATCTCAATCATGTCTTGGGTCAATAGTTGGGTTTGCCCATTCCCATGTTTTGGTACTTACATTTCACAATATCGCTAAAGTAGTACTGGAGAACTATCATGATTGTGTCCCGTTCTTCCGGACGAGCACCTCAAAGAGAGAAAGATGAAAACTGATTGTCATGATAAGGCGAGAGTTGGTCGCTGTTCGAGAGGCCTCAAGTCCTTAAAGACTTTTTTTCCATGGCGAGGTGTCGGCCTTGTCCGCTTTAGGGCGATATAGCGCCCCAAATTCGGCCTTCCAATACTAGGGGCTTCGCCAAAGTTTAAAATTGTAGAATTCATGGCTAAGTGAGAGTAATAAAATCTTATAGTCCGATTGCCTGGTTCACAGTTGAACACCTCCTTCAAGGACCCAAAATTGGGATAAAGAGTGCTGAGGTTTATCCTAACACCTCAAGATTAGTTACATGGGGCGTAGCCATTGACCGCCAACTCTCGTGATTTCATAAACGGCTTACGTAAGGTAATATTTAAATTCACAAGTTGCAGTATAGCGTTAAATGAACTCATTTCATATTACAGATCATATGAGTACATTTATTCAAATATTACATCCTTAGCACATTCTCCGCCGCTAGGCTAGCACCCTTCAGACATGGCATAATACACCAAAGCTTATGGTGTTCTTCCTCCGGGCGGCCCTCACCACCACTAGCTTCTCAAAGATCCATCTTCCCTAGTGCACCTTCGCCAGCAAAGCCCCTGCACCCTCGATGCACGGATCGCTTTATGACTTCAAGCCCTCGGTGCATTCACAAGCCGCCCACCTGCATCAAGTAGCTGCTCGGCTCGGGATTGCCAGCCACATCCGGACTATAAGACCTTCAGGCCTGCTCGGCCGCCTTATGGAGCTCGACCAAGCTGCTTCACCTGGTCGCTCAAGGGCATTGGGTGTTCGGTCCCAGATACCGAGACCAGAACAACTTCTCACGAGCTCCCTCCTCGTCCCGTATAACTCCGCTGCATCCCACACAATCGCAGGTAGATTTGCGAACGCCTCAGAGCTTCAACTCAGTAAGTAAAAAGAAACTTTCCTTCACATGCTTGTTTTGTATAATGAATGCCTTACCCGCCGCTATCTTCTTAACCGCCTCAATCTCCGGAGGGCCTTTTGGGCTTCGCCTTGGCATGTTGTAGGCGCCGAGGGCCTTTCGCAAGCCTGCACTCCTTGCGCCTTAGATTCAAGCCCAAGGCCTAGTGTTTATTGACGAGAGCCCGAGCTCTTGATGCATCTCGCCTATTCGGCCTCTTGTTTCAAGGCCAGCGCGCCTTGGCCGCTTTGTTCGCCTTGATAGCGCTTTTTCAGGCTGCCACTTCGGGTCGGGCCCCTAGCAAATTCATGATGATCCTATTATTTTACAACCAACTTTATATATATATATATATATATATATATATATATATATATATATATATATATATATATAGACAAGGTATCTTACCTTTGTTCTCTTCGAAGCTGCCTCATGGTAAGGCCGAGCTCTTCCTTAGACCGCCAAGGTATCCCGTCAATGCGGCGACGCAAGATAAAGTGGCAGCTGCCAGCAATAAGCCTCCCGATATGCACATAGACATATTTTGATTAGACTCTGTGGATATTGATTGATCCTCTGCTCGCCTTTCTTTGCAACACCAAATGCAGCATCGGGGCTACCGCCTATGCTGTAACATTTTCTCATAATTTGATCACTTACCTCAAAGCTCGTTAGAGGTCAAGCATGATAGCTACCAGTCCGCTTATGGATCGAACTTTCTCGATCCACGCACTCATGATAGTGTGGTGCTCTTCGTCAATGGATGCGCTAAGCGCTTCCAGTAAGTAGTCCGACGCCTCGATGGACAGAGGCTATCGGCGACAGCGCGTTGCCCATCTTAGCGTAGGGGTCGCCGACAGAGTCCCGAACCACCGGAGGTTCCGGGCAAGATTCAGTCGGGGTCGAATTTGCTGCCCCCGCCATCGGAGCCCACGGGAGTCTTGCTCCCTTGGCGCCAAAGTGTCCCGAAGGGCTTTGAGGCGCCCAGACTACCTCTCTTCGCTCGTGCCCTTGAGACAACACTCGACGCTGTCCGTGAGGGCGGGAGGAGGCGGCCGGAAGTGAATCGTTGTTCAGTCCGATGGGCCCAGAATCATCCGACAAGATACGCCGAGCGTGGCTCGAGGGGCTGCATAATCACACGCAGCATAATAAGAAACAGTATAATAAGACGTACTCAAGAATTATTATGGTATCTCGGATACTTATGACTTCGCCAGGGCTTGTCCTGGGCAACCACTGTCGTCGCTATAGGCGGCCGTCATGGAGCAGTCCGGAGGAGGGTCCTTCCTTCTGATCTTTCGCCTCCCCGGATGGGGCGGCTTACCTTTTGTTCCCCGGGCTCGGGGAGAACTTTCCTCCGCTCCTCCTCATTTTCGTGGAGGAGGCGCTTGGTGTTTTCTTGACGATGAGTCCGAGATACTCCTTGCGCCGAGACCCTTCCCCGGTCCCCGTGGCCTTCTTCTTGGCTCTCTTCTCGTGCACTCATAAGGCGCTGAACCAGCATCTCCGTTAGAGAGCGCTCCGGATCTTCAAGGTGGAGCTGCATTAATCGATCCGCCCCACGCCTCTACCCGTCCTCCGTAAATGGCTTGAGGCTTAGATCTCGCCGCAGCATATACTGGGAAAAGAACATCTCACTAAATGTAAAAAGGCTTACCGGATTGGGAGGACGCTGGCGCTGAGTCCACGGTCTCCCGGTAAGGGGAGGAGGTACCTGAGCCTTGAACAACACCCTCCAGACGCCCTTGTGCATCGTGGTCAAGAGCTCAGAAGGCCTCGTGCTCGGCCGGGTCGAACTCCCACAAATTGAATGCCCGCTCTTGACACGGAGGATCCGGCGAAGAGCATGACTTGGACCATATTGACGAGCTTGATTTTCTTGCTCATCATGTTTTTGACGCACGCCCAAGTCCGTCAGTTTTACCGAGGAACCCCAGACAGGCCCTTCTTCCGTGAGGTGAGCTGCATGGGGATTCTGTGTCGAATTTGGGGCCGCCACCAGGGGCTGGTGTCGCGCTGGTCGGTGATGTAGAACCACCTCTATTGCCACCCTTTATGGTCTCCACATAGGAGCCTTCGAGCCAGGTGACGTTAGGCATTTTGCCCACCATGGCGCCCGACTCGCTTGTCTGGCCACCACCACCTTCGGTTTAACATTGAAGGTCTTAGCCACAGCCAAGTGGGGCTTAATGCGGAGGAAGGCCGCACACGCATTTATAAACACCGAGATGTTGAGTATGAAATTGGGGGCTGATCATGAAAATCCAGCCCGTAGTAGAACATGAGCCCATGGACAAACGGGTGGAGGGAACTAAATCCGCTGGATGAAGTGGGTAAGGAATACCACCTCTCATGGGGTTCTGGAGTAGGGACGATCTACCTCAAGATCTGCAGCCGGTGCGAGCAGACTCAGCGCCGAGCATCCTCGCTTCCCCTGTAGTTTTATGATGTGCTCCTCCGTAACGGAGGATACCATCCACTTGCTCCCGGGCCTGGACATGCTTGGAGTGGTTTGAGGAGGAAATGCTAACTTGGGTGCCGGAGCTTGAGGGCAAGAATGGATGAGCAAGGAGGAAGATGGCGGGTAAAAGAGGAATCCTTTATCCCTTTATAAGGGCGGAGGAAACTATATGCTCCCCACCCCGCCGGGTAAAATCGCTATTCCCCAAGCACCATAATTGATGGCACGTTGGGTTACCCACACCCGTATTGATGTGAATCCTCGTGGATAAGGGGACACGATTCTTCGCTTCGACAAGACGTAAGAAAAAACCGCCACACAATGTGTGCAGAGTCTGGTTGAGAAAACGGTTCAATAGTGACCAGGGGCCGTAGAGGATGTCATGCTGCCAAGTGTGTCGCCAGATTAGATTTGTGGAAATATTATTCTCTACGCAGTGGTGTGGAATTTGTTTTGAGTTTGACACGATCCTTGTGTTCAAAATCTTTATGGAGTATTCGGAGGAGGAACCCGCCGAGGGAGTCCGGACTAGGGGGTGTCCGATAGCCAACTATCATCTTGGCCGACTCGGACTATGAAGATACAAGATTGAAGACTTCGCCCTTGTCCGGATAGGACTTTCCTTGGCGTGGAAGGCAAGCTTACATACGGATATGTAGATTTCCTCCCATTGTAACCGACTCAGGTAACCCTAACCCTATTCGTGTCTATATAAACCGAAGGGTTTAGTCCAGAGGACACAACAACAATCATACCATAGGCTAGCTTCTAGGGTTTAGCCTCTCCGATCTCGTGGTAGATCTACTCTTGTACTACCCATATCATCAATATTAATCAAGAAGGAGTAGGGTATTACTCCATCGAGAGGGCCCCAACCTGGGTAAAACATCGTGGTCCCTTGTCTCCCGTTACCATCCGCCTAGACGCACAGCTCGGGACCCCCTACCCGAGATCCGCCGGTTTTGACACCGACATTGGTGCTTTCATTGGGAGTTCCTTCGTGTCGCCACCCATAGGCCCGATGGCTCCTTCAATCATCAGCAACGACGCAGTCCTGTGGCGAGACTTTTCCCCGGACAGATCTTCGTGATTCGCGGCTTTGCGCCATGGGCCAATTCGCTAGGCCATCCGGAGCAGATCGAAGCTACGCCGGGCATCAGGTCAGACGGAAGCTTGAACTATACAGCCGATGTCCGCGGAGACTTGATCTTCGACGGATCTTGAGCCACCGCCGAAAGCGCAGACTGTCTCGATGGGTACGATCTAGCTCACAATAACAAAGGCCTCGAGGTCAGGCACCTGCCCGCCTCCCGACCCTTAATCCGGAGACGGTTTACTTTACCGATCGAGGACGGTTGGGTGGACACCGCCGGGGATGAAATCTCTACGGCGATTGAGCCAACACCATCCTCGTCCTTTGCAAAGCTCGACTCCTGTGCCGGACTTCTTTCCGGACCAACCTCCTCAGCTACTCGCTACCGATCCGACAAGCGCCGTTATGGAGTTCACCGCCATGACATCTTTTCAAAGACTCGCCTTTGGCGATATCCCGAACTCATTAAATTCTCTTTGTCGTGGGAACCCCGCCGAACTACGGTCGAAGGTTGGGATTCAGACGACGAAGAAACACCACCCACTTTGTAGCCACCGTCGATGACTTAACAGACATGCTCGATTGACTCCGGACATCGACGATATGGACGACGATGCCGAGATTTATTAAGAACCAGCCCATAGGGCAATCGGATGGCCACCTCAACTTATTTATATATATATGGTGGACACACCTAAGGGAAGCGATAACGAGGAACGACGAGACGCCGTAAAAGAAAATTCCTCGAAGCAATCAAAGCGTGGCGTAAGCTACCGCCAAAACCCCACCTCGACAAAGATAGCGCCCACACGCACTCCAGCCATAGAGCAGGGTGAGCCGCCGACGCATTTAACATGCCATTGAGCAACCATCCTAACAGGCCAACTTGGACAAACAACCCATCTCCCAAGAAGGACAATAGTCCGACGATCTCATGCCGACACGCCATTGGATCAAGAACCTCCACAAAGAGCTCCTCGCCATCGCCAGTAGCTTGAAAAAAAAGCAGAAACAGAGGCTCGTAACAGCGGAAGACGACCAATGAGATGGAGTAAATTACTCAACACAGCAGACAAATATGGCGACATACCGCCAAGCAAAGAGCTACCCAAAGCGCAAACTACGCCTCGACCGATGGGGAGGCCATAGAGCCCCCACGATCAAAAAAACAAAGAGGCCGCCGGTCGGATAGACGCACCACATGGAAAACGAGAGCGCAAGCTGCACCGCATAATAAGCCGACACGCCGATCCGCATAAGGATTCGTGACTAAAAGGATGGCCCAGCTAGATCTATCTACGGCCAAGGAAACAAGTTCATGCAGCAATACAACACGCCAAATATCCAACATCATGGCACACCCAAATAGGGGCGCCAGCACCTCTATGTTTCATCGATGAGGTGCCGGATCATGAATTTCAAGCGGGATTCAAGCCCGTAAACATAGAGGCATACGACGAACGATGCACCTAGAGTCTGGATTGAGGATTATATCCTCCACATACACATGGCCGAGGAGATGATCTCCACGCCATAAAATACCTACCCTCAAGCTCAAAGGGCCAGCCTCGACATTGGCTTAAAAGCCTCCCGAAAACACCATTGGTAGTTGGGAAGAGCTTGAGGATGCTTTTTCGGGCCAATTTTGTGGAACCTATGTCCGACCTCCTGGACGCATTTATCTAAGTCACATAACCCAACAGCCCGGAGAGTCAGCCGAAAATTCGGAACAGGTTCTCACCAAAAGAACCAAATAGTCGACTGTCCTGGACGCCAAGCCTTAGCAGCTTTTAAACACAACGTCCGAGACGTAATGGTTGCTGCATATCTTGGCCAGAAAAGCCAAGAACAATGGCCGCACTAATAAGCCTCATGACCCGCTTATGCTGGAGAGGATAGTCTAGCAAGATGCAGATCAGCGACCCAAGTACATCCAAGTCAGGATGGAACGGGAAACCACGACGCAACAAGGACCAGCTACCGATTAAGGGGAACGGTCCAAAGAGCGCTACCAACGCCGGATTCAAAAGCTCACGGCAGAACAATAAAAACTGCCCTTAAGGACAATAGCGATGAGCTATCCAACTTAAACAAAATCTTGGACAAGATATGCCAAATCCACAAGATTCTGGAAGCTCGCAAACCATACCCACAGAGATTGTTGTCTTCAAGCAGTCCGCAGACTCAACGCCGAACACAAGGGGCTCGACACACCAAGTGAGGATGATGACGAGCACCACAAGTGAGCCCTCGAAAACAAAAGAATTTCCCACAAGAGGTCAAAACAGTAAACTTACTTCAAGTAACAAAAGGAAAAACAGAGCGGCACCCATTGAATTACGCTACCGCACAATCTACTCCCAGCGGAGTCCCAACACCGGTTGTCAAAACCAATTACCTTCACCATCGTGACTACTCCAAAGTATCCTAACGCAGGATGGACTGCCTTGATACTAGAACCTATAATCGACGGGTCTTCAATTTACGCAAGTCCTAATGGACAGCGGCAGTGATTTAAACCTGCTATATCGTGACACAATCCGCAACATGGGGATAAACCCAAACAGGATTAGCCATAGCAACACTTCCTTCCAAGGAATAATGCTGCACATATGCCCATTGTAACGGGCTCCCTACTATTGGAAGTTATGTTCGCTCACCCGACAACTTCCGCCGGGAAAAGTTGGTCTTCCACATCGCCCCATTTAAAAGTAGCCATCAAGCACTATGGGACGCCAAGCTTTCGCTTTAACGCAATACCACATTATGCATCTCTTAAACTTAAAATGCCCGTCCACGAGGCATCATTTCATTAAAGGAAGCTGCGCTGTCCTCAAGGAAAGAATGTGAGACTGCCTTAACAGCCTCACATTAATACGGCCTTGCTCGCCAAAAGCCGCCTAAAGCAAGTCGTTCTGCACTGGACACGGTTGGCGAGTCCGCATAAATAAACATGATGCTTACTAGCCGCGGCCCCTTACAAGGCTCCACGATGTACAACAAGAGACAATAAAGCTCAATTTTACTCATTTTTGAATCATACTCTATTTTATTTCCAATTACATTTTAGCGCCGATCTTTTCAAACTAAGTTCCTCTTTTTACGATGAACGCTGTATATACCGGCCCAGTGATACAAGCACAACGGAGACACATGCGCAGACGCAGAAGGGACCCGCTGTAAGGATTCTTTCAGATTAAGACCCTGTGATAAACCTTTTTCACTGCTCTTGTTGTTAGTCATCCTCCCCTCTTATTATAACCGAGGAGGAGGTTGGCGCTTTGGCATCGGGCCGCTGAATTTTGCACGCACTGACACTGTGGGCTTGTTACTAAGGGCATTGTTCGCCCGCTTTATAAAAAGACCAATACCTTAGGGAGTGTTCGCGCCTCGAAAGTTAGGCCTTATATGCATCAGCTCAATCATGTCTTTGGTCAAATGTTGGGTTTTCCTGCTCCTGTGTTTTGCTGCCTTACGCCCGCTCTATCGCTAACGCGCACTGTGAGAACTATCACTGATTGTACTTGTTCGCCGCAAGAGCACCTCAAGAGAGAAAGCCAAAACTGACCGCATGATATAGCAAGAGACTGGTCAACCACTGATGACTCACCGAATGTTTAGAATTCTCCGCATTAACGGCGACCGCTTTCCGTCAGCACATACGCACTCAATTCGGGAGAGTGCGGTGCCCTGTGGGCTATATAGTAGCCCCACCATCGAACTCCTATGGCTAAGTGAAAGTGATAAAGCATTATAGTCCGTTGTTTAGTTTGCTACGCTACCACCTCCTTTATAGGACCAAGACGTTGATTATGTGAAAGCGCCGAATTTTTTGTAAACACCCCCACACTATGTGCGTGGGGGCAAGTCAAGACTGCCATCTTTCAAAGTTATATACATATATACATCAATGGTCGACAGAGGTAGTTTGCTACTTGAAGGCACAAGTATAAAAAGTTTACATTAAATTGAAACGTTGTTTCATAAAATTACATGTCATTCAAACATAACATCCTTCGAGCATCGCGCCTCTATTAAACGAAGCGCCTAAGACTTCCTCAAAATAGCGCCGACCGGTACTCGGCCGCCAGTCCAACTGGGACGCAATATCGGTGGCCTTCATCTCAACCCAAGATGCCTTGACACGGGCAAGAGCCATCCGCTTCTCAATACACGCCGACCGCTTCATTAAGGCCGATACGCGTACCGCACTAAGGAACTTCTGCACTAAGCCAAAATAACTCTTCGGCCGGGGTCCGCTCGCCACAAATGAGTCATGACATGCTTCATGGCAAGTCCGGATAATCGATTCAGCTCGCCCATTCGCCAACCGATCGGGTCAACGGAAGAGGACGCCCGACTATGGAATTGCACTAAAATAGCTCTTCCTTCTCGTGCCCTTCCGCCTTGAAGTGCTCAATCAAGGCTCGCAGCGCCACCGCTAAGTCCAGATAAGCATCCTCCGAACTCCACAGCTTGTCCAACTGAGCATACTTCGATCCAGATATTTCCTCCGCAGCAGTAAACAGTTTTCCAGCCGCAATATCCCCGCCCCGACTCAGCTCCTCCTTGGCAGCTCTCATAGCGGAACGGGCATCCTTGGATTCGGGCGTGGCCTTTTTCAGGTCCTTTATTCCGCTTTGACGCCTTTTCAAGAACCTCGCAGCGGTCGGTAGTATTCTTCAGTTTAGGCCAATCGCCATTTCTTTTGCTTCGGCAGGAGCAGCCTGCTCGGCTTTTAGCTCTTCGCCGCTTTTAAAGCGCCGACATTTCTTTCGGCTTGCTCTTTTAGCTCGCCAAGTTCCGCCAAAGAGCCTTCCACAAAGAGCGCACCGCCCAGATCAAATCGCTTATTGATCAAGCATGATGTCCGTGATCCGCTTCAGAAAGTTGCCGCTTTAGTTCGGGCAATTCATCAGTCCGCTAGCCAACGGACGCCCGCCACCTACATAGGAACGCGACATGTTAGTATCGAGATTATGATCTTGGCACGCCGGGCCAGACACCACGAGTCTCGTGGGCTACTATCAATACAGGGCGATTCTATATGCATAACTCGCTGAAGGTACATCATTTTTTCAGACTCAAACCCGCCAAGAACTGGCGTTTCATGCAATCCGCTTCGCGGATGCAATTTTTTCAATTACCGTGAGCCATTAGCGCACGGTGATCTTCTCGAGATATACGCCGCCGAGCAGGTCCTTCAGGGCCTCCGACCGAGACGCCCGCTTGGGCTGACCGTCTCGCCCCGCCGACTGGGAAACTCTCCGTGACGACACTTCAGGTGGTCGCCCTACCACACGAAGGCGCGATAGGTGGAGGCGTTTCGCTCTATCATCTCCTGACGAAGATCCTCAAGACGAAGCTCACTGAGAAGGGCTGAGATCCGAACTACAAGGTACAATTTCGTTATCTTCGTAAATAAATACAGGATGTTCTTTATTCACAGACCCCTTCTTTACTTACTTACTTACGGAGGGCTGATCCCTTGGGGAAATAGGGTGGGGTACTTCCGGCCACCGACTTTCTCGATGAAGACTTCTTTTCCCGCTTTGAGGCCTTGGCTTCCGAAGTCTTGCTGTCCTCTTCTCCCCATGGAGGGAGGATCCCCGATCCCTCTTCCTTGAAAGCCTCCTTTGCGAGGCGCTTCCCTCCTCCCCTTCGCTTTCTTTAAAAGGCGCGCCTTCAACATCTTGGTCAAGATGGGATCCGCGTGGTCTCCGGAGGGAGCCGACACCTTATCAACTTTGCCTTGGCTATCCACCCTGCTCAAGAAACGGCTCCTTTAAAGGACATATATATGATAAATGAATGAACAGCCTCGTCCGTTACTGTGGTTACTTACTTGAGTATCCGGGTGATTGCAGCTTAGACTCAAGGCCCTCGGTCAAGTCCCGACACTTTCTTGTGATCCAAGAACAGTTTTACATCTCCTGGGCGCGCCCATAAAATGTTGGAGAGCTCGTGGTCCCTCCGGATTAAACTCCCACGACGAGGGGGCAACGCTATAGGCGTATACGCCTAATCAGCATAACTCGCCGCCACTCACCATATTGATCTCTTTCTTGAGGTCTCGAATACGCCTGCAATGTGAGGAACGCCCTTGACGGCCCCGGCCGAGCCCCCGTTGAACCATGATGCGAGCCACTGTGGTGGACCTCGAGCGAAGGCGGTGGCGCCACCCATTTGGTGCCCCTTGAGCGGTGATATAAAACCACCCCTGCTACACAAACCAAGCTCCTCTTGAAAAGAGCCCCTGCCACGGAGCATCAAAGACACTTGCTTATGACCTCCTCCGACTCGCTTGTTGCCCTTGATCATCTTCAGCTCCACCTTGAACGTCTTGAGCCACAATCCAAAGTGAGGGGTAATATGGAGGAAGGCTTCACATACGACAATGAATGATGAGATATGGAGGATGGACTCCGATTCAAGTCATGGAAATCCAGCCCATAATAAAACATGAGCCCCCGCACAAAGGGATCCGTCTGGAAGCCTAAACCCCAAGGAAGTGAGACACTAACACCACGCCTCGCCTGGCTCTGGAGTGGGAATGACCTGCCGTCGAGCAGGCAGCCTATGCGTAAATCTCGCCGCTAGATACCCGCCTCGCAGCTTTAGCACATCTTCTTCTCGTGACGGAACAAGACATCCATCGGCCGAGCTGGTCGGAGCCGACATCGTCGAAGGTCCGGCGCCTAAATCTGAAGCTTTGGGTGTTAGAACTCAAGCGAGGCGAATTCGATGGAGGGTGGAAAAAGAAGAGGGCCTTGGTCTCATTATAAAGAGGTTGAATACCAAGAGCCCTCCCCGTGGTCGATTGGGACTCGCCGATAGAGGAGGCGCAACGAGCACGTTGGGTTACCCACGTCCGCATTGATGAGAATCTCGAATAAGGGGCACGATATACGCTTTGATAATACGTACAAGGAAACCGCTCGCTAAACGCTACCGAGGTGGAACAAGAAAAACGATTCAATAAAGGCTTGGCTGTGGTGTGATGTCACGCCTGAATGCGCCAAACAGATCTCGTGCAAAAATTATTCTCTACGGTGGTATGTGGAACTTGTTTTGCGTAGCCGACACTATCCTTGTGTTCAAAACCTTCTAAGTATTCGAGGAGGAACCCGCCTTGCAATGTCAAGACAATATGCGCTACCGGACTCTCGTCATTGAAGCCTCGGTTCGTGGGGCTACCGAGGGAGTCCTCGACTAGGGGTGTCCGGACAGCCAAACTATCATCTTTGGCCGGACTCGGACTATGAAGATACAAGATTGAAGACTTCGCCCCTTGTCTAGATAGGACTTTCCTTGGCATGGAAGGCAAGCTTCATGATACGGATATGTAGATTTCCTACCATTGTAACCGACTCTATGTAACCCTAACCCTATTCGGTGTCTATATAAACCGAAGGGTTTTAGTCCGTAGGACCAACAACAATCATACCATAGGCTAGCTTCTAGGGTTTAGCCTCTCCGATCTCGTGGTAGATCTACTCTTGTACTACCCATATCATCAATATTAATCAAGGTGAGTAGGGTATTACTCCATCGAGAGGGCCCAACCTGGGTAAAACATCGTGTCCCTTGTCTCCTGTTACCATCCGCCTAGACGACACGCTCGACCCCCTACCGAGATCCGCTGTTTTGACAATCGACACCCGCCTTGCAATGTCAAGACAATCTCTGCCACGGACTCATCGTCAGCTGAAGCCTCGGTTCAGGGCTACTAAGGAGTCCTGATTAGGGTCCTTGGACAGCCGGACCGTTGGACTATGAAGATAAGGTTGAAGACATCGCCCAAGGTCCGTAGATGGGACTCTCCTTGGCGTGGAAAGCAAGCTTGGCAATACGGATATGTAGATCTCTCCCTTGTAACCCACTGTAATTTAGCCCCTCCGTGTCTATATAAACCGAGGGTTTAGTCCGTAGGACAACAACAATCATACCATAGGCTAGATTCTAGGCTTTAGCCTCTACGATCTCGTGGTAGATCAACTCTGTAATACTCATATCATCAAGATCAATCAAGCAGGAAGTAGGGTATTACCACCATCGAGATGGCTCTTAACCTCGGGTAAACATCGTGTCCCCCACCTCCTATTACCATCCGCCTTTAGACGCATTAGCCGGGGACCCCTCACCCGAGATCCGCCGGTTTTGACAATCGACACCCACTTAGATAGACATCCTCTAATCATCTAAGGATCACGTGATCCAAATCAACTAAACCATGTCCCATCATCACGTGAGATGGAGTAGTTTTTTCAATGGTGTTCACTATGTTGATCGTGATTCACTATATGATTCACGCCAACCTTTCTGGTCTCAAAGGTTTCGAGGCCATATCTGCATATGCTAGGCTCGCCAAGTTTAACTCGAGTATTCTGTGTGTGCAAAACTGGCTTGCACCCATTGTAGATGGACGAGCTTATCACACCCGATCATCACGGGTGTCTCGACACCCATTTAACTTTGGCAACGCAAAGATACTGTGGAGAACACTTTTATCTTGAAATTGAGTGAGAGATCATCTTATAATTCTACCGTCAATCAAAGCAAAATAAGATGCATAAAAGATAAACATCACATGCAATCAATATAAGTGATATGATATGGCCATCGCCATCTTGTGCTTGTGATTCCATCTCCAAGCAATCGCCATGATCACCATCGCCACCGGCGCCGACACCTTGATCTCCATCGTAGCATCGTTGTCGCCTCGCCAACTATTGCTTCTAACGATTATCGCCACCGCTTAGTGATAAAGTAAAGCAATTATAGGGCGATTGCAAAGGCATACAATAAAGAGAATAACCATATGGCTCCTGCTAGTTGCCAATAACTCTGTTATAAAACTTGATCATCTCATACAATAAAATATAGCATCATTCCTCGACCATATCACATCACAACATGCCTTGCAAAACAAGTTAGACATCCCTACTTTGTTGCTGCAAGTTTTACGTGGCTGCTACGAGCTGAGTAAGAACCGTTTTACCTATGCATCCAAACCAAAATGATAGTTTGTCAAGTTAGTGTTGTTTTTAATCCTCAAGGACCGCAAGTGAGCTAACACTCGTTCAAATAGTTGAGAAACCGACACCGCCAGCCACCTCTTCTGGCAAAGCACGCTCAGAACCAGCCTCGTAAGCTGAGACGCTGCATGTCTGCCCTCGGGCCGCTTCATCCAACAATACCGCCTAAACTAAAGTATGACATGCCGGTAAGCATTATGACTTATATCGCCCACAACTCACTTGTGTTCTACTCGCAAATAACATCAACGCATAAAACTGGCTCGATAAGGGGAACGAGTAATTTCAAAAAAATTCACGCTGCACGCAAGATCATGGTGATGCATAGCAATGAGAGGAGAGTGTGTCCATGTACCCTCATAGACCTAAAAGCGGAAGCAAGTAGCACAACGTGGTTGATGTAGTTACACGCCTTCACGATCCGACCCATCAAGTACCAAACATACGGCACCTCCGAAGTTCTGCACATGTTCAACCTCCGATGACGCCCCTCAACTCCGATCCAGCCAGTTTTGAGGAGAGTTCTGGCCAGCATGTGCGTGTGTGGTGACGGGTGTTGATGATGTTACTGACGCAGGGCTTCGCCTAAGCACCGCCACGATATTATCAAGGTGGAATATGGTGGAGGGGGCACCAAGACACGTGCTAAGAGATCCAAGGATCAATTGTTGTGTCTCCAAGGGTGCCTCCTCCCTCCCAGATATAAAGGAGTGGAGGAGGGGAGATGGCCGCCACCCTAGGCGTTTCCTCATGAGGAGTCCTACTCCCACTGGAGTAGGACTCCCCTTCCAAGTGGGAGTAGGGAGAGAGGGAGGAGAGAGGGGAGTTAAAGGGGCGCCGCCTCCCTCCTTGTCCAATTTGGATCTGGAGGAAGGTGCAAGGCTGCCCTTGGCCACCCCTCCTCTTTTCTCCACTAGGCCCAATAGGCCCATTAGTCTCCCCTGGGGTTCCTGAACCCACCCAGATTCGGTGATATGTTCAAACTCCCTAAAACCATTCCGTGTCCGGACATAGTCGCCCAATATATAGATCTTACGCCGACCATTTCGAGACTCCTCTTCATGTCCGTGATCACATCCGGACTCAACTACCTTCGTACAGCAAAACACATAAACTCATAATATAACCGCCATCGAACTTTGTTGCAAGGATTCCTACGGGTTCGAGAACTATTTAGACATGACCGGTGACACGCCTCCGGGTCAATAACCAATAGTGGAACTTGATGCTCATATTGGCTGCCCACATTCTATGAAGATCTTTATCAGCAAACCACATAACAACATACATTGTTCCCTTTGTCATCGGTATGTTACTTGTCCGAGATTTGATCGCCGGTATCTCAATACCTAGTTCAATCTTCAAGTATCGGCAAAGTCTTTACTCGCTCTGCGAATACATCATCCCCAACTAACTCATTAGTTGCAATGCTTGCAAGGCTTATAGTGATGTGCATTACCGAAAGGGGCCCGTAGATACCTCTCCGACAATCGAGTGACAAATGCTAATCTCAAAATACGCCACACCAACAAGTACCTTCGAGACACCCTGAGAGCACCTTTATAATCACCCAGCTTACGCTTGTGACGCTTTTGTAGCACACAAAATGTTCCTCCGTAAACGGAGTTTCATAATCTCATAGTCATAGGAACTTGTATAAGTCATGAAGAAAGCAATAGCAGAATACTAAACGATCAAGTGCTAAGCTAACGGAATGGGTTAAGTCAATCACATCATTCTCCTAATGATGTGATCTCGCTAATCAAATGACAACTCATGTCTATGGCTAGGAAACATAACCATCTTTGATCAACAAGCTAGTCAAGTAGAGGCATACTAGTGACACTGCTTGTTCATGTATTCACCACAAGTATTATGTTTCCGTTTATACAATTTAGCATGAATAATATACATTTATCATGATATAAGGAAATAAATAATAACTTCTTTATTATTGCCTCTAGGGCATATTTCTTTTCAGTCTTCATAGTTCTCAAACCCTTAGGGTCTCCACGCTTAACGCTCTCGATGAGGATTTGTATTATGAGTTATGTGTGGTTTGTGTTGGGGAACGAGCGTAAATTCAAAATTTTCCTAACGTGTCACCAAGATCTATCTATGGAGAAACTAGCAACGAGGGAAGGAGAGTGCATCTACATACCCTTGTAGATCGCTAAGCGAAGCGCTCATGAGAACGGGGTTGAAGGAGTCTTGACTGCCGGATTCAAATCACCTGAGATCCTAGTGCCGAACGGACGGCACCTCCGCTGCTCAACACACGCACAGCCCGGTGGACGCCTCCCATGCCTTGATCCAGCAAGGAGAGAGGGAGAGGTTGAGGAAGACTCCATCCAGCAGCAACACAACGGCATGGTGGTGGTGGAGGAGCGTGGCATCCCAGCAGGCTTCGCCAAGCACCAAGGAGAGGAGGAGGAGGAGAGGCAGGCTGCACCAAGAGGGAGATCAACCACATGTTGGGCAGCCCAAAACCTCAACTATATATAGGGAAAGGGGCTGCGCCCTTTAGGGTTTCCCACCCCAAGGGGTGCGGCCAGCCCAGATGGGACTTGGGGCGGCTAAGAGGGGGAGGAGTGCTCCCAAGTCAAGTGGAGGCCTCCCCTTAGGGTTTCCCTTCCACGCGCATGGGCCTTGGGGGCTGGTCCCCTCTGGCCCATTAAGGCTAGGGCGCCCCTCACAGCCCATGCTACTGCTGACGTGGTGGAACACTCTGACCTCCGACTTCTCCGAATCCTCCGAACCTTCTCGAAGCTTCCTCGACAACACCGAAAACCCAACTTTTTCCGAACCCAACAACAACTTTCCATATAAATCTTTACCTCCGACCATTCCGAACTCCTCGTGACGTCCGGATCTCATCCGGACCAACAACATTCGCAACTACATACAAACTTCCTTTATAACCCTAGCGCCATCGAACCTTATGTGTAGACCCTCACGGTTCGAGAGATGCGCACATGACCGAGACGCTTCCCAATAACCAACAGCGGGATCTGGATACCCATGTTGGCTCCCACATGTTCCACGATGATCTCATCGGATGAACCACGATGTCAAGGACTCAATCGATCCCGTGATACAATTCCCTTTGTCTAGCGGTATTGTACTTGCCCGAGATTCGATCGCTTCAGATCCCGATACCTTGTTCAATCTCGCTATCGCAAGTCTCTTTACTCGCCCGCAACACATCATCCCGTGATCAACCCCTTGGTCACATTGTGCACATTATGATGATGTCCTACCGAGTGGGCCCAGAGATACCTCTCCGCTTACACGGAGTGACAAATCCCAGCCTCGATCCGTGTCAACCCAATGGTCACTTTCGAGATACCCGTAGTGCACCTTTATAGTCACCCAGCTTACGCCAGACGCTTGATACACCCAAAGCATTCCTACGTATCCGGAGTTGCACAATCTCATGGTCTAAGGAAAAGATACTTGACATTAGAAAAGCTTTAGCATACTAACTACACGATCTTTGTGCTAGGCTTAGGATTGTTCTTCCATCACATCATTCTCCTAATGATGTGATCCCGCTATCAATGACATCCAATGTCCATGGTCAGAAACCGTAACCATCTATTGATCAACGAGCTAGTCAACTAGAGGCTTACTAGGGACATGGTGTTGTCTATGTATCCACACATGTATCGAGTTTCCTATCAATACAATTATAGCATGAATAATAAACGATTATCATGAACAAGGAAATATAATAATAACTAATTTATTATTGCCTCTAGGCATATTTCCAACAGTCTCCCACTTGCACTAGAGTCAATAATCTAGTTCACATCGCCATGTGATTAATGACGATAGGTCACATCGCCATGTGACCAACATCCAAAGAGTTTACTAGTGTCTTAAACTAGTTCACATCATCATGTGATTAAGACTCAATGAGTTCTGGGTTTGATCATGTTTTGCTTGTGAGAGAGGTTTTAGTCAACGGTCTCGAACCTTTCAGATCCGTGTGTACTTCGCAATTCTCTATGTCATATTGTAAATGCTGCTTTCACGCCCACTTGGAGCTATTCCAAATGGTTGCTCCACTATACGATCCGGTTTGCTACTCGAGTCACTCTGGATAGGTGTTAAAGCTTGCATCGACGTAACCCTTTACCAACTCTTTATCACCTCCATAATCGAGAAACATGTCCTTATTTACTCCAAGGACAATTTTGACCGCTGTCCAATGATCCATTCCTCGGATCATTCTTGTACCCCTTGATCGACTCATGGCAAGGCACACTTCCGTGCGGTACACAAAGATAGCATACTATAGAGCCTACGTCTAAAGCATAGGGACGCATCCTTCTTTCTTCTCTTTTCTCGCCGTGGTCGAGCTTTTAACTCTTAACTTCATACCTTACATCTCAGGCAAGAACTCCTTTCGATCGATCCATCTTGAACACCTTCAAGATCATGTCAAGGTATGTGCTCATTTGAAAGTATTATTAAGCATTTTGATCTATCCTTATAGATCTTGATGCTCAATGTTCAAGTAGCTTAATCCAGGTTTTCTATTGAAAACATCTTTCAAATAACCCTATATGCTTTCCAGAATTCTACATCATTTCGATCATCAATATGTCAACAACATATACTCATCGAAATTTATAGTGCTCCCACTCACTTCTTTGGAAATACAAGTTTTCATAAACTTTGTATAAACCCAAAATCTTTGATCATCTCATCAAAGCGCACATTCCAACTCCGAGATGCTTACTCCATCCTTAGAAGGATCGCTGAGCCAGATACCTTTTAGCATCCTTAGGATCGACAAAACTTTTGATTGTATCACATACAACCTTTCCTTACGAAAACTGGTAAGGAAACTCATTTTGACATCCATCTGCCAGATTTCATAAATGCAGCTTATGCTAACATGATTCCGACGGACTTAAGCATCGCTAATAATGAGAAAATCTCATCGTAGTCAACTCCTTGAACTTGTGAAAACTTTCGCCACAAGTCGAGCTTCATAGACGGTGATATTACCGCCCACGTCCGCCTTCTTCTTAAAGATCCATTTATCTCAATGGCTTGCCGATCATCGGCAAGTCCACCAAAGTCCATGCTTTGTTTTGATACATGGATCCTATCTCGATTTCATGGTTTCTAACCATTTGTCGGAATTTGGGCCCACCATCGCTTCTCCATAGCTCAGAGGTTCATTGTTGTTCAGCAACATGACCTTCAAGACATGATTACCTGCATCACCAAGTAGTACACATCCTTGTCACCCCACGAGGTACGCTAGTGACTTGATCCAAACTTCATGATCACTATCATAAGCTTTACTTCAATTGGTGTAGGTGCCACTGAACAACTTCCGTGCCTCGCTACACACTTGTTGAAGTGACGGTTCAATAACCTCATCAAGTCTCCACCATCCTCCCACTCAACTTTTCGAGACAAACTTTCCTCTAGAAAGGACCCGATTCAAGAAACAATCCCTATTGCTTTCTTGGATCTGAATTAGGAGGTATACCCAACCGTTTTGGGTGTCCTATGAAGATGCATTTTATCCGCTGGGTTCGAGCTTATCAACCTGAAACTTTTCACATAAGCGCCGAGCCCCAAACTTTAAGAAATGACAACTTAGGTTTTCTAAACCATAGTTCATACGGTGTCATCTCAACGGAATTACGTGGTGCCCTATTAAAGTGAGTGCGGTTGTCTCTAATGCCTAACCCATGAACGATAGTGGTAATTCGATAAGAGACATCATGGTACGCACCATATCCAATAGGGTGCAACTATGATGTTCGGACACACCATCACACTATGGTGTTCCAGTGGTATTTATTGTGAAACAATTTGCACAATGTCTTAATTAGTGCAAAATCAGAACTCAGATATTCATCTCTATGATCATATCATAGACATTCTATCCTCTTGTCACGAAGATCTTCAACTTCACTCGAAATTACTTGAACCATTCAATAATTCAGACTTGTGTTTCATCAAGTAAATATACTCAACATCTACTCGAATCATCTCGTGAAGTAAGAACATAACGATATTCATCTGATGCCTCAAAGACTCATTGACTGCACATCAAAATGTGTTACTTCCAACAAGTTGCTATCTTGTTCCATCTTATCGAAACCGAGGTTTTCATCATCTTGCCCATGTGGTATGATTTGCATATCTCAAGTGATTCAAAATCAAGTGAGTCCAAACGATCCATCTGCATGGAGTTTCTTCATGCAGATACACCAATAGACATGGTTCGTATGTCTCAAACTTTTCAAAACGAGTGAGTCCAAAGATCCATCAACATGGAGCTTCTTCATGCTTTTATACCAATATGACTTACATGGCAAAGCTACAAGTAAGTGGTACTATCATTACTATCTTATACTTTGGCATGAAATGTGTATCACTACGATCGAGATTCAATAAACCATTTATTTAGGTGCAAGACCATGAAGGTATTATTCAA